>JAOWBP010004028.1:300228-312884 GCA_028571105.1 Tragopan temminckii | reverse complement strand
TCGTATCATCAGCAAACTTGCTGAGGGTGGCCACTATCCCCTCATCAAGGTCATTGATGAAGATGTTGAACAAGATCAGACCCAGCACCGACCCCTGAGGAGCACCGCTGGTTACAGGTCTCCAACCAGACTCTGCACCGCCAACAACGACCCTCTGCGCTCTGCCAGTCAGCCAGTTCTCAACCCAATAGCAGATGAAACACATCTGGATTTTGCTCTGCACCTTTCTCTTCACATTGGGATGGGCAAAGTGTAGGCACCCTGGACAAAGTCATTCTGTGTTAAGTTACTAGAGGGAGATCCCATTTTTTCATCAGCTATAGCATGCCCACAGAAAGACCCCACTGAATCCCAATTGCCTTGCTAAGAGGGTCTGGGCTTCCAGCAAGTGAGGAAGAGGAGTGTGATGCTAACCATCCTAATATGGTGCGGGTGCGGAAGCCATAGTCTACAACAGTGTCGGGATGAGGCAGCAGATGGCACTAGGAGACCAGCTCAGGAAGATCTGAGCGAGTCAGGATGCCTGGAGGGAGATGAAGCTATCTCTGGAATAGTAGAATCATAGAAATCATTAGGTTTGGAAAAGACCTCTAAGATCATCTAGTCCAACCATCCACCCACCACCAATAGTGCCCACTAACCATGTCCCTCAGTGCCACATCTACACATTTCTTGAACACTTGCAGGGATGGTGACTCCACCACCTCCTTGGGCAAATATCAGCCCAGTACAGACCCTAGAGCCACTGGGCAGGAGACCCACTATTTCCTACACTCTCTGGGCACAGCAGACTGACTCTAAAGCTTTATCTGGTGGGCTTCATGCCACCATGATAGACACACTGCTTACAGCATCCTCTGGCTCCCAGGAGTGAGTGGAAACCTACTGGGAGCCAAATCTCCCTGCTGCTTGCCCAAGAAAGAGAAGAGAAAGTGGAAGGGAATGAGTAAGCTTAGAAGGTTTGGGGTAGAAACATCTTGCGAATGGCCAGGGAGAAGTCACTCAGCCTACACATGGCACTGTTGGTAGATGCCAGATGATTCATCTCGTTCTGGGAACAGGTTCTGGTGCTGCAGTTCTAAGCATCATTGTTGGCCAAAGTCAACAACAAGCAACACTGCTTCCACGTGCTTGGTTCGATAGGGCATCTAATGGTTTGATAGACAGCCTGATAAGCACATCACTGTCTTCACCTACAAATGGAACAAAGTTATTCCTCAAGAAATAATGCATTTGTCACCCTCACCACCACCACCCTGCACCCCATAGCTGAATCTTTATGGGGATATTAATGAATAATCACAGAATCACAGAATGGCCAGGGTTGGAAGGGACCACAAGGATCATGAATCTCCAACACCCCTGCCACATGCAGGGCCACAGACCTCCCCATTTAATACTAGGCTGGTTAATACTATACCATAGAATAAGAGTATCTCCAATCCCAAGAGCCCATTTCTGCAAGGAAAACGTGCCCAAGTAAATCACTTGGTCATGACTATCCTATTTCTGAGTCAATCCTTGTGTTTGTGTCCCATGGACATCAAAATGTTGACAAGAATAAAAGGGGAAAATCTTATTAAATTTTAATTTCATTGCCATATTTTTGTGTTACCCCTCTGGTGGGCTGGGAATCAGTAATGGAATATTGATTTTCCATGGAAATTACCAGTCGTAAGAACATCCTCTCTTTTATAAGGGCGGTTCTGGGGCAGCCTGGAGGAACTAGAGTAAACAATTTCTCTCGTGCAGACCAGCCTCAATGTGGTGGTATCTTTCTGAAATGCAACCTCTGGATTTTTCAGCAGCTGCATCTTAAAATGGCCATCTCTTGGCTTGAGCCGAGTGCTGTGACATGGACATCTTGTGCCTCTAAAAAAGGCTTACTTGGAAATCCCAGGGACCACTGTCCTTGTTGTCTAAAAAAATATTTGCCATGGTTGAAGAATGAAAGATAACTTGGGAGGAAGCATGGAGTTCCCATGGTGGATTTAGTTTTATTAAACAGACACAGGAAAACCTATATCTTAAAAAAAACCCTGGTCCCTTAAAAAGTAATCCCTCTTGAGAAAGGGGGGAATTTCCAGTTGGATATAAGTGAAAAAGATGACACTGAGCTGCTGGACAGGGGGCAAAGTAGTAGAGTGGGATTTCTAACCTTGAAGACTTTCAGTGCATGGCTGGAGAAGCTCTTGGGCACCCCACCTTAACTTGGAGCAGGAGGATGGGCTGAGCCTTTCAGCCCTCACAACACTTTCTCTGATTCTTGCAACTTATGTGGACGTTGAATAGAAGAAGGGATATGCCTGGTTAAGAAGTTCACTCTGGCCACATTCAATAGGAAGTCATTTATCTCTTAATTCAAATAGATGAACTTCTTTTTAACAGATCTCATTTCTTAGTGTTTGTTTCTCATCATGTGTACCCTTAAGAAAGCACTGTGCAAATGAAAAATGGAAGTCAGCAGCTTTTCGAACTGTTTGTGCTCTTAAAAAAGAACATTACATGTGCACACACCAACCCAAAGCCAGTAAGCTCCTTGGGTGTCCAAGGAAAATGTTCTGTGGTTAAGAGAAAGGTGATCTCCCGCAGATATTTGTTTGCATATTGGATAAGAGTAAAGCTGCGATGCACGTCAGGATCCTGATGTCATCCCAGTAGAATCTTTTTGCATGGACAATAATGTACGTTGTTTCTGGTCCCTATTAAAATGTGTTTTAACTCTCTGTAGGGAAAAAATGATGCCAGCTGTTTTAAATCATTTTGATAATGTTCTTTTAGGAAATTGTTAATATAGAGTTTATATCAGCACTGACGCTTTTGTGAGCAAGACTGCTGGGAGCAAAGCTTGGGCTAAAGAACAAATCAGTGCTGTTGTGCAGGAAAACAGGTAGAGAAATGCTACATGGGCAATCTGTTGCTAAATAAGTTCATTAAACTAATCCTGTAAAAAGACGAATACAGAAAAGTAAAAGCAAAAGCACAGAATGCATTTTCTTCATTATGTGCTGAAATCAGATTTCGCCTAATAATTGCACCAGGATCTCAAGCAGAGAAAAGAAGCTGAACTGGTTGGTCTGGCACATTGCACCAGACCCAGGTCACACTCAACACACAGAAGTGGCTACTACAAATATTTTTCAGTGGAAAACCCCATGAAACTAAAGGACTGGGTTTCATTTGCCCCAGAGGAGCACTCTGAGTGTTGCAGGTGATTCAGCATGTTTCTGTGTAGTGTTGCCCATCAGGTGGCCCAAAACAACATTTCATCTTCAGTCCAACAAAAACAAGAGGCAACTCAGTCCAGCTTGAAGTAACACAGAGAAAATAAACCGCAAAGAAAACACAAAATCTCTGCTCCTGTCTTGGAGGGAAGCACCTCCTCCACCCATGGAGCCAAACCGTGCCTTTCCCTTTGAGTCATATTTGCCCACAGCAAGACTTGAATCCTCCTGTCTTCCTCAGCTGAAGTCTTTTGTATTATTCTAGCAGTGGGGAGGGCCCTAGGCTGATTCATGGCTCTGAGATCTCATTTTCTTCCAACACAGCAGCTCATTTGCATTTTGAGATCCTTCCTGGCCTTGCTCCTTCAGAACCGCGCGGCTCCCCTCCCCCATCAGCTGCTTCCCAGCTAAGAAGCACAACCCTGGATATGTCTGTGTCAATCTGTTTAGGCAAGAAGCATCAGTGTATGCAGTCTTGAACAGAAAACAAAGCTTGTCCTGTGGCATTCCAGGTCGTTTGTGAAATCCTTTTTTGTTGCCCTGTTGCAATCTTCCTCCATCCCTCAGCTGGTGAACGGTATGTGAGGATCCAAATCTTCAAGTGGGGGATAAGGGAGTGGAATCCTTCCCAGCATCAGAGAAATGCAAGATCGAGACCTTCTGATTAGGCTGAATGTGTACAAGTCTATGAAGCTGGACAATGTGAAGGAACTGATGTGGTCGTCAGGCCGGTCTTCATCATATCTGAAAAGTCATGGTTGTCAGAAGAAGCCCCCAGTGACTGGAAAAAGGGAAACATTACTCTCACTTATAAGAAAGAGAGAAAGAAAGATTTAGGGAACTATTGATCAGTGACACTCACCTCTGTGCCTGGGAAGATTATGGAACAGGTCCTCCTGGAAGACATGTGAAGGCACATGTGAGAAGAACAGGTGATTCAAGTCAGCCAGCACAGCTTCACCAAGGGAATGTTGTGCCTTACCCAGTCGGTGTCCTTCTGTGACAGTGATGGCATCAGTGGAGAAAGGGAGGGCAACTGATGTGGTCTACCTGGACTTGTGCAAATCCACATCCACACACCACAACCTCATCTATAAATTGGAAAGATATGAACTATTCAGTGGGTAAGGAATTGGTTGGATGGTTGCAGCCAAAACGCTGGGGTCGATGTCCAGCTGGAGGCAGTGATGAGCAGTGTCCCCCAGGGGTCCATCTCAGGACCGGCGCTCTTCAGCATCTTCATCAGTGACACAGATAATGGGATTGAGTGCACCGAAAGCAATTTGCTGATGGCACCAACCTGAGCGGTGCAGTTGATGCAAAACAAGGAAGGGACACCATCTAGAGGGACTTGGACAGGCTTGAAAAGTGGTCACACATAAACCTAATGAGGTTCAACAAGGCCATGTGTTACATTTGGGTCATGGGTCCCCAGCACAAGAAAGATGTGGATCTGTTGGACTGTGTTCAGAGAAGTGCCACCAAGACGATCAGAGAGGTGGAGTATCTTTCCTATGAAGAAAGGCTGAGGGAGTTGGGGGTGTTCAGCCCGGAGAAGGCTCCAGGAAGACCTCATTGTGGCCTTCCCATACTTAAAAGCAGCTTATATTTAGAAGGGGGACAGACTTTTTGCACATTCTGATAGTGATAAGGGGAATGGTTGTAAACTGTAAGAGGGAAGATTTAGATTTGATGTTAGGAGGAAATTTTTCACTGAGAGAGTGGAGAGGCACTGGAATAGGTTGTTCAGAGCTGTGGATGCCCCATCCCTGAAGATATTCAAGGCCAGGTTGACTGGGGCCCTGGGCAGCTTGATCTGGTGCCTGATTTAGTGGGTGGCAGAGCAGCTGGAACTAGACGACCTATAATGTTTCTTCCAACCCAAGCCATTCTATGATTCTGTGAAATCCAAGTGGATTCCTGGCAGGGAAATTAGAAAACATTTTTCTACACTAGAAAAAAAAATATATATATCTCAAGTTACAATTCCTTCAGAGGCTCACTGCAGGCTTTTAAAGCCAATTGCCAAAAGCACTGTGCAGCAGGAGCCACTGCCAATGTCATGAAGAATCCAAAGCAGGATAGCTGAATCTAGACATGTGCTCATTTTGGCTGAGATTTTAATCCTACTGTACTCAAGTCTCAAACTACATTTTCTCTGTCACCGATATTCATCCCAAAGAACATGAAAGTGCACTTTTAATCAGTGCTATAAAAAAATAGACAACATAATGTCAAAAGGTCAGAAAAATACATTTCTCCCCAGATTATGGTCAGTTTTTTTCCCCTCCTACATGGCTAATGTTGTGAGAGTGCAGAAATGAGCAGGTCTAGCAAAGGAGTTTCATGGCCGTGTCAAAATGGGTTGGCAATGCAAACTGTTAGTGATGATTAGCTTTTTAACGGCTGTGTCCATCAGTATGCTTGTGAGAAAGAGGTAATGATTGCTAGTTTGCTAGTTACAGATGTGGTGGTGATAAGCAGAGGTGGACTCTGTCACAATGGCCCACAGCCTTGCAAAAAGACGTGCCCAGCATTTAATTAGGAAACAGCAGCAACTTCCAACTCAGTCACTGCTTTAGAAGACAAGGAAATACATGAGTGAGCCAATTCTGAAATCTTCTAATGCGAAAGCTACTTTGGAAGGATGAAGGGAATGAACAGGTCATATGTGGCATCCTAAAGCCCAACCAGTTACAAACAGCCTGCAAGTTAGGGCCAGATCTTCCTGGCCTCTTTCCATCTTTACTTCCACGGATGTAAAAGTTGGCCATCTGCCAAGGGTTAAAAGAGCAGTCTCCATCCTGTGTCATCGATCCATCACACAAGTTCTTTGCTGGGTTTCTTGAGTATCACCCTATTTCTTTCTAGCCCCTGGGCTTCTACTTCTTGCCAAGACATGCTGAAATTCTGAATCAACTAAACCACCCGGGTGGATCTCAGATTTCCCAGCATCCCATGAGTATGCCTATGGGTATAACCTAGAAGAGATCACTGTCCAGCTAAAGGGAATCAAAATAGCAAGGCTGGAACTGAAAAAGGACATGATGTGAAAGATGAGAATAAGCAAATCACACAGTGCTCTGTGTTGTCTGGGGGAAGCCTTGCAGATGTATGCTGTTGGACTGACCTCCAGGGCAAGGTTGGGAATAGGATGCATCACCCTGCTCGTGTAGGAGTTCAGTTATGCAGCAGCAGAGGAGTCATAACCTATTGGTGTCTTCTGTCACTGGGAGGAATTTGGTAACCCACACACTGCAAAAAGCTGAGCATTCATCAGTTAGAGTCTCACTTGCTTTCAGATGTGTGCAGAAGGACTACCTAGTATTCCAGCTTGTAGTCTCATATCCTCTCCGGCTCTCTGCACTGGGGACCTTTAACATCCTAACATGCTAGGCTTTCCTTCCCAGCTCAACTCAAGCTGGTTTTCCTATGTTCAGCCTCCTCCTCCAGAAGCTGCTTTTCCATTGCACTCCTGAAGGAATGCCGTTTGTACATGAACCATGAGCTTGTTCTTCCAGCCACACCCAACTTTCAGTTGTTTGGCCCAAAAACGGTGCTCCAGATTATGCCAGATTCTCATGGTATCGAGGTGAGTATGCAAGTCCTACATACCTTTCATGAAAGTAATGTGTAGCCTCTGACTGGAGCATAGGTTACCACCATCGCAGCCCACCCTGATGGTTACTGTAGCATTTGGTTAATCTTTTTCCTCCTTGGGAGAAGAGCAGAGAATGACAAGAATGTCTTTCTCCTGAAATTAACACCTGAAATTAACAGGATGGAAAACCTTTCTGGAATACTTACTTCGCTGCTGGACTCTCCACGTTTCCTGGAACACCACTGAAAAGGGAGTTGTGCTGCCTGGATGTGGGAAAGGATGAAGAGGTAGAAGTGACAGAACTCACAGGTTGAGTTAAAGACAGTTTACCAGGTAAATCAAAGCCATGTTGTGCAAGCAAAGGAATTCATACGCCTCTTCCCACTGGTTGGCAGGTGTTCAGACCCAACGCTGGGCAGTATCCAGCTCCCTGCTCCTGGGGATGTTCATTGCACAGGCCACTTAGATTCACCTCATCTGTTCGCACTGCAGAGCTTATTTCTTTCCTCATCATCATTTCGCTGGACATTTACCCAAGTACTCTGAATTTGTTTTGTTGATGTCTCAACCTATTTTGCCCATATGGCCAAAATACGGGTGTTCCACTGGGGCCAGTACTTACTGTCCTGCTCATACTGGTCTCAGAACATGAGTCCCCGTGACTGATTAGAAAGAAGAGCTTTACCTCTTGAGAAAAGGAAGTTATTCAGTCTCCTGTGAGATCCAGAATTCATTTCTAGCCCTGGGTGGTTGAACTTACTGAACATAGGTCACTTTGTTTAAGAAGATGTAATGTCAACAAGTTAAAAAAAAATTTCCATACAAATCTTGAGAAGCAGGGCAATAAACTGGTACCTAGCTTCCGTGATGCGCTTGGTATTTTTATTTCCCTCTGTTTCCTCACCTATGTGGTTTGCAACTAATTCCACAGCACTTTGTTATATGAGATGTGTTTAAATATGTGATTTTTTTAAAAATAGAATTTCTTTGCAATGGCATCAGACTTCACCATGAATGGTGAAGGCATAGATTAGATGTGACTACAAAGCAAAGCAAACAACTGCCTCCAGCCCGGGGCCACTGGTGCTAAGAAAGGCCAGATTCTTGCAGGGAGACACTGTGATGGATGGCCCAGAATGAGGAAGACACAACATGCAAAATCTGCTCCCACACACAGCCTATCCTGGGGTATTGATCCCTGACGACAAATAGCTTGACTTTTTGTGTAGCCTGGATCCCCAGTGGAGAACGTACTAACTTCCTTATGCGTTATCCAAGCTCCATTGCTGTTCCTTACCACGCTTATTATCTCCAGCACAGCATGGCCGAGGGTTTTCCCCTTGCTTTCAAAGTCTCCTTGTAGCTATTCCTTCTCTGAGTACCACTCTGCATCTCTCATCAAGCCATGTTTCTTTGGTGGTCTCATGTCCCATACCCCTGCTCCACTTGCTCGGAGCTTCCTGCTCCACCGGCCAGTCCTCCAGAAATGAAAGCACTCACCCTAAAACCAGCCTCATCTCTCCTGCATGGATCATACCCAGCTGCCTGTGAAGACTTAATGATGATTTCAGAAAGGTTTGTGCCATGAGGATGGGAAAAGCTCTGAAAAGCATACAGGCAGCTTCTGTATCCTTCCACCATCAAAAGTCCCTTCTTAGGCAAAAAAGATGATTACACAAACAGCCCAAAACTTAGGCTGTTGACTGTACTGCCAAGCCTGTGCCAAGCTGTTTCTCTGTGGGTACCTCCAAGTACCACATAGTGAGTCTCAAACCATTCCGGTGTCAATGGTCTAAGAAAAGAAGATACTGAGGAAAGGTGCACAGTAATCATGCTTATAGAGACACACAGCTTCAGGGTGGCAGAGATGCCACAAGAGAAGGGAACGAATGTCACTGACTGCTTGGTTTTGCCTGTGCTCATGGAAGCAGGACTTTGAGTAAATCCTTCCAGAGGACATTGGACACATTGGTCAACCGCAAAGTCCAGCAGAGGGTCACTAACACGGTTAAGGCTGGAAAACATGGCATATGAAGAAACGCTGAAGCAGCTGGGCTTGTTTCACCTGGAAAAGAGAAGGTTTCTGGGGAATGTTATTGCTGCCTCCAGCTACATAGAGGCTGAATATATAGAAGATAGAACCAGACTCTTCTTATCTCAGAGGTGCCCATAGAAAACACAGCAAATGATTATTTGCTCAAATTGCACTAGAGACACACCTGTTGAACTTAAGGAATAAAGCCTCCATGCACAGTGTAGCCATGGGACAGGCACAAAGATATGTTAAGGGATCGTCAGCCACGAGGACATCACTAACCAGACTGGATAAGGCTTTGATCAGCCTGATTAGGTTAACTCCACAGTTAACCCTGACTTAGACAGGAGCTGGATAGAAGAACCACAGTTGGCCCCTCTAGGTTACATCTGTCAGTCTGTCACTGTACGATGCTAACTTTTGATGCTGTCACTTCTTTGCCCCACTTACTTCATCTTAATTCAGTGTTACTTTGATGCATTGCAGAGGAGGATCTGGGCAGAGGGCACTGGGTTCATAGGGCATGAACAACTTGACTGCTCAACTTTGCAGGGTTAATATCAGAATTGAATTCATGCAGGAATTTCAGTAGGGGATTGTGTGGCCATAGCATGTGAGGGATCATGGATTAAACATTACCAATTAATCCAGGTGACTCTCCTGGATTAAGAGACTTGCAGCCCTAGAGTCACATTCTGAACAAGGCTCCCACCCTTAGCTCCCACACATGGTATAGAGGTGGGGGGTCAATGGCTAGAGGAGATTTGGCATTTTCCTGTGTGAAAAAAATGACTGTGAAGTCAGTAAAACTACTTCAGAAAGGAGATTGGAGCAGTGGGTCACATACCTACCCATTCTGATGTCAGAGCAAGGAAGGAAGTGGTACAAGAGTCTTTGAAATGCACTAGCAAACAGATCATGCTGCTTGGAAAGCTGTTTTGTAACTGTAGATGTCCCAAGAACATTTTGTTCTTCTAAGGTACTGAGAGCAGAGCCTAGGGTTTAAACCCCTACTTACACATACCTGAGCCAGTGCTTCAACCACCAGGCACTGACATAAATGTAGACAGATTTGCCACCACCCAGCGGCTCAGGAAATCTGGGTGAAGAGAGGTGTTTCTGGATACATGATGCAGGAGTTAGTTGTGGAGTAAAGCATTGCTTCTCTGGGTAGCAGCCCTGCCTTGGACCCCTACATGTCACCAAATTACCTTGAGTGACTTCTGGGCAGTTTGGCCCCTGAGTCACTCACACTACTGCGTACACGGGCTTGGAGTACTCCAGGCAATGGCATAAAAAGGGTGGACAAATGCCCCAGCTGGACAAAAGTCACTGGCAACAGAGGTTGGTGGTAAGTTCTGTATTTCTCAGACTAAACGTGGAAACAAGGGACAGGACAGCCCCAGTGAGCAACACAAAAGGTACAGCCACCCCTCCCTGGACAGGAGGAAGTGCATGCCTCCACGCTCTTGAAAATCTGATAAAAGATCTCCGGATGACTTTATCACAAGCAGATTGTGAATGATTAGCTAAGCATCACTGTTGTGGGGAAAATTAAATAAAATACAAATTGATGGGAGGACACAAAGTGTGATACCTTTTAAGCGTGAACAAGGAAGTGAGCAGCTGGGGATTGATTCCGAAGAAACCATAAGTGTAAGCTATGCAAATAACCACTAGTTTAGGAGATTTCTTATTAACTGAATTATGGAATTGATGGAGAAGGCAGAGTGAGTGGTGGCACGTAGGCACAGGGACAGATGAATGTCTTGACTCAGAACAGAATGATGCAAAAACTGACAATCTGCAACCACAAAGTCTCCCAGAGTCGTGATGCAGTGAGATAAAACTACCCAAGATCTTGATTATGACCTTATGGCTGAGATGTTGTCATGGAAATCCCTTTCTCCAGGATGAAGGATGAGTATTTTCATGCTTTTTTAAAGGACTTCTTTTTTGAAATGTTGAAATGTTGTGGATCTGAACAAGTGCTTTAGCATTTTCTGCTCTGGTTAGACAGAAATAGAATTGTTAGGCTGAGATGTGCAAGAAGCTTCAGAGGAATCCTGTTGAGCATGACTGCACCTCCCAGGGAAACACGGAGGCCTCTTCTGGGGTAAATAATAAGGAAAATGAAAGAAACTGCATTGAGTGTAAAACCTGTTTGAGCTGAAACGGTCCAGAGGGGTGCTTCAGAACTTGCACAGAAGGAAAATGGTTTTAAATGGAAATGGTTTTAAGTCAAGGGAGGGGAGAGTTAGGTTGAATGTCAGGGGGAAATTCTTTACAGAGAGTGGTGAGGTACTGGAACAGGCTGCCCAGAGAGGATGTGGGTGCCCCGTCCCTGGAGGTGTTCAAGGCCAGACTGGATGGGGCCCTGGGCAGCCTGGTCTAGTATTAACTGGTCTAGTATTAAATGGGGAGGTTGGTGGCCCTGCATGTGGCAGGGGGTTGGAGATTCATGATCCTTGAGGTCCCTCCCAACCCTAGCCATTCTGTGATTCTGTGATTCTGTGAAAATGCATGCTGAGTTTGCCTGATAGAAGTAAACTGAGTTACGGTCATGTCAGCAAGGCACCTATTCGGGAACAACAATCCTGATCATCGACTTTTTAGGTAAACAGTTTTGTTGAGCTGATGTAAAGTGAAGCTGCTCTGGCAATACGGACTGTTTTGCACTATAAACTTATGATTATGACATGACCTTCATAGTACTGCTACTACCATGCTTGAGGGAAATATGCATATCCTTTGTGGTCAGAAGCCGTCAATGCCTACCAGCTTTCAAGAAAAAGAAACAAAAAAAGAAACAACCAAGTCCTAAGTAGTTTTTATTTGGAGCTTACTTTGGTTGGTGGTCAACAGAGTTTGCCAGGTAGCACTGAAAAGCAAACAATGAGAAATAGACCATGACATGAGCTTCAAAGCTTCTTTTAAACCAGGATCTCAGAGGAACTTTATAGCAGCTGGCCAAGACTTTGTGATACTTAAGGATTAGACCCACACTGGACAGCAAGTACTGTCAGAGAAAATACAGATGGAAAACATGAAGTGGTATCAGAAGAAAAGCTGAAAAGAGGAGAGGAAATCGAAGTTGGAGTGCTGACAGCCATGGCAGGGAGGGGTGGAAGAGCTGAAGGGACCGGTTCTGCCTCAACAAAAAGCTGTTTGTCTGCACCAGCGCTGCCAAGGAACTGCCTTCCTTCACATCCTGCAGTGGGGCAGGGATCAGAAGCTGTCCAGCCATGTGGCTGTGCTGGCAAAGGGCATTGAGAAGAGCCAGCACCACCAGTTCCTGCTGCAAGAAAAGAACAAACTTTCAGTCTGCTGGGTTATTCAAAGCACAGCTTAGGCTGCATGTGAATCACTAGCATCCCCAGACGTGCTTAGTTCTGGGCAACTCCACTTATTCAGGGTTTTCCTTGAAAATCAGTGGATAGAATCACAGAATCTCCAAAGCTGGAAAATATCTCCAAGATCATCCAGGCCAACTGTCCACCTACAGCCTGTATTTCCCCACTAACCCACGTCCCTCAGTACAACATCTAAACATTTCTTGAACACACCATGGCCTGCCGTGGAGCGTGGCTTGAAGGCTGGCTGCAACATGTCCCAAAAAGGAGCCACAAGCAGGTGCCTCCAGCAAATAAGCTGGAGATTTAGGAGAAGACTTTAGGACTTTAGGACTTTAGGAGAGCCCTGGACTTTAGGAGAGCCAACTTTGATCTCTTCCGGGACCTACTTGCAGCTATCCCGTGGGCTAGGGTGTTAGAAGGTAAGGGGGCCTGTGAGAGCT
>JAOWBP010004028.1:262806-297945 GCA_028571105.1 Tragopan temminckii | reverse complement strand
GGCCTGACCGCCGCCCCGCGTGAAAGGCCCTGCACAGCGGGTGAGGAACAAGCCGGTCCCTCTGGTTCAAAAGCACGTTCCCGGGTCCTGCCGTTCAGAACGGTGCGCGGGGCTCCGGACGGATGCCGGCTCTTCCCTTTGTGTTGCCGGTCTCTAATCCCGCGGGCTGACACGGACCTGGGGGTCCTGGTGGAGGCAGCGGGACGTGAGCCAGCACTGTGCCCTCGCGGCCCGGGAAGCCAGCTCTATCTTGGCTGCATCCAAAGCGGCACAGCCAGCAGGGCGAGGGGATCTGCCCCTCCGCCGTGTGAGACCTCACCTGCGTGCTGCATCCAGATGGGGAGTCCTCAGCACAGGAGAGGTATGGGGCTGTTGGAGTGCATCCAGAAATGCTCCAAGGGATGGAACACCTCCGTACGAGGACAGGCTGAGAGCTGGGGCTGTGCAGCGTGGAGAAGAGGAGGCTGCGAGGTGACCTGCTAGCAGCCTTCAGGACCTAGAGGGACTGTAAGGAAGAAGGGGACAGGCTCTTTAGCAGGGTCTGTTGTGATAGGATGAGGGGAAATGGTTTCAAGCTGCAAGAGGGGAGATCTAGGTTGGATGTAAGGAGAAAGTGTTTTACAATAAGGATAGTGAGGTGCTGGAACAGGTTGCCCATCGCAAGAGGTGGTGGCTGCTCTGTCTCTGGAGATACTCAAGGTCAGGCTGGATGGGGCTCTGAGTCCCTGATCTAGCTGTTCATTGCAGGGGGGTTGGACTTCGTGTTTCTTTGCCCCAGTGCTCTGGTTGCAGCGCCCCACTGGTCACGTTAAGAGTTTGAACAGGAAACTCAGCTTTTATGTGCATTATTGATAAAGTTAGGTGAGATAATCTTTCCCATGATACCCATAACCTTATGAACTTGCCTGCCACTGTGAATTCAGATTCTATGTTACATGAAAATTTATTGGCATATTAATTCTTTCAATCTTGTACAGTTAGAGCAGCCTCCCATTTTCTACCACTCTGAGGTAAACTGGTTTGTATCCTTCCTCTCTTAATATATCTTCTTTCACAGAAGAAAATGCTACATTTGCTTCACAGCCTCAGTCAGACCTATTGCTGTCTCTGGACTTCAGCAATGGACAGAATGTCTGTCCAGAAAAGTGGAGTCTTGGATCATTATGTTTTTAACAAATCAAGCTGGAGGATTCATTTTCCATTAAAACATTTGTCATTTGGCACAGCTGTTACTGAAAAGAAAAAAAAAAAAAGTGTTTTTCTTTGGACTGAGGAATCCCACCTACACAGTTTCAGCTGAAAGTTGGCTTTGTTTGTATCTCTAGCCATTGACTGGGGACTGCTTGATCCCTTTGGGATAGCTGAGGCAGTCCGTACCTCTGATGTGTTACCAGACTGCACGTTAGACATTTTTTACATTAGGGCTTATGTCTAGATGAACTTCTTTAAGAACAAATGTTCTGTGCTGTGTCCTTGGTGGGACAGAGCTGCTTCCCTCCCAGAATAAATGTCTTGCATTGACAGTTTCAGTCGATGAACTTACAACACACTTCACATTGCAGTCAACAGAATTTGGGACACTGGTTATTCAGTAGGTATTTTTTTTAAGAAAGCTGTGCTGGGGGAGATATGTGCCTGGGTCAACTTCTATCCTGCTTCCCTTTGCCTCGCCCCACTGCATGTCCCTCAGTTCCAGCTGTGATGCAGTACCCCTGTAATCAGCCTACAGGTTTACGACCAGGATTGTGTACAGATGAGCTTCGGGATTTCCATATCTAAATTTCATTTTGCTGCTGGAATTTTCTAGAAAATTTCCTTTTCTAAATTGAATTCAGAGATCTTTCATTGCTAACTAGATACTGAAGGCACTCTTGCAAAAAGGTACAGCCAGAGGTAAGCACTGCAAGGAGCAAACACCAGCTGTGGGCTCACTGTTCTGTGATGTCCATCAAATGTTTCCTAGTAGCTGCTGTATTTAAACAGGAGCTCTGGGAACAGGAGATCTGCTCAGAGGACTCATGCCCAGTCTTGGCCTGTGGGCAAAGGGCTCTAGGGTGCATGAAAATTTGAGCAGCATGTGGGTTCTGCGGAGAGCAAGGTTAGTACAAGCAGCTTTGGTAAGGACTTCCTTAGAAGCGTGACCCTAGAGGTGGGCTTTTGGTGAATTTCTTATTGTTAATAGGAAAACAAATGTAACCTTCTCCCCTTTACTTTCTTAACATTGAGAAGAAATGTATGGCAGAGCATCTTTAGAGGTGGGACGTTCATGTGCCCTTTCTGTGTTTCTTGACCCCAAACTTCAGAGATGTTTGGAAGCACAATGTGCAGTGGAGCAACATTGTGTTGCTCCATCTCAGTGTTGTAAGACCCAACAAAATTCTTCCTTTGTCTTTTGATCAGTGAAGGCAGAAAGCCTGCAGACCATTTGGGAGGAAGGATGGCCTGTGGCCAACAGCCGGCACTCTGTGATGACTTTCAGAAGCCTGCACTTATACCATAAAGAGGAGTTCATGCCAACTGCAAGTAGAGGATGTGACTTTAAACATGGTTTACAGTGGCATTTACAAGTGATTTATACATTCAGTTATTGCTGTGTAGTAAGAATATTTTCTTTATAATATGATCATAGAATCATACTGTAGCCTTGGAATTGGAAGGGACCTTTAAAGGTCATCTAGTCCAACTCCCTGCGGTGAACAGGGACATCCACAGCTCCATCCGTTGCTCAGAGCCCTGTCCAGCATGGCCTTGAGTGTCTTCAGGAACAGGGCATCCACCACATCTCTGGGCAACAAGCGCCTGAGTCCCTCTTGTCTTTTTCTGTTTGTCCACAGGAAGACCGTCCGATCCCGGAACCGGGTCCCAATGGTAGGTCTGGAGATGGCTGGTTCTGCCTCCTTTGCTGCTATGTTTTCTCATTCTCTTTTGTCACTCTATGATACTATAAATACTGTATGTATACAATACAGCTGAGAAAGTATAAAATAAAAAAAGAATCTGCAGCTGAAATGGATAATGCTATGTTTCCCCTTGAAAAGAAGAGCTGGAGCAGTCACAGAAGTATCTGAGTATCTGGCACTTTTTTGCATCTTGTTTTATGTATTTCACGTTAGACTGCTCTTGGGACAGGCCAGAGGGTCTTACTGAAGGGCTAAATAGTAAGAGGCTAGGTGTATGGGCTCATGGGAATTTGATTCACTGCTCTCTCCAGGGCTGAAATTATACCTTAGGCAGAAGGAGAAATTAAATGTTCTTGCTCTTTTGTGTTTGCTCCAGGGGTCAGCATGCCCCTCTTAGCTTGTATTAGCTTTCATTGAGGGATCTCACTCTCTTTTAAGCTTTCCTGAAATGAAAATCCTTGTGTAGTTTTACATTTCAGCCTGTCTCATGAATGTGCCATCTGTCCTTAAAGCGTGTTCTGGCACATTTATTTAATTCTGTTAAATCTGGATATTTCAGAGCTGGTTTGACTGTGGTCGTGGGACACAGAGACAATGATTGTGTCTCTCTTCCAGTGATAAGAGAGGGTAAGATTTTCTACATGGAACCTTTCGTCCCTTTCTGGCAGAGGTCCTCCTGCGGATGCATTCTGTTGGGATCTGTGGTTCTGACGTTCACTACTGGCAGCATGGTCGAATTGGAGATTTTGTCGTGAAGGACCCCATGGTGTTGGGGCACGAAGCTTCCGGGACTGTCATCAAAGTGGGAGCAGGAGTAACACATCTGAAACCAGGTGATTAGAATCGAGTCTGTCTTCTGAGTTTTTTGTTTTCCTGAGAGTGCATTGATAACAGGCTGTGCTTTTCCATTGCAGTAATGCATCTGCTTTTATGAGCTGTGGGTCACCCTCCTCTCAGAGTGCCACAGTGCTGTGTATCACCCAACTTGACTGCAGTGGTTTATGCTTTTCTTAGGGATATCTTGGTACCGTGTGTTACCTTGATCTGCTCTGATTGTGTTTTAGTGCAGGTCATAATGCATGCTGATAAAAGGTCTCTTTTGAGGAAGCTGGAGAAGGCTTCAGAAACCACACGCATTACTCTTGCCAACAACCTGCTGTTAATGTTTCTTCAGTGTGTGTGTACATGAAGGAGCAAGTGGCCTCCTGCAGTGGAGAGGGCCATTGGAGCAACTGTACGAGGCCTCATGTTGTGACCTCAGCAGTTTGCAGAAATGTCCTAGAAAATGGGCTTAGCAGCAGACTTTGCCATTTGCTGATGACTGAGAGGTGAGCAGAGTGGACAGGACGAGGAAGGTAGCAGGGTGCCTGGGTGATGGGATGCAGATGAAATTCAGTGCAGATGAAGGAGGAAGAGAAATTGCTGTGGGTTGTGAAATGCAGAGAAACCACATGCAGCCTGGTTATCCCCAAAACTGAATGTAATGGGAGGCTGGGAGAACATTCAGCATGTCCTGCCCCTCTCTTCCCTGGGCATTCCCTACATGCCGTATCACAGACATCACAGTGAGCTAGAACAGATCTTTGCTGTAATCCTTCCTTTCGTTAGTCACTGTACCTGATTAAGAACCTTTTGGTGGAGAGCTGAAAGAATTTAGCACCGACTGGCTTTCTCTGCCAAATAAAAGGAACTGTCTTCTGTCCCTTGTGTACCTGTAACATGGTTCCACCGTTTTTTTCCCTTAGTCCATCCTGCCTTGTAAGTACATTTAAGTAATATTTTTTTGTTCTGCAGCGTGTGTCTGTCCAGCCACCCAGACTACGCTATCATTACCATCAAGCTATCTCTGTTCTCTGATATGTCCTGCCTCAGTCCTGGTTGTCACCTCTGCATCTTGAATTCCTTTTCAGCTTGATGACCAGCAGAGCTCTCCTGCTTTGTCTTAATTATTTCTTACTCTGATTGCTACAGATTTTGAATGAGATCTGATCAGTGTGGGACTGCTTAGGCTGAGGGCTGTCTTTTCATCTGTTGAGGCTGAATGCAGCTGGAGAGAGGTTTATATGTGACTGAGCCTCCATCTGCTCTGAGGCTGTGCCTCTGAAACACCAGCTCTTTTCATCTAACTGTGAAGGTCTTGGTGAGGAGGCCTCTGTAAAGGAAGTGTTGGGAACTTGCCTGCTGTGAGCAGTGTGATCTTTTTCAGCTAACAGATGTCCCTCGCGCTTCTCCTGTGCCAGGGTTTCATGCTGTTCTGAGCTACCCACACTGTGTGCCCACCTTTCCCTCTGAGTAACACTCTCTGCTTTCACCCTGGCAGGTGATCGTGTGGCCATCGAGCCTGGTGTCCCGAGAGAAACAGATGAGTTCTGCAAAACTGGCCGCTACAACCTGTCTCCAACCATCTTCTTCTGTGCAACGCCTCCTGATGATGGGAACCTGTGCCGCTACTACAAGCACAGTGCCAGCTACTGCTACAAGTCAGTCCTGCACCCTCTGCAGAGAAACTTAGACTCCCTGCAGGGGGATTAGGTGAAGCAGTCACCCTTGGCCCTTTTGAGTATCACAGTGAGCGCTCTTTACTTGAACACAACAGGTTTTGTTGCTTTCTGATCCATGAATAGCATGTAAGGGCTGGGACAGCAGCCACTTTGCGAAGGGTTTATCAGGCAGGTGTAGCTGTCCCCTCTGGCGCCAGACATCAACAGACGTTTCCTGCATATTTCCTACAATATCACTGCTGTTGTACCCTATAATTATTTCCTTTTCCTGCTTGCTCCCTGCTCTTGGAGCCTTTTCTGTTGTCTTTTTATATCCTTGCCTTCTTACAACTGTGCCTGCAGGTCTTTGATTCCGGTATTATTGCTGCTTTTCAGGAAGCACCACATCAATTGCTGACACTTCGCTCTGGCATTTGAAACAAAGTCGCCCCAGTTATAGCAGAAGAGGAAGAAAAAACGGCGTCCCTGCTCAGCTGTTTTTTTTTATGTGGCACCGAGTGGCCTTGCTGAGCTGCCAGTTATTACACACCTGTTTTCATATCCACTTGATCAAACTTGACTGTGCTCTTAATTGTGGCAGGATTGACATCTGCTTAAAAGCAAACCTGTGCTTAAGTACTCCAGCAAATTACTGTGCTAAAAATTGCATAAACCTGTACAGTATTATACCCATGTAAGTACATTTACACGAGAAGGTAAAAATAGGGTAAGATTCTGGTTTCTCGAGACAGGTCTCTATCTGGAGCTTTTCTTTCTCAATGTGTGAGAAGCAAGGACTTCCCCAGAGTTGATCTTTGGTGTCTGCAGAGGCAGGGTTCAGGATAAATCATTCTGAAGGAGGCATCTGAATGCTTTTACTTCTCATGAGTGTCCTCAGGCAGGAAGGTCCTTTCAAACTGGATCCCAACCAGCTGCTAGCAGAATGAGATGTGCTCTGTATGGACCTAACTTTTTGCTGTACAGACCTACTATCACTGATTTTCCCTGTTTCATTAAAATAACATTTTCTGACAATACATCACAAGTTCTTGCTGGGGAAGAATTGGCTGTTTTCCCCAGTTTGAGTATCTGGAGATATTACTTTGGTTAATTATTTTTTTTTGCTTAAACTGTGAAACACAGCCTGGTTCTCCTGGGTTCAGATCAGCAGTGCCATGGCCGTGTGATGCAGAGGAGATTCCCTGGCATGAAGTTGTTCTGTCAGCACAGATTTGCCAAGAAGAGCTGATGGCAGAGCTCAGTGGGCATTTGCACATTTGGGCAGGTATTGTCTGTCTTTCTGCAGGACGTGATGCCAAACTCTCAGGCATCCAAACTCTTGGAGTCAGCCCTTTGATGCCTCCTGGAGATAATAGACATAGAGACGTCTTACAGCTGCCTTCCCGCAACTGTCATTTCCGTTGCTTTGTCTTCATGGTGGCCTGGCTGAGCTCTGACCTTGAGCTTCCCAATGCTGTCCCAGCACCTGCTGTGTGAGAGGCCACACTGGTGGCTTTCTGAAAGTCTGGGATTTATTTCTGTCAGCAGCACAGAAGGGATTCGCCCTCCTTCTGCTTTTTTTTTCCATCAGTTTTGCTATCTGCCTTACGCTTCTGTTTCTGTTCAAAAGGTGCTTGATACCCTCTGTACACATCTGTGCTGTCTTCAGGGACCAGTCCACTTCATGCATCATATCCAGGGCATGATAACGAGACCTGCTTCTGACTGCCTTTGCTTTATGTGGAATCGCCATTGGCTTGTGCTAGGTAGCAAGCTGCTTCCTGAAGCATGGAGGAGCTGGACTAGATGATCTTTAAAGGTCCCTATAATTTCAAAAGATTCCACGATTCTATGGAGCTACATGACTTGATCTAGATGATGGGTCTGGGACTTCACTGATGGGTCCCAGCTGTAGGGCAACCTACAGGTGGTGTGGAGAAGTTTGTGGGTCTCTGTGTTGGGTACTTAGGCAATACAGCCTCTTGAAATGCTTTTTAGTCCTGCATTTCTCAGTTGAGAATGTATTTTGCAGTGGTTAATTAGACCCATGTTTAATCTTCAAGTATCACTTGAAGTATCACTTTCCTCATCACTCTCATAAACATCCTTGGTTACCGTTGCCCTGTGTCTGACTCTTGCAGGCTTCCAGATAACGTCACCTTTGAAGAAGGGGCCCTTATTGAGCCGCTTTCAGTGGGAATCCACGCCTGCAAAAGAGCAGGAGTCACTCTGGGAAGCAAAGTCTTTGTAAGTGGCTCAGGTATGTCAGAACATCCTCAGTCCCTGGGTTCTCTGCCAACAGTGGCACAGAGGGGGATGGGCAGGGTGCAGGCTATGCTTCTAGACTCAGATGTAAGTGTGGGTCACGGGAGGGCTTTGGCAGTGCCAGGGGAGACCTTGAGGCTGTCCTTGCCCATGCTGCACTGCAGAGCTGCACTCTGAGAAGCTGGAATGCAAAGTGCCAGCCAGCTCAAGGGAGCAGAGAACTGGGTGATGTTTTCATTGCAGAGTCCCTCGTGTAGCAGTAGCTGCCCTCCACATCTGCTCTCGCTGCGCTGAGGTTGTGGTGATGCTGTGATCCAAGAGCTGCCCACCTGGAAGCACAGACAGAATCCAGCTCTTGGCACACTCAAATCCCGCAGCTGGTGCTGTCTGACAATTGTAAATGTACTTTTTCTGCCCTTTGTACCCAGGACCAATTGGCCTTGTTAATGTGATTATAGCCAAGATGATGGGTGCAGCAGCAGTGATAGTTACAGGTAAGTCCTTTCAATCCTTAGAAGCATGCTTTTTTCACGTGATACAACAAAAAGTGTCTAGTTCCTTGCTATAACTTCAAGGTCACTGCTTGGACATCTCGTGCCTGTCCTTGAAAGCACTAGTAGTGTGCCTTTTTGGAGGGAATCCTAATAAACATCTTATTCTCCAGGACAGACAGGCTGGATCGCTGGGCTGAAGCCAGGGGGATGAGCCGGGGGGATGAGCCAGGTCCAGCACTTTGGCCACAACAGCCCCAGGCAACACTACAGGCTTGGGCAGAGTGGCTGGAAGACTACGTACAGGAAGCAGACCTGGGTGTATTGCTCGATGTTTGGCTGAACACGAGCCAGCAGTGTGCGCAGGTGGCCAAGAAGACCAATGGCATCCTGGCTTGTGTCAGAAAGTGTTGCTAGCAGGAGCAGGGAAGTAATTGTTCCTCTGTACTCAGATCTGGTGAGGCTGCACCCGTGAGTGCTGCGTTCAGTGTTGGGCACCTCGCTGCAAGAAAGACATTGAGGCCCTGCAGCATGTCCAGAGAAGGGCAATAGAGCTGTGAGGGGTTTGGAGCACAAGTGTTATGGGGAGTGGCTGAGGGAGCTGGGTCAGTGTGGAGAAGAGGAGGCTCAGGACAGACCTTATCACTATAATTACCTGAAGAGAGTTTGTAGTGAGCTGGGGATCAGCCTCTTGTCTTATCACTACTTACACAAGAGAAGTGGGAATGGCCTCAAGTTGTGCCAGGGGAGATTCAGGCTGGATGTTAGGAAATACTGCTGCTCCAAAGGAGTGGTCGGGTTCTGGAATGGGCTGCCCAGGGAGGTGGTGGAGTCACCCACCCTGGAGGTGTTCAAAGAACGTTTAGACATTGTGTTGAGGGACATGGTTTAGTGAGAACTATTGGTGATAGATGGACAGTTGGACTGGATGATCTTGTAGGTCTTTTCCACCTTGGTGATTTTGTGATTCTATGAATATTCTCTGCCCTAATTAGAATCTATAGAGCATACAGGTTGCAATTGGTGCTTCTCTGTGAGGTTATATGACCGGGCTAATTACACCTGCTTCCTAGCAGAGATAGATTGTGGAAGTGGGCTAGCTGCATTGCTTCAGGGGAATAAACCAGAGACTAATGAGTGGTTATTGGATCAAGCCCTAGAAGCTTCCACTGGAATTTGAGCAGGTCTCTTGAGAAGAGGCAGTGCATCTGCATTGCAATTGTTATAGTTGCAGATGCTCTTTTTGCTTCTGCTGCCTCTGTTTGCTGTTTGTTTTCTTTCTGTTTCTATTTTGAGCTCTTCTGACCTCAGCTTTCAGGTTTTGGTTTATGTTGTGCCTTTGACTCACAGAACAAGGCGTCTTGATTACCAGATTTTCTCTTCCCTATAATGCTTATAAACATTGACTGTCTGCTTCTAGTTTTTATCTTGATGGCAGGCAAACTCAGTGTATTTTATTTCCTCCTTGGTGCTTTTCTTGGAGCTTTGCTCCAAGCAAACTGTTCTCCTTCCTCTTGTAGTTCTAGATGGTGGCCTGGACAAATTATTTTCATGGTCATTTCTGTGTCCAGCCACAATGTCCCTCTACAGTCTGTCTTGCTGCTTTTCTGCTAGGGAGTGACTTTTCCACTAATTACTCTTAGTGACCAAAATGGCCTTTTCAGGAACCCTGCATTTCAGAAATCCTTGCCTAACTGCATCCTGGAGAAATACAATCCAACATGTTTTTGTTTGGGTCTGGAAAACCTCTGAGCATGGAGATCCCACCAAGCAGCAAGCAGAGGTTGCTAAAGTGTTCTGGACCAAAGCCCCAACATAGTTCTTTCAGAAGATTGTTGCTTCATCTCCCCACTTTGGACCAGGTTCTTTTGACTTCTGGGTGACTGATTTTCAGTCTTGAAGTTGAGAGATAAAATTAAGGCTCCACCCTTTTGCTTTTCCGGAAGGATCCTTCAGTACTAGCTTGCATCAAAAGCAAAGGCTGCTTACTGCCTTCCCCTCCCAAAATGCTCATACTGCCAAGTCAAGGGCCTTTTTTGCTCTGCTGGCCCCACCTGCAGGGTGTGCTTGGTGGATGTAATCAATTCAGGCCTTAGATTTTGCTAAGTGTTGTCATCCAAGGATGATGGTTGCCATAACAGGAAGATCAGCTTGATCTCTTGTATCACACCCTTGCTACAGAGCTGAGCTACTGCGGAGGTTGGTGGGTGACCCAGTCCATGGGCGGGGAAGAGACTGATGAGCTGGCAGGGATTGGTGGGGCTGAGGCTGCTGGGTCACCCCAGTGCCCCAGCCCTGGTCTTGCTCCGATGCGGTCTTCCCTGTAGCTCAGGGAGCTGCTGTCTGTGAACTAGAGGTCTGTATAGCATGTGCTCCAGGTGACCATAGGGAATTCTTGGTACCCACTTTGTAGGGTGAGCAAGGTCTGGGTAGTGATCCTGCCCTATAGATATCTCCACATCCTCCACCTGCGGCTGAGACACCCACGCATGTGCCACCTCTAGTCAAATGTGCATGACATGAGCTGAGAAAAGGGTTCTGTGTGCCTTGTTGTCTCTGGGGATTTTGTTGTGCTTTTGGTGTCAGCTTTTGGAACTGCTTTTGGTGTCAGCTTTAGGAACCAATACCTGTGAGGTGGCTGATCAACAATGCCCTTTTGTCGTCCGCCACTAAATCCTTTGAGTTCATCTCACACAATTTTTATTATGTCTATGAAGAACTTTGTCTGCACAGCACACTGAAAGCTCATTGCTTTAAATGTTTCTTTTGGATAACTATGCACAAATGTGTAACTCACTAACAGAGCTTTCCCTGAGTGTGGGGAGAACTCACCTCCTATGGCTGCAGTCATAGCTGGAGCCAGCGGATGCTGGAAAGCTTGTGAAGGAGCTCCAGCACTGTAGATAGAGACTGACACTCAGCTCTACCCTTCCCAAAAGCTCATGTGCACCAGAGCTTGGCTTTCCTACCAGCTATGACAGCTTACCTGATACGAAATATTGGTGCTTTTGATAACCTTCTGTCCTTAAAGACATGTAGAAGAGCAGCCTTAATACCCCAAGCAAGTGAAGCAGTGGTTGGATATTTCTATAAGAGTGTCTTGTCTTTTTCTGTCACCTAAAATACACTTGGTATTTCCTACCTAAGGGACATTATTTCCCTTGTGCTGTTTAAATCTCAAGTCCTGAGTGCTGGTGCCTCTGGAAACCCTGCAATTCAGTGTCGGGGAAGATGAATAACTAGGCCAAGTTCAGCTCCTTTATGAAGGTTGATCAACACAGAACATGTGAGAGCTTCAAGAACATTTCCCAATTAAACTGGCTTATAAGAAACTTAAGTGTGATTTGCTAACTTCTGTGGGATTAGAAATGCAAGATCGGTTACTTAGAGTGGCAGTGAGAACACTGATTATCTCTGTCTGGAAAGTGAAAATTAATTTCTGCCTGAAGGCAAGATGTGGCCGTGTAGTTCTTTAAGTGGGAATTTACTCTCAGGAGTTATGTGGGGTTCAGCCACACTGAGGTTTAAAATCTAAACAGCTTGGTCCTACAAACTCAAAAGTGCTGGACAATACAGTAGCCTTCTGATTGGAGAACCTGTAAATCTGGCAGCTTTAGTAAATGTTTAACAGTGACTCACACAGGCCAAGTGCACCAAGATGTTACCAGAGGCCTGCCTGACTCTGGTAGTATTGCTTCTCTTCCTGCATTCCTCTCCTGTGCAAGGACTTCCTTTGATGAGCAGATCAGGAAGCTGACACCAGCTGCAGGAGAAGCGTGTGGTTTTCTCCATGGGTTTTGCTCCTGTACATTGAGGTTTGAGAGACACCAGCCATGCCAGGCAGAAGTGCTGCTTGGCTCTTGAAGTGCCTGAAAACTAGCAGCTTTTGTTGTTTGAGAAGTCCCCGAGTGCAGTTTGGTGCCAGGTGTGACTGTACGCTTTGCCCAAGGTGCTCTGAGCTTGGGAAGAATAGAGGTGACTCATGTCTCCTATAGTCTCACCTTTTCGGGTTTCCAGGGTGATATTGCACTGAGTTTCCAGCCTTGGCTTTTCCTCCTTCAGCAGCATTTTATAGCCCTTTGTTTTTCCTTCTTGAAACTCCCCCCAAGCTTTCCTGGTGCTCATCTCTGGGTGTGCCTGCACCTGGCCATGAGCCCTCTTGCTGCTGGCAGGGACACGTCCATCACCTGCCTTGGCAGTACTGTCACGTTCCCTGCGTGATGGGCAGGGCAGGCCCTCTGGCCTCACATCTTTCCAGCATTGGGGCTGACTCACAGCGGCTCACATCAGAGCAGTGGACTCACCAGTCCTCTCTCCTGTTCTCTGCCTTTGATCCAGACTTCTTTCCCAATGCAAACACACAGGCCCCTGCAGGTCATGGCTTTGGCAGGCAAAGAGATGATTTCTACCTGGAAATCATAGAATTGATGAGGTTGGACAAGACCTTCAAAATCACCAAATCCAACCACACTGCCTTCTAGTTCATGTGTTTCTATCTCTTTCTTACCGCAATTAAAAGCGTACAGCTCCTCCTCTCTGGAGATGTCCCTGTCCTCAGTGGGGCTTGGGGTCATGTGGAAGACAGAACACTCAGTGTCCACGATACAAATCATGGACCAGAAACACCTCTAGGTGCTGTCCATAGCAGGGTGATTTGTGGGTCATCAGGTTGCAAATCAAAGCCTCAGTCTGCAAGTGCCCTTTGAAAGATATCGTTGGGGGTGTCAGCAGTAGCCAAGCGCCTTAACTAACCCTAACCCACGGAAGGAGAATACAGAAGAAGTAAGGGTTGGGATTTTGTCCTACTGTAGGCTGCCTTTTGCCTTTTTCTTCACAGGTTCCTCTGCATATTTTTCATTGCCTCCCCTAAAAATGAGCATGTTTCCTCCCTACCTCTTCTCTGAAGCCTGTGTGAATTTGAGGAAGGGGATGCAAACCCTTTCCTGGTTGTGTGCAGTGAGCCCGTATTCAGGCTCCAGCAACATGTTCTTCCATCAGCCTCCTTAATGGCAGTCATCTGCTTGCATCAAGGCTGGGCAACCCTTTGGCCTGGGTGGGCTGTGGAAATTCCTGGGACTCATCTTGAGGTAGTTGACAGCTGGGCACTGAACAAGGTGGTTCTGCTTGTCACATAGGGGCAGGAAGCAGGCTGCAAGCTCAGGGTCTTGCTCCCTCTCTGGTTTGTGTGTTGAGCTGTTGTTGACATGTTCTGTCCTTCCACAGATTTATCTGCCTCTCGCCTGCAGACTGCCAAGGAGGTGGGGGCAGATTTCACCATTCAGATAAAGAATGAGACCCCACAGGAGGTGGCTGCCAAAGTGGAAAGTCTGCTTGGCTGCATGCCTGAGATAACTGTGGAGTGCACCGGAGTCCAAGCCTGCATCCAGGCCAGCATTTATGTGAGTACCAGTTGTCCCTGGGATAGAGCAGTACTGATTTTTGCTTTCCCTTTCTGAGACCTGGTGATGGATGACAGTTCTTTCAGTACCATTCCCTCAGTTTCAGTGGGCTTAGTGCAGGAAAGAGAAGATGTCTGTAAAACCGCAAACTAGAGACGAATTGTCCATTGAGGGATGATTAAAAAGTTAGTCTTTGCAGACAACACTGAAATAATTGTCTGATTTGATGCGAGGTGCACTTACCACACAGACTACAGGAGCACCATGAAACCCAGGTGTGGCTACACAGCAGTGTCGGAGAGCTGGTACAAATAGAACAGCATCTTTCATTAAGTCCCAGTAAAGAGAAAAATTAAGAAAATTAATTCCAGCAGGTGAAAAAAAGCAGCTATGGAGGGGGTATTTTGCTCTTGTGAACTGTGTAATGGTAGGATGTGGAGAAGACACTTCCCTGAGGTTTGCAGTGAAATTCCAGGGCAGCATCAGTCTCGTAGATGTTTTAAATGTTTCCTACTGAGATCCAAAAGTAACTCTTGCACTCCTAAGTACTATTCATTTTTCAGAATGAGATTTAGATAACAAAATCCCTCAGAGATTTTCTAAATATTGCTTTTCAAGCCTTGTTTATCATGTGTTTCACACTTAGGGTCTCCTGGCAGCATCCTGCCTCTCCCAGCTCCTCCATCGTGCCCCAGGCAATCTGTCACAGCCACAAAGATGGCAAAGTGCAACATATTTGTGTGTCTTTTCTCCAGGCCACACGTTCTGGAGGGACCCTGGTGCTGGTGGGGATGGGCCCTGAGATGGTGACCGTGCCCATTGTGAACGCTGCGGTGCGGGAGGTGGATATCCGGGGGATATTCCGCTACTGCAACACGTGAGTCTCACTACTGATGGTGTCTCCATGTCCTTCATCCCTGATGTCCTTGGGAAGACTTTTATTTGCTCTCGGCCCTTTGTGCTGGGAAATGCTAAGCAGCAGCTTTGGCCCTCCACACTGCTGTGTGAAAAGCTGGCTGCATCTGCCTTCCTAACTGTTACATGGTCTGTTTTGAGACAAAGGATTTGGGGAATCTTAATGCACACCCAGCCTTGCTGATGGTGCCTTTTCTCATCATGAAAGGAAACCTCATTTTTGTTCTTGTTGGAGGCCTGTGCTTGCAAGGATTAGCAAGAGCTATGCCTAGTTTTCATATTTTGCTGGAGCTGAGCGTGTATCAGTAACCCGTTTGAAGGCATATTTGCTTTTTACGGAGGACTGAACTGCACAGTTTGCAGAAAAGCAGGTCTTCAAGTGTTCTGAGAGCTGTCCTAGCCCTGAAGGCAGGAGAATTTCAGCTGTCCTCTTTGGTCTTGTTCTCTGGAAGATTGTGGGCAAAATTCCCTTGGTTGCCTGGGCTGAAGAAATTACTGTAATGAAGCCAGGTCCCTCTTTGCCCTTTCCTTGAGGCTCCAAGCTCTCACTTCCTGCTGTTTCCCTTGCAGGTGGCCTGTGGCCATTTCCTTGCTTGCATCCAAGCGGATCAACCTCAAGCCCCTGATTACACACCGCTTCCCCCTGGAAAAGGCTCTTGAGGCATTTGAGACCACAAAGAGGGGCGAAGGGGTAAAAATCATGCTGAAATGTGACCCCACTGACCAGAACCCCTGAGATGCCGCAGTGCCCGGCCCTCTCCCCATTGCACCACCTGCCTAAGATGCAAAGCATGAAGCCACGAGAGGCCGATGTATGGCTGTTGCATGTTTACACAGTCACCTTATGCAGGCAGTGTTTTGTAATAGAGCTAAGAAATCAAATGATAATGAGGGTGAATGGCACTAAGGGATACGTGATTTTGCACATCCCCTCGGGGATGCTCAGGGACTGTGACAGCCTGTGGAACAAAACCTGTCCAGGGAGCATCTGAACATTCAGATTGTTCACCCCATGCTCTTCACAAACAGCAAACTGCAGGTCCTGAAAGCCCAGGGATTTTTTGGTGAAGCTGGGCTTGGAGGCTAGCTGGGACCATAGCTTCTGTGTCACCCTCCCCCCAGCAGCTCCTGGTGGGGCAGAAAGGGCTGCTGCAAAGCAGGCTGGAGCGTGTTTGAAGGAAACTGCCCTGTCTCTGGCTGGGAAAGCAGATCCTGGTCTTTACATGGCTCCTGAGGGTGGGCTGCTGGTAAGGGGCACAGCTTTTAGCATGGGGGGAAGCAAAGCAGGGGAGCAGTATCACTAAGATAATACCACTGTGAATGAATTGTAACTTCTCTGGGATATCAGCCCTTCCTGCTGAATTAGTGAGCCATGAATGAGGTACTTGCCAAGGAGTAGGTTGCAGATAAAATCTAATCTTAGATTACAATTGTGTTAATTTTAATACTAGGAGATTACTCTGAGATCCCTTTCTTGGGCCGGTACTGGACTTCCCACAATAAACGCTACCTTCCTGGTGTCTCTGTGTCCTCTGAGGTGTGTGGTGAATGGTTTGAAGGGGTCTGTGACTATTGGGCTGTGCTGCCCTCTGGGCTTTTGTGCTGCTGGCCCTCACCAGGCTGTGGCAGAGCTCAGTGACCCAAATGAAACTTTTCCCCAAGGCTCTGCCTCTGTGGGCACCTCCTAGACAAGGTCTTTCAGGGCAGCATTGGCACTGCAGGGCACAGGTTAGGGGGCTGTGCTCAGGCTCAGGTCCTTGTCCCTCCTATCCTCAGCCCTTCTGTATGACGAGTGCACGGGAAACTCACTCCTGTTGAATGTATTTCCAGGTGGGATGGTGCAAATACTCTAATGGGAGTAACACCAGCATGATGCTACAAGTACTGCAAGTCTGCAGGTGACTAAGACTCAGCACAGAAGTTAAAACTTCAGTCAGCTTTATTTAAGCAAAGATAAAATCCTATTGCTCATTCACAGCCCAGGAGAGCAGCAGCCCAGCGATGCATAGCCAGGCATTAGTTAAACAGGCATAAATAATCCTTGATCAGAGGATGGTGATGCTGCTGAAAGAAGCCAGTGCAGACACAGGCTCTAAGCAGACCTGGGGAATGCTCAGATCACTAATGAGCAGGCACAAATGAGTGCATTAGAGAAGCTGAGCCCATTTGCAGGAGAAGAGAGCTCGCTGCCTCCACATAACCTGATTTCTGAGTCTGTAGGCAAAGTGCTGTGAATTTGCGTTCTGCTACATTCCAAAAGTTGTTCAGAGCCAACCTCTGAGGTGCAGAATTAAGGTGGCAGAGCCAGGTTTGAATCCAGCACTGGGTTTCCTGCACAGGGACACACAGGGTGTACCAGGAAAGCAGTGCTCTGAGTGTGCTGGGCTCACAGTCACAGGTACATTTCTTCTAGGAATAGCAGTGGGTGTGAGCATGGGACCATGACCACCCAAGACCTGGCCTGCACAGATGCTGAGGTTGAACATGCCTTTCCCATAAAGACTGCAGCACACAGGAGTAAAACGGCAGGGGAGCAGGGTCAGAAATTCTCATAGTGGTGTGCAAAGTAGGCCTGGTCCTTCTTGTTCAGCTGCTGACAAGCCTTTTCCACACTCTTCGTCATCCCAGGTGGGCCACAGCTGAACACCCCAATCTTGTGCACCTGGGGGGGAGGGGCCAAAAGGCTCAGCAGCAGCTTTCCCCCAGCCCACCTGCTCATGGACATGGGCCTGAGGTTATCACCTCCCTGAGCAGCTACAGCAGCATGGGTGTTTATGCCCTTCCTGCCCTTCTCTTACACCACAGAGGTCTCCAGGGCCTTGGGAAAAGCCTTGGAGTGGGGACATCATCGTCCCTCCCGCTTGCAGGTGGGTGCCCCCATCCTGTCCCCAAGCAGCTCGGTGGACTAACCTCAGGGTGCACCTCCTGCAGCGAGTCGAAGAAGGGTACGAATGGGGGGCGGCCAAAATGGGTGATGGAGCGCAGCCCCGTGAACAGACTCTTGTTCAGCACCTTCTGGAAGTGTCGCTCACAGATGTACTGCAAGAGACCCATGCGTATCAGATAGGCTACCAAAGCATGGCATCTGCCCCACAGCTGCTCCCGGCATGGGACTCACCAGCATGGTGGTGCGCAGGTCGAACTTCTCAGCCAGTTGTGTGATGTAGATGTGCACGGACACCAGCTCGTTCCTGTCTGTCTCCTCCACCTCACGGATGATGTCTGCCAGCCACTCAAACTGCCGCTGCGTGCGTGTCACCCAGATGAAATAGATCTGTGGAAGTCGGGGATGAGGCTCAGCTTGGGACTAGGACCTCTACACACATTCATGGGGCTCTTCCTTGTAAAGTTGTGGGGGATTTTACCGCCAAGGATGCCAGCACCAGGTGAAGGTATCTCAGGAGGGCTCTTGCCCTCTGGGTGTTTCATCTTACCTTTTTACACATCAGCTTGGAGTTGATGGATGACTTGAAGACCAGGTCTTTGAGGATGGATGCAAAAGGTGTCACCCCAATGCCTCCTCCCACCAGCACTGACACCTCAAACTTGTGCCACTCCTGGTGGCCCTCCCCGAAGGGTCCATCCAGATAGAGCTAGAAAGGAGCCAGCCATCAGTACAGCATCTACATCCTCCACCTGCCCAAGAATTGGTCACCTTCAGGGCTCACAGAATATCCCCAGTTGGAAGGGACCCACAAGGATCATTAAGCCCTACTTCTGGCTCTGCACAGGACCACCCAAAACCCAAACCTTATGTCATTGTCCAAATGCTTTCAGAGCTCCAGCAGCTCAGGGCCATGCCACTGCCCTGGGCAGCCCATTCTAAGCCCACAACTGTTCGGTACAGAACCTTTCCCTAACAGCCAGCTTAACTCTCCCCTGCCAGCACTGCGATGCTCTCAGCTTGGTTAATCCCATCCCTGGAGGGACACCTCACCTTGGGCAGCTTGCCGATGTGGGCCAGGCTCTCGGGGGAGTAGAGCTCCCGCAGACGGGTGGTCCAGGGCCCCACGGCACGGATGTGCAGGCTCAGCGTGTCTTCGTGTGGGGCCGAAGTCAGTGTGAAGGGGTGGTACTCAGTGGTGCCCAGGGCCATGCAGGCAATGCGCACCCATTGCCCAGACTTGTAGTCAAAGTCCTGTGGCCGCTGGAACCGGAGGTGAGTGACACCTGGGGAGGGGAAGGGGACCTGGCTCTGAGCACCTGATGGAGCTGTAGGTGTCTCTGTTCAGCGCAGTGAGTTGGACTGATGGCCTTCAAGGGACCCTTCCAACTCAAACAAGTCTTTCATTCTATGACTTCATTTCTCCTTTTGTTAAAGCGGAGAAGTCAGTTGGTAGAAAGGCTTAAGGAAAGAGCATTCGAACTTTGCTAATGGTGAGTGGGACAGCTTGAGAACAAACTGGGGAGGCTGGGGTGTGATGGCCTGAGCTCTCTGCCTCAGTTTCCCTAGTTGTGAGGGAAGCACAGGAGATCCTTACCATGCAGTGTGCTGCAAAAGCAGCAGAGGATCATGTGCAATGGGACATGGCTCCCTGTTGGAGGTGCTGGAGCCACCAGCAAGCCAATTTCTGGGGCCACAGCTACCTGTGTACCACCTAGGTTGGAATCTGCCATCTTGGAATACCCCATAAAACCCAGCCCTGGCGTAGATGTTTTTCCTCCACCCCTGCAGCTTCCATCCTCTTGTAAAGGGCCTGGGCTGACTTGGCACTACACAAACAGAGGGATGTGGTACCTGATGGCAAGAGCTCAGCTTTCACCACGCCGATCTCCACCTTCTTCCTGCTCAGGCTGAGCAGCTTGTCTGCACCATAGATGAGAGCTGGGATGATGAAGTAGATGTGGAAGCGGGGCTGCTGGACCAGAGCGTAGCTGCCATGGATGATAACCTGGACAAGGAAAGAGGACAGCCAACATCAGCACGGCATTCAGTACAGCCATCACTGGGTTGGTGGCAGCTCAACAGCAGCAGGGAGCTGGAACTGAGGCCACCAGGTCCCTAGGGACCTCTCATGTGGTTGCAGTCCACAGGCATCATCCCCCTCTCCCATCCCATGATCTCTACCAGCACATAGAGCAGCACATAGAGATGGTGGGTGATCCAGAAGGCCTGGAAGCTGACCCGGCGGAAATGGTGGGTGGCAAAGACATACATCACGGCCAGAATGACGAGCAGCAGCACTCCTGTCATCCCTGTGAAAGGAAGGATTGGGAAGGGATCAGGGCTGCCCCATTGGGGCTCCATCGGGGCTGGGTCCTACTGTGTGTTCTCACCTGGAATGGTCTGGAAGAACCACCAGTAATACTTCTGAGGGAGCTGTGACCTAGAGGAACAAGAAATTGCCCCATGGCATAGCCAGCCCTGGGAGAAACCAAACTCTTGGCTTCCATTTCCATTCCCTTCTATGTCCAGGATGCTCTGCCTGGACTGAACTTTGAATTTCACCTACCCATCATTCATAAAGACACTGGAAAAGAGGCAGGACAACACACTAAGAGGCGTGACTGAAAAGATGTAGACATTCACTAAGTGACCTGCAGTGTGGAGCACTGTAGGAGAGAAAATGGGAGAGAAAAGCATTACCACTGCTTTGGATGTGGATGGAGATGTGACAGACCTCACTTATGTGACCAAGGACATGGTGATTCCTCATCTTCTCTGGTGTCTTCAAGCTTCTCACCTTCTCCTGCCATGCCATGGCTGTCTGATCCTCTTGCCCCACACCCCAGCAGCCCACCTACCTGAGAAAATCAGGGCTGCCATGGCAATCCAGCGGTGGAAATCCACAGCAGCATCAAAGGGGATGTAGCAATTGAGGAATGTTTCCCGCAGGACAGTGATGAGGTTGCGGCACATGGTGAGCAGGATGTAGGAGTACATGAAGGAGACGCAAGCAGCTGATCCTCGTGAGATGATGATCCCCACAAAGGTGGTCTGTGCAATTCCAGTGCTGGGGGATGCGAAGGCATAGTCTGGTAGGGGAAGAAAGTAGAGTAGGCGTCACGTGCCTAGTGATGGAGACCATGTCCCTTTCTGCTCCACAGGGACAGCCGCCTGTGTGACCAAGGAAATGTCATCCAGATGGGTCTGCATGGGAACAGAGGCATGATTTGATGTGTCAGTCCCTGGTATGCTGCTGCTGGGTGACAGGGTGTCCTTGGAGGTCCAGGGAGGCGTTTGTTCTCTGTAGGGCATTTTGAATCTGCATCTTATGTCAGAGTTGGACATCTCAACATAAGAGGCATCAACGAACTAGAGCAAGTCCAGCAAAATCCACCAGGATGGGTGGGAGTTGGGATACGTTATGTATGGGAGAGGGTGACGGAAATGGCCAGGCTGGAGGATAGTAGGAAGGGGGGACCTTGTCGCTATCTGAAACCCTTTGGTGGATTTTATAGATGAAACAAAGCCAAATTCTTTTTCAGAGCTGCGCAGTGAAAGGATGAGAAGCAACTGCATGAGTTTCGCAAAAGGAAATTCAAGTTAGACATAAAACAAGAACACAGGAAAGATGATCACAAACATTGGCCCACATACAGCGAGGTGGTGACACCCCAACTTCAGAGCTCCTCAGGCCTTCTCTAGACAAGACCTTTAGCTTTGAAATTGCCCTTGCTCTGACCCTCCAGAGGTCTCATCTGACCTCAGTAATTCTATGGTTATTCCTTGCAAGGACCAGCGCCATTTTGTCCAAAGACCTTTTTCAGCATGCCCCATGCAATGGGCAGCTCCTCAAAAGGAGCACATGGGGCTGCAGGGCCACTCACAGTACGCTCTCTCCACAAACAAGCCGGCGGTGATGGCAGAGAATAGAACCACGCAGACGATGTGACGCCGGTAATTTTCAATGAAACGCTTGAACTCCTGGATCTTCTGCTGAACTTTGTTCTGCTGGTACTTCTTCCGTTGTGCTTCAGTATATAGATGCAGCTGATACTGATTCACCCTTGTGAAAAAAAAGAACAACAGATACAATCAACAGGGTCCTCCTGGTCTGTGTAGTGTGCTGCAGTGCCTAGATTTGGGTCTTCCTCCCTGCGCACTGCTGCAAACAGCTCTGCATACCCACTACTGCAGTGACCCACAGGACACAGTGTCAGCAGGTGACCTCAGGTCACTGGTTGGTCTACTTGAAAGACAACAGCAGCAGCTCAGCAGGTTGTGTGACTCATAAATGAAACCATAGATAGGGACTATAACAGATAATTTGCATTTTTACATTCAAACCTCCATAAACATCCCAGAGTAGGGAAAGTCCTCGACATTGTTAAGGCAAACTGGGATATTATGAAAAATATATTGCTCCTGGCCATAAAAACCAGCCATTTAACTGCTGCCTTGTGGAAGTATTTGCCAGTGACACAGCAGTGAGGACTGGAGCCTTTCTGGCAACACCTGCAGGCAGCCCATGTGTGAATCAATCAGTTCCAAGGGACTGTAATGCTCCTCTCTGTGGGTGAGGCATGCACCCCAAAATCCACTGTTGTGGTCTCCAAAGTTGTCCACTTCATTCTTTTTTTTTTAATTTTTTTTTTCAGAGAGACATCCACACATCCCCAGCAGGAGAAGGAAAGCAGCCAGACCTGCACTGTCCTCATTCTAGGTGCTCAGCAAGGGCTTGGTTTGCCTGCTGGGGCTGAGCATCTCCAGCAGATCCGCTCTTGCATCCCCTCCCCATGTTGCACTACTCTTCACAGCAGCATCACTTGACCTATGTGCTACACAGAGATGTAAGAAATCCAACAAGGGGATGAGCTTACTCACTTTCTGCCTGGTCTCTTCCTCAGCTCATGCCCTTCTGGATCCACGCAGTGGGCCACCATGCCCACGTTTGGGTCCTCCCTGTCTGAGATGGTTCTGCCAAAAAGAGGGAGAGACATACTGACTAAAGCTGTCCTTGCAGGAAGGGCTGTGGGTCAGTCAGCAGCAAGTTTGGCCCTTTCAAAATTTTCCCCATTGCTGCCCCATGGACACTTTCCATCTCAGACTCAGCTGAGAAGCCATCCCACTCCTCCCTGCTTGCATGAACTCTAGCTGCTTGGTACAATGGATGGATTCACTCCAAAAGCAAAGCATTTCAGGAGCATTTGCCAGAGAAGCTGAGGTGAAGGATGGATGTGCCCAGTGGCAGAAAGAGAAGAAGAAAGGGCAGCAGGACCAGTGAAAGCACTTACCCTCTGGGCTCTTTCTTGATGAAGGAGACACGGTTGTGTACATTTTGCTTGAACACCTCAGGGACACCTTTCAGAAGCCAAAAGAACAAAATGGCCATTTACAGTGTAAGACATGCAGTGGTTGTTAGTTGGAGAGATTGATTTGGGATGAGACAAGATTTGGGAGCTATGAGTTAGGTGTTACCCATCCCCTCCAGGCCAACAGAGGTGACCCAGAGCTCTCATCCACTCCCCCACTGACCCTTGATGCATAGCTGGGTGAGACGAAGCTCGTTGTCATGGTCTCGTAGCATGTAGTGAAAATCCTCCCATGTCAGCTCATCCCTGTCCTGAAACCCCGAGGCCTGGAACATAGACTCTGTCACCTGCTCTGCCTGCTCTCTTGACAAGCAATTGTTGGATATCTCAATGAAGGACCTGGAGCAAGGAGGAGAGATGAGACCACAGTTTGAGTCCTTGCAATAACATGGGGCCAGAGCCCCAGTCAAATTTCGCAGTAGAAATGGGCTCCTGGTTGCGAGTGTTGAACCCATAGGCTCTCATGTAGCTTGCTTGGGGACTGAAGCACTGAGGGTGTGAGCTGCTTGTGCAGACGCCTGTAACTGCAGACATCATGAAAATCACTACTGAGCTGAGGAGAAGTACCTGAGCATCCTCAAAAACTCCTCCTTGGAGAGGAACCCATTCTCATCAATGTCATACATCCTGAACATCAACTTGGACTTTTCCTCCGAGGACCCTGGTGGCACAGAAGAGAAAGTAAGAGCAAGATCCTACTTTCACCAGCACACTTGCTTTCAGACATTGTCTTCAAGAGTCTGGACATGCACCAGTGAAGTCTCATCCAACCCTGAAGAGAGTAAAATCACACTGCTGCTCAGTCTGAATGGTAACTGAACGCATCTTCAGACCCTTGTGCTGCACTTCTGCTTGACTTTCTCAAGAGTGCAGCGAAGAAATGAGTATATATATGCATTCTCTGTTGTGCATTATTGTGCAAATCCAGAACATGCTTTTGCAAGCCAAGATTTTTTTCTGGGAGCTGCAGTGATTAAATCTGGCATTCACCACCTCCATCTGCAAATCCCTTTTTTCCTTGGTCATTTAGGGAGGTGGAGCAGAGTTGTATATTGGAGGTGACAGTTCAGCAAATTGCTGCTCTAAGATAACTCCCCTCATGAACAGTCTCACAGAAAATATCACTACATCATCACTGCCTCACAACTCAAGCTGAGCTGTCATAAGTGAAAAGAATTTTGTGTCTACAGGTTGACCTGTTGGATGGATCTTGTTTTTCACTCTGAGTCCAGAAACAGGACTTTGGGCAACAGGTGAAGACACCAATCACCACCAGCTCCCACCTTTCATGAAGACCACCAAGATGTCCAGGAACTCCCTGAAGGAGATGTAGCCGTTGCCATCCTTGTCAGCCAGGGAGAACATGGAGTCCACAAACATGGAGTTGGCTTTGAGCCCAAGGGCCTCGGCAAACTCAACCCTGCTCAGCTCACATGTAAGGGACTCCTTTGCTTTCTGTGAAGACTCAAAGTTGAGCTCTCCAGCATCAGTCTTGTTGATGTCCAGCATCTGCAGGTTGTGTTCCACAAAAGAAAACTCATGAGCGCTGCTGGAACAGAAGGCTGGTGCTCACCTGCTTGACCTTTTGTGCAGAGATGTTGGCTCTTGGCACAGGATGCCCCATGCTTCCCCTCCACATGATGAAAACCACAGTTCCATCATCCAAACATGTCTTCACAACTCAAAACATTCATATCACCACTACAAACTCCCTTTGTTTTCTACAAGGGAAAAAGTCCCTTGGTCCTCAAATTATTGGCAGCTTCCTTGTGTGTGGCTTGCCATTTGCTACGGAGGCCAACAGCAGCATCATTCATTGCTCAGTCAATACAGAAATACCTTCCCCAATGCATCAGAGCCTGCGACACTTCTGCATACCTGAGCAAACAGATGCCTGAAGAAAGTCTCCAGAATTTGTTTCCTCTGCTCCTGGGTGACTGCCCGTTTCAGCAGGCTTTGCTCCTTCATCTCAGACACATGCAGCTCAAGGCAGCTCGTTTTCAAGTAATCTTGGAGCTTTCCAAGGAAGTTGCTCCTCTCTGCCTCCTCACTGAACAACAGCACCTGTAGAAGATCCCATCAAATGGCTGTGGGCAGCAGAGGCTCCTTGCAGCGTGTATGCAAGGATGGTGGAGGGCCCAGAGGAGGCTCTCTCCAGCTATCATGGTACTCACCAGGTCATACTCCTTGGGGCTCTTTAGCAGCAGAGCTTTGTTCCCTTTGTTGCTGGAGAGGATCACCTCTACCCTTTGCTGGGCTTTTAGGCTGACACTCCGGAGCACCAACCCTCTCCCATCCAGCACTTTGAGCACTTTGTCAGCTTGGAGCTGGATGTAGACAAGGGAGCTGTCTGTCCTGGGACCGTGCCACTCCATGGCTGATGGGAAATAGCACAGCATTCAGTTGGAAATGTGTACCTGTGCTTCTAATCAACGCAGCACCTCCTTCACCCCTGGGAGTGATTGCATTGGGTTTGCAACAAGGGATGGAAAGCCTTCATTACTTCCCTGCCAATGCTGCACATAGCAGATGGGGCACAGAAAATACACTACAGGTCACCTGGGTTGCTGAAGTTTTCTATTGCATAGCCTGACTTTGCTGCAATAGCTGTGCCATCACTGGTGCCATGGTACAAGCATGCCTGAGTCTTAGCTGTGCCAGAGTTAACTCTCCCTCTCCCATCCAATTTCTGAAATTCATTCTAGACTTGCATTTTATTTGGGCTTGATGATATTCTCTAACTGCTGGCAGCACATCTGCCGAAAGACCAAACATACTAAGGGAAGAATGATCTCCCAACCACAACGCTCAAGATATGCAAGAATACAGGCCACGGAGCTAGGAGGCAGGATTTTTCCAGTGTCCAGAGCAAGGAGGTACAATCCCTGCCCTATCAGTGCAATTGTTCTACATAGTTTTTTTTCAGGTAAGGTATTATCTGGCTCACAGGATGACTTCAGTTGGAAGGAAACTCATGTTGCCCAAAGTGGGACCATCGGTTATGGCAGTCTGCTCAAGGCTTTATCCAGTCAGATCTCAGAGAGCATGGAGACTGCACCCTATCATCCTGGGAAAATATTTTCAGTTTGGATACTAGCTCCAAGCCAGGTAAGTGTGACCTCCAGTGCTGACTAGAGATGTGTCCTGACTTCAGCAGCATCACCAGGCCCATCAAAGGATCGGAAATGCTACATCACCGTGTATCGCATCGCCGGTCACCTCCCTCTGCACGCTGGCCTTCTTCTTCTTCTGCAGCTTCTTGAAATCTCTCTTACGGAGAATGGCAATGATCCAAGCAACAAAGAGACTCACTGGGGACACATGGAAGAGAGAGGCATGAGGTACCACAAAGTTCCTTTCCTGTGCTTTCTTTGGTAGAAGAGGAGATAGGTAAAGAATTGGAGAGGCAAACCTAAAGGCAAGCAGCACAGGACAATGATGATGAAGCCAAAGCCTGCACCACTGCCTTCGAAGTAATCCAGCACGGTCATGGGTGTGCAGTTGGCCAGGAGTTGAGCTGTCAGCTGCTGGGGCTGGGGGCATGGGTCTCCTGCATCAGGGGAGACAGGCTGTGAGAGCCATGGGGCTTTTACCTTTCCAATCTGCATCAGCTCCATGAACATCCAGCTGAGATGCTGCTTGGAGTTCATTGCCAAGTAACACATGGAACAATGCAAAACTGGAATGCTTGCGATCTTGAGAGACAAGCTTTGTTTTTAAGGCTGAACCTTGGCATATCACATCAAACCATGTGCAGAACTGGTCTCATGTGCTCTGGGGAGCTCAGCACCACCACCTCTCCCATGGGATAGGCTGAGAAAGAACCCTTTGCAAGCTGAGGTTCGTAGCTTCTGCTTGTCTAGGCTATAAACCCAGGGAGCAATTGCAAGAAGTGCATGTCAGAGGAACCAAAACGTCTTGCAAAGGCTGGAATGTGTGCCAGATAAAATGCTTTCAGGTCCTTCACATTTATTCTACTGACCTGCGTGCGCATGCATATAAAAGCAGATACAGAACATACTAGTGAGGAGAGTGACACAATGTAGGGTAGGCAGAGGCCAAGCCTTAACCCCAGAACATTTCAGGGCATCAAGAGCATTTTTGGTGCCTGGGAATCCTTGCAGGAGTCATGCAGCGCTCATGCCTGGGCTTCAGCCCACTTTCAACACCAGTGCTGCCTGCCTTGTCTACAAACAGCCATTGTATCTCACATGTTCTGCATCCCAGTCCTGCGTCCCAGCTCAGTGCAGGATGGAGCACTCACCCTTGCTCCAGACAAACACATTGCTCTGCAGTTCTGCCTGCTGTGAGTAGGTGACTGCAGCCAGGACATCACGGAATGTGGTGTTACGGATCTCCTCGGCCTCCTTCGCTGTGAACAGCCTGGTGAAATGATGTGGAGCCAAGTGGTGGTCCTGGGGTGCCACTGCTCAACCCACAAGACCTGGCCAGTAGCAGCTGGGGCTTGCTCCCCACACTATTTTATGAGCTAAGGGAGATGGAGGATGGCTTCTCCATCTCTGCTGTGTGTTAGGAGGGGGAAAGAGGCATTTACCCATTTTTGGTGTTCTCAAACCAGAACCTGTCACCATCACGCAGGCGCACAAACTGGTCCAGGATGATGGCACTGAAGAGGGGACTGTCATCTTCCAACATGCCTCCAGGGAGCAGCTCCAGCCGGGCCGTGTTGTTAGCGTACAGGGCAGCAACCTCCAGGACCTGGGTAGAAAATCCTAGTGAGCCCCAGGAGGAGCAAGGGATGTGGATTTCCCCGACGCCCCGTGCCCATAGGCTGGGAGGGTGCTCAGCGAGGTGCTATGACCCCCTCCCTACATTGCTGGAGAAGCCACCTATTGTTTGGATGGCCCCAAGGTGCTCCAACATACATAGTTTCTGCACCCAAACCAGCTTCCCATTACCTTTTGCTGAGAGTTTGGGGCAAAGTTTGTCCAGTCCTGCAGAGGCTCCAACCTGAATCGCTCCCGAGCCTGGTTGTAGGTGGGCAGGCCGAGGTCCCGCCCGCGCTGCAGCCAGCTGGCCACGTAATCAGTGCGGGAGTACTTCAGAGGTCCATACCAGTAATCTACAGGTGGAATCAAATCACCGTGATGCTATGGCAGCGCTAACATGGCAACCCCAACGGTCCTGGGTGCCTGGCAGGCTTGTCTCTCTGCCATAAGCCACATTGAACATGGGGGCCAGCGCCATGCTCTTGTGATGAAGGCCCCAGGGCTGTGGTCAGTATGCCCTGCATGGGGCTGAATCTGCTCTGAGTGTCCTGGGATCAGCCTCCCCACCTCAGCCCACATACGGCCCCACAATGTTGAGCGTAGGGGAGTGCAAACCTTGAAGATCTTCCACCACGATGCTGTCTTCCCGTTCCGCAATCTGCGAGCTCATCCCCAGCAGGAGATCATCCACATCTTCCTGATGCATCCCAGTGCTCTGAGGGAAGATGAGGTGATTCCTCACAGACCAAAGGATGTAGGGAAGCCCCAAGGCCCTGAACCCAGCACCCAAAGGACAAAGTGGACCTATGGGTCTTCCTGGATCATCTTCTTTGTGTCACCTCAACCTCGAGGTCTGGGCCTGCTTAGCCTTCAGAAGGCATCTGGGTATGTCTAGATGAGGAGGATCTCACTCTCCTTGCTTACTCTGTCATACTCTGTGCCCAATTATCCTTTCACCCCCTGTCCAGTCCTCCATAATATAAAGCACTGAATGAAGCCCAGGCAGGGTAAGTCCACCAGCAACCCAAGCAACCAGTGGATTTTTCTGGTCATGGCACGTGTCCTCCTGCAGAGCCTTGGGCACAACCAGACCAGGAGCTGTTAGAAAGTGATGTATGAAAGTGATCCTGCCACCACCACCAGAACTGAACAGGACCCAATATGGATCAACCTACAAAATAACCCCAAAGAAGGGAATAAGAGGCAGAGCAGCTCCAGTCCAACAGTCCCACAGCAGTAACTGCTCTGCAGACTGCTTTGACTCTGTGCCCAGAACAGATTCTGACCTCACATCCCTGATCTCATCAGCTGAAGGGACAATGGGTTCCTTCCCTTTGTGGGAAATGACTTCTCCCAAGGAAAAGACACTCCACGGGGAAACAGAACTTCAACCACATGCTTGGAATCCTTCTCCATACCTCTCTGCTCCAGTAGCTGTTGCAGAGCCGCACCGCTGGAAATGGATCACCAGAGCTGGACACATTTCGTAAATGGCATCTGGGGTCCCTAAGACATCAGAGAAGGGCTGGGCACTTAGACCCTGGCCAGGGAGGTCCCCAGGCTGGGGCCAAGCAGGGATTATCCCCAGCCATGTCACAAGCTTGGGTGCCCCCTTTCCAGGCATCATGCTCCTCCTACCTCTTGTAGACACCTGGTGGCACCATGGTGGCAAGGAAAATCCTTGCTACTGCCACAAACTCTGGTGAGAGGCTGGGGTCCAGGTGCTGCTGGTAACCTGCAGGGAGGCAGTAATGTCTGGATCCAGCACCCATGATGGAGGGAAAGGAGATGAAGCCCTGACCCCAAGCTCCCTGCCCCATTGCCCACTGTGACTCTCACCTGTGTATGTTTGAACAGGTGTCCCCAGCAGCGCCGGCAGCCACTCGTACAGCACAATGCTCTGCGGCACAGGGAGCCAGGTCAGGGGCAAGATCAGGGAGAACACTGGTGACCACAAGGTCCTGTCCCTCACCTGGAAGGTGGCAATGACCCTCTTGCGAGTGTGCTGGAAGATATCCTCATCAGACCAGCTAGGATGATCCTTGGCCAGCTCTGCAGCCAGATAGTTGTGATATCGAAACCAAGCGATGCTTATGGCCTGCAGGAAGCGGTTCTCATTCCCCCAGGCATTCCCCAGGTCTGCAAGAGCCACCAGAGACATCAGAGGGGGATGAAGGCACCCATGCCTTCACCTCCTGCTTACCACCCAGGGGCTTGGCATGTCCATGGTAAGTCCCCAGCCCCATTGGTTGAACCCCAGCCTCCCCTGCCCCCTGCTCTTTTCCCCTTATTGTTTCTCTCTGTGGATGTGAGCATGGGCCCAAAGCACAGAGCAGGGGTCAGGCAAGTAAGGAATTCAAAGCAAGCTGAGCCGGTTTTTATTGTCTGTATCCCCTCTCCCAACAGGAGATTGCCTTGAATCTGAGGCATGAGCACCTGCCAGCCTCTGGGAAATGACCCAATGCCTTCTGGGGACACAGTAACTTCAGTTCACAGCACGTCTTCCTCCCCCTCAGGCTAGGACGCTACCTTCTCTCCCACACCTGGAGTGACCATGAGACAACCACTAAGGAAGCTGCAGATTGTCACTTACCATAGATCCCACGAGGGCCGCCCTGTCCAGTGGATGGATCCAGAGCTTTCCACATGGGGACCTTCCCATCTGTCTCCCTAGGGATGTGCCCTCCGGGTCCCGCTGCCAGCTGTCCATTTGAGAAATTCCGCAGGGCATCACTCCAGGAATGTGAAGGGCCATAGATGGAACTGCCATCCAGCCAGCCTGTCACCTCATTGGTCTGGGGTGAGCACAATGGGTGTCAAAAGGTGCAAGACATCTGAAAAGTCACATCCTGACCTGTCTGATCTTACAAGCCATCCCATCCCCTGTTTTAGCAAGAATTATCAGGGTGCAAATACAATCACAGCCAATCCCCATGCAATCTGATGGACTAATTCCTGCAGGAATGCTTTATCTTTCGAAAGTGTGCTGGAGTTTTCATTCTTCTGAGGCTTGAAACTGCTGAAAATGTGACCTGCTAATCTGGTCTCATCATGCTTTGTCATGTGAAAGGTTTAGGGCAGGGCGGTTTTGCTTCAGCAATTTTGGTTGGGAAACACTCCAGAATGAAAAAAAAAAGCAACCCACAGCACATTGACTTTGGAATGCATCCAGCACTGCAGAACATGGAGACATTTGTGGAAATCCAGAAGCTTTACAGCCTTATGACAGTACCAGCTCATTTTCATGATACATTATTAAAGAGTTGCCTAAATTACATGTCTTAATTACTGATCACCCAGAGTGGACTGAGTGTAGAAATCTGGTATTGAAATTCTTTACTCTGTCATTAAAAGGTTCTGGTTATCATTTGTTTCACCAGCCAGAGACTGCTTTTATCCAGTACCAGCAGACTTACCTTATTTTGATGCAATAAAAGCTCCAACAACCAAGGAAGATTGAGAATTGCTCCTTTACACTTTCTCTTCTGCTCTCTTTAAAGCACACAAAATACTCAAATGCGCATTAAAATTAGGCAGATCTAGAGTAACCGAGTTTTCTTCTGGCCAAAAAAAGCACTAATCTTGAGCAACCACAGTTATCGCTTCACGAAAACCAGTACCTTGCAGGTTATGCTTGGAGTTCATTTGCACTTTGTTCCTGCAGGCACCTGAAAAAGTGCTGCCCTTTTCTTTGGAAATGCCATTAACCCAAACTCCAGATGAAGATGAATTTAGCTGAAAGAGGACAGGAAAAGGAAATGCAATCTCCTACCTGTTCTCGGGGGCTATTGGGGCTCTGCCCTGTCTCCAGTGCCCAGCGGATACGCTGGAAGGGCAGGACAATATCTCCAGTGCCTGCAGGGTCAAACACGGGGTCCCCCTCTGGGATGTGGATGTTCAGGAACTCAGCAGGACAGCCAGGTTTCTCTGTCCCCAGGATGTCTGAGAGCACGTGGAAACCTGTCAGAGAGCCAAGCATGGGCAGTTGTTGGGATGATGGTCATCAGCACCTGGAATAGATGAATGCTCCAGGTACTCCTGTTTAGACCTCATGAGTAAGGAAAGGGTATTCAGGGACAAGGGTGGAGAAACTCAGCCAGCAGTTCAGAGACCATCTGCAGGCCACTATTTTACCAGGAGCAAGGCTCAGCCATTAATTCCTTGAACTCCCCCTTGCTGGTGGCCTTCAAGAGCAATAGTTGCTGCTGAGGTTGAGCTCAGTGACTCTTGGCCTGTTTGAGTTCTAGTGGGATCGGAAAATCTGCCTCCAGGGAGAAGCTAAATGGTACCACACCAACGTCTACTCCTCCAATGGCTCACCTCAGCACTGAGCACCCTCATGAAGCCATCTGGGGACCTAGGAGAACTTTGAGCTGCATGGAACTAATTTGTCTCCATGTCTTTGACAAGTTCAGCCTGCTTCCTCAGTGATCCAGCAGCTCCCAGGGACTCCAGACCCCTCTGGAGCAACAGCAGAAACTGCTCTGACTTGTAGCACTTCTGCCCAGCAACCACTCACCATGCAGCTCTTATCAGCTCTGTCAGTTGTTTTACAATCAGATAACTCTACTGCTAAAACAAATGAGGAAGTTTCTAAATGATAAATATCAGTATTTGTCAAAAATTCACGCCTAACTCATATGACAGATGGACAGCATTTTGGTAGGGCAACAAGCAAGGTTCTGTCTTTAGGATGTGGGCTTGCTCTGAAGCAGCGGGTGTGAGGACAGCTTTGATGTGCCACTGGGGACATGAAAAACAAATGTCTCCCCTCCCTTGGCAGTTTCCAGCTCTTACCAAAGAAGACAGCCAGCACAGTTGTGTTCCTCTGGGAGGGCAGCCCAGAAGGTCCCCGTGCCACTGCATTGCTGAGTTGGCGAGCGTTGGGTACATGAGGCTCCTGCAGGGCCTGGTAGACACCATCTGCGTAGTTGGCTGGCAGGAGACGCAGCAACCGGGAACCTGTGACACCAGAGCATGGGTCCAACAGCACCCAGCAGCAGGGTACACCCACACATGTGAAGGTACAAGGAGAAAGAGATAGGAGGACGCAGGCAGTTTTGGTATCAAGGCCAACTCCCAGAATTTCTTGCAACACTGGGATCTGTCCTTATAAAACGAAGAGGGATCCTGTGTGGGCATGTTCCCTTCCTGTCGTCCTTCTCCTCTCCCTCTGCAATCCCTTTTACTTTACGTAGAAGCTCAGTGGTGTGCTGCATGTGGTAACTGGAGTGATATCAAGCTGCCTGCATTGACTGTGCAATCGTGTGTTGTAAGTACGGGGATTGCTCGCACTGCAGCAAGCAGGAGGGAACAGCCAGAGGGGTACAGAGACAAAGGATAAGATGAGAAACACCCTGACTTTGCACTCGAAGTTGGTTTCAAAAGGCCCTCCACCAGCATGGTGGTATTCATTTGCTGGAGAATCCTAAATGTGAAAGAAATCCTGAATTTGCTGGTTTCATTTTGGGCTTATTTTCTACAGGTTTGTCTCCAAAGATGTCTTTTTCCCTGATCATCAGTGAAACACTGTTGGGAACAGCCGTGTCCCCCCAACCTCAGACATTTTAAATGGCCCCACATGGTACAGCTCTGCTCTGGCCTGATCCAGCCCCAGTGCGGCCGACAGGTGGTGTCTGGGGTGGGAAGGAAGAGTGGCAGGGCCACAACTCAGAGAGAAAGCTGGGCTGCTTGGTTCCCTCAGACTGCTCTAACAGGGCTGCCAGGAGCATCTAGTGATCTACCTGGGCTCAGGCTCAAGTGGGAAAGGCTTTCTCTCTCAGTCCCCTTGTCAAAGTGTCACATGCCCCCACCCACCACTGCCATCCCCAGCCCCGACACGCACCCACTGAGCCGCGGCTGTGGTGCTGCAGGTTGTTGTACCAGCCATCATAGCGCTGCACCTCCCAGCTGATGTTCTTCTGGGCTTCTGGAAGAGACGAACCCACACGGTGAGCAGCAAAATAATGCATGGAAAGAATATTTCCACTATAAAATTATAATATGCTGTTATGCTTTCCCCACATTCTTTATGAAACCTTCTGTACAAACAGTTATTTTGAGGAGTTCTGCCCTCTTTTGAGGAATAATTTATGTATGAAGTAGAAATTAATGCTTGGGATCCTGATGTTTCTAAATCAATGCATATGATTTCTGGCTCCACCAGTCTGCTCTCAAATGATTTTCATTTTCTTCTCTCTGTGTCAAAAGTCCTCCCTTCCTTCTCACCACCTGGGGTTATGCTCTCCTCTTTGCACTGTTTATTAACAATCAACCTATACCACTAAGCATGCACCTTGTTTTACCTCTGTTAATGTTCATCACACTAGGAAGAAGCTCCATTTCCTGGTTACAAATTGTGCACTCAGAGCAATAGAGGAGTCTCCAAGACTGCAGATTCCACAGAGTCAGGACCTTGCTCCATTTTCTTATCTCCTCACAAAATGAATCATCTTGTCTCTGATAAAGTACCCCATGAAACTCCGTTGGATCCAGGCTCTACCCTTGGACACCTTTTCCAGAAACTGTTCTTACCACCCAAGGTCCACGACATCAGTAGAACCACTGTCAAACACGATGTCATCTCTGTGTGCTGCATTTGCCCCTGGGTCCTTGGAAGAAGCAATCTGCAAATAGAAAGGATGAGGAATGAGCTAGAGCTGGCTGCTCTAGAAGGCACCATCCTTGGAAGTATTAAAAAGATGCATAGACATAGTGCTCAGGAACGTGGTTTAGTGGCAGACTTGGCAGTGCTGAATTAATAGATGGACTTGATCACCTTAGAAGTCTTCTCCAAACTAAATAATTCTGCGATCCTGTGATCTACAGACCATACTGTCAGCTCCCTCTTGTGGTGTCTACTGCTGCCATCCGTCAGCAGTACTACCCACTTCAGGCTGTAGGAAGGAAATAGGGTCCGTACGGGAGCCCATCACTCTGGGAAAGCTCTGTCAGGAGATACCTCCTGGCCTTGAGATGGCCCTTCTGCTGAAGCAGGACCAGGTAGCCCTAACTGTAGGTTCACAATTCATCATCCACGGCACGAAGACCTTAAGATCTGCCAACTCAGTTAATAGGAATAATTTGTCCTTGCAGAAACAGACATTTAAACCAGTAGTTTCTCTGCACTCACATTGTCTTATCCAAACAAAACCAAGTGGTGGACATAATGGGAACATCCACAGCATGCAGTCAGATGCCCCCAAATGTGCTAAATTTGCAGTTAAAGATCTCTGTGTCACTTCTCAGTTTATCTCCTTGCAAATGCTTGATGACACCCTTGGGACCAGTCTTTCTTGTGATGCCATACCATGTTACTTTCTACAAAGACCCTGAATCCAGAGCAAATGTCATCAGTGGGACATAAACCTTCAAATCTTCAGCCAACAGCTGACTGAATAGGGGGATTGCTGGCCATAAACAGCAAAGGTTATATTTTTTTAAAATCACAAATGATATAATGCTGCCACTGGCTTTCCATGCACAGGAATACCAAACTTGGATATAACTCCAAAATAGGGTTTTCCACTAAATATGGTCTTTGCCCACTTGGTCCAGCATTATGGGTGACTAACAGCATTGTGAGTGAGTATCCAAAGGCTAACTTCATTTTGGATGAGCTGCATTACCAAGAAATATGGAGCTACACAGATTTCCCAGATTTTCCTGTGTTGCACCATCACAATTCAGCAAGTCCCTTTTAG
>JAOWBP010004028.1:234244-259342 GCA_028571105.1 Tragopan temminckii | reverse complement strand
GACCCGGCCCCAGCCCTTCTCGAGCTCCGCGGAGCTGATGCTCCCCGCGCGGCTGTGTGGGTCCCGACTAGGTGAGAGTGAGGAGGAAAGGGTGAATCGCCATCCTAAATTCAGTTCTTCCTTATCTCGTTTTGACCCTCTTCCAAGGGTGGGAAAATAAAGAATCGCTCGGTTTCCAAGGGTGAGGGATGGCCTTTGGAAGTTTTAGTGGGAAATACCAATTTGCAGCCCTCAGCAACTCAATCTAGGATTGCTGTTGACTCTGCTGCAAGGTTTGGGCTGGACTTCCAGCCTGACACATTCTATGGCAGGAAAATGTGATTTCTGTCAGTGGAAACTGCTAAGGTTTCAACATCCTGCCTCCCTAGCACTTCTCCCTTGCCAGTACAGAATATTTTAAACAAACGATAAACGTGTTTTTTAAATGTCAATTTCTACCTAATGACTGAACTCTTCCTTGAAGACGTCTTTTGACTTTTTGTCTCTGTGCACTGACAGAGGAAATGACAGAGGCTCTGGGGCTGCATGTGCGCTTCTGCACTGAAGGATGCTTTCCAAGCTGCAGCAACTTCTGTTTCTTCTGCCCTGAGCTGCAGATCCCAGTTTTCCACTTTCAAGCTGTGAAAATGTCAGGGAATTGGTTTTTGTGCAGGGATTCAAGCGAGAATGGTTGGGTTGGCAGCAAAAAAAAGCACTGTTTTCCTGGGAACTCCCCCAAAAACTACTCTTAGAAGTGTAGAGGAAATGCAGGAATCCTTTGATACTGCTTGAAGGTTAAAAATAGATTAAAATGGAAACATTTTTCATGTTACTGGGGTTTCAGTTCTTACTTGCTGCTTGTAGTCTGATTATTTTAATTTGCAAAGGGTTGTGTTTTAGTGGATGCAGTCAGGGAAAGCATTCCTTTCCTCCAGACACCTTTTGAAGTCAGGTCAAAGACAGTGTGGAGAGTGACATTCAAGCAATCAAGATTTGACTAGCTGTAGTCTAAATGAGTTGTTTATTCCTGCTCTTACAGCCTCTTGGACTGTCTGTGGGCACGTTTGCTGGAACCCTGCAACTGGACTTCAACCTAATATTGGAACTCGGTTACAGCTCCTCCTTGTCAGGTAATCCTAGTGGCAGTGGTGCTGCAAGGCTGACCATCTCTGTGCTCAGCTGTTCAGGGAAATATGTTGGAATAGTTACAGCGAAACAACGCAAGCTGAGCTTTACAAGTATGCTTGATGGCTCTGTTATGCTGGAACTGAGTGTCCAGATGAGAGCTGGAGCAGTTGTGAGCCAGACAATCTCCCTGCAAAACCAAGTGTCTGTTAAATCGTTTGCTGTAATGGTCTCTGTTTCTTGACAGAGAGGTATTCTGAAACAAAGTATTGCTTTATGGATTGAGAAGTGAATTCAGCTGCCCCCAAGAAATTGATTTAAGATCCTTAGTGTAATTCCCTCCCACTTCTGGGGATTTGGGACTCACACTTCTGTGGCTGAATTGCTTTGAGTTGGATCTTACCTAAAAATATGTTTATTATTGTTTTCAGAAAATAAGAAAAAAATCAACTCCTCCACGCAAGGACAGAATGAAATTATATTTGATTGTGAGTCATATTAGCTCTGGCATTCCCTGACTTCTAAAGACTTCCCAGGGTAGTTACACACAGAGATGATATTAAATAAGGGAAATTAAAGGACGAAGCATGTAATCGGTTTTGGTAGAAAAGATCTAATCCAGAAATGGGGGAAGTTCTGTAATTGCTAGGACTGAAGCGTTGGTGGGAGTTGAAAGTAATCAATGGGAATCGCACAGATCATCTGCTCTTGGTCTCATGTAGCTCAGCCTGCTACACCCTGAGGTTTGTTCCTGATGCTTACATGCTCCAGTGCCTTGTGTTCTTGGACCCATATCCCAGGAGTGTACTTTGCATTTCCTGGGAAAAGCCTCTGAGGAGAGGGGGTGGAAATGGAGGTGGTGAGTTTGCTCTGCTTGGTGTAGGTGTCCCTGGCTGGGATAATTCTGCTTCTGTGAAGTCAACGTTCTCGGTGAATCCTCGTCATTTTGGAGGCAGGCTGCACGTGGTAGCTCAGAGGAGCCTGCTGGCTTGCAGACTTCCTGGAGGGGCACACTGCAAAGCTGAAGGCCCTGGCCGCATCTGCTGGAGGGAAGGACCCAGCTCTGCCTGGGGAGGAGCTGCTCAGCAGGTTTCTGGGCTTGGGCTGCTCCCCACAGATAGCAGTTGTGGTTCCTCACACTGCCACAAACCCCTTGGGCTGGCTAAGCACTGTGCCAGGCGCCTCCTCTCCACTGCTGAGGGCTTTGGGTATTCCTCTGCCGGGCAGTATTTCACTGGGCTTATTTCCTTGCAGTGTCACACTTCCTTGTCCCTCTGGAACAAGGAATTGAGGCCACCCTTCTGCAGCTGGTTCTTCTGGAACTGAGCTGGAACTGGTGACCAGAGACTGGAGAAGCCAACGAGGCAGCCTGGGCCTGCGCTGTGACCACCTTTCTCACCATCTCCTGGAGGTGCAGAATGACTCTCTTTGATGGCATCTACCCCTTCTACCCGCAACAGAGGAAGAGCTTTGTGTTCGATGTCAGCACCATCATTGTGGTTATTGTCTTCCTGACGCTGGCTTCCACCTTCCTGCTCATCATCCCGGGCATCCGTGGACGGGCAGTGAGTGATCCTTCTCCCAGGAATAACTATCCATGTTTTGGATGCCAGGGTGACCCTGGCTGGCTCAGGGTGAGGCAGGAGGAAAGCCAGGGGCTGTTCTCTGTGCCTGACATCGCATCTCTCTCCACACAGAGACTGTACTGGATGGTCCGTGTTCTCTTCAGCCTGATGGTGGGAGTAGTGATTGTTGGTAAGTGCTGCACACCCCTCCAAGGGCAGTTCTGAGAATAAGATTTGGCCCTGGGGCAGGGTCTGGGTCCAGCATGAGTGGTGGCTTGGCAGGAGCTGGTTCCCCCTACCCCTGCTGCGCAAAACAGCAATGCAGCTCTCAGGTGGGCTCCCTTACCATTTGAACCATATTATTATAAAATCATTATGGTTGGAAAGGTCACTAGGCTCATCTAGTCCAACCATCAACCCATCCCCACCATGCCCACTAACCATGTCACATCTCCATGGTTCCTGAACACTTCCAGGGATGGTGACTCCACCACCTCCCTGGACAGCATGTTCCAGTGCAGTACCGCTCTTTCAGAGAAGAAATTTTTCCCAATATCCAACCCCAACCTCCCCTGGTGCAACATGAGGCCATCAACTCTCATTCTATCACTGTTACCTGGGAGAAAAGGCTGACCACACTTCACCACAACCTCCTTTCAGGGAGTTGTGGGGAGCAATATGGTCTCCCCTGAACCATCCCAGCTCCTTCAGCTGCTTCCCATAACACTTGTGCTCCAGACCTTTCACAGCTCTGCTGCCTTTTCTGGACACACTCTAGGGCCTCAGTGTCTTTCTGACAGTGAGAGTCCCAACACTAAGCACAGCACTGGAGGTGCAGCCTTACCAGTGCTGGCTATAGGGGGATGATCACCTTCCTGCTCTTGCTGGCTGCACTATTTCTGACACAAACCAGAATGCTGTTGGCCTTCTTGGCTACCTGGGCACACTGCTGGCTCATGTTCAGCTGAGGATCAAAGAACAGCCCCAGATTTTCTCCTCTGCACAGCTTGCCAGTCACTTTGCCCCAAGCCTGTAGCAATGCCTGGGGTTGTTTTGGCCAAACATAGGACCCGGCCCTTGGTCTTGTTGTAGCTCAGCCTATCGATGCAGCCTGTCCAGATCCCTCCGTAGGGCCTTCTTGCACCTAGGCAGATCTACACTTTCTCCCAACTTGGTGTCATCTCACCCAGATCACCAATAAAGATATTAAACAAGGCTGACCCTGATACTGACTCCAACACAAGGGCTGCAAGCACTTGGCGTGCCCATGTGCACTTCTGAGTCTTTGCCTGTTCTAATGGCACTGAGGAGCCCCACATTCCTCCAGCTGTACAGCCCAGTGCCAAGGGAGCATGGATAAGGAGCTTGGACTGCAGCCAGACAAATTTGGAGCCTTGCAGTGATGTAGAGAGAGCACGACAAAACAAGGATGGAAGTAGGGGGTAGAGACTTTCTGAGGCAGGAGATGAAGGAGAGAATTTGATTGGGCAGAGAGCAGGAAATCTTCTGTAATTAATGGGACTAATACTTGGAACCAGCAAGGTCCAGGCTGTGAGCATCTCAAATTTGGACAGAGCTGCAGGGTGTATGAGCAGCGGCTGCAGGGAGGGGAGGAAAGGTGATGGGTGGGGAGACCCTAAATCAAGGAAACTCTCCAGGAGCCCTCCAAGGGAAGGTTTTAAAGGCCAGGGCAGATAACAAAAAGCCACTTGGAGCAAGATGATGAGGCACAACCTAAATGACAAGCCCTAGGTCAACTCAAGTAGTAGAAGTACGTAGCTAGACTGGCCACAGCACTCTGCTGCCTCTGACACATGGATTGCAGGGACTGGTCTAACTGCAGTGGTCACCCTCTGCTCGGAAATATCCAAGCACTGGGAGATGCTACTAGAACTGCCAGGCTGCAGCTGACGGAGGGGTGGGGACAGCAGCTTGCTCCACAGCCTGAACCAGTTCAGTCCTTGCTCAGCCCTGGAGAACCATCCAGCGCTGCTCTCTGGACAAGGATGCAGCCAGGTGCTGCTTGGGTACACAAGAGGAATTGATTGTTTTAAAGCCAGCGTCAGTATTTCTGTCCAGAGGCAGCAGGGCACACTCAGTGCTGCAGCCAGGAAACATCCCCATGAAGCTGCTGCCGGATCAGTGCTCTCACAAGTTGACCCAGCTTACCTTCAGGCAGATTTGAAAGGTCTTGTTCAGCCTGAGGTTCAGTCCTCACCCTTAATTTCAGCTCACATAATTGCCAGAAAATTAAGTCCATCACAGAGTGAAAGTGTTTCAGAAAAGAAACTTTTTTTTTCATAAAAACTTATAGAAGAAAGGATTCCAATTCTTCCTTCTCTCCCAGCTGAAAAGGCGGCACTGACCATCCTGCTCCACCATTTCTATTTGACAAAAAACCCAGTGAATTTTTATTATTCACTAACAGTGTGATCAGCTGCTTAACAGGGAGCTTAACAATGGCAATGAAACTCACCCTGCTGCTGATGCTGAGGAATGGGCTCATTTCTGATCCTGGTCCCCCAGGGCCGCGGTGCTTGCCATGGTGGGGAGTGTGTTGGGAAGTGCCAAAGAGGATGGCCAAAATGGATTCAGGTTGTGGGGATCGGAGCTCCCTGCCTGCGGGACCGAGGGAGTGGATGCTGAGCGAGAGGAGGACAAGAGCTGTGCCAGGGCGTGGGGGCTGGTTGTGGCACGTCTTTGTAGTTGAGTCATCTCTCCTGCCTTTCTTACATTCCCTCGCAATGTCGCAGTGGGAATGCAGCAGCTTGTGCTTGCCCCGGGTCCACCCTGAGCTCAGTAAAGCCCTGGAGCAACCCCTCTTTAACCCTAATCAAACTTTTCCTGGCAGTTGTCCAGTTCACGGGGGACTGGGAGAGAGGCTGGGTGACAGCCAACACCTCCTACAAATCCTTCAGCCTCGCCATGGTGAATGCAGACATCGGGCTGCACGTCGGCCTGGCAGGAGTAAACATCACACTGGTGGGTGAGTGCCATGTCCCTTTCTCTTCAGTCCCAGCTCTGCAGAGACCATGGCCATAGGAGGTCTCCAAGAGCTTTTTCGATGGCCTTGGTTTTACTGGAGGCTTCTGGACAACCTCTTGTCATCAAGATGCTCCTGGCTGTCAGTGCCCTTTCTACTGGGCCGCAGCAGGACCTTAGTCCTCTTCCTCTGGCAGGAAACCCAGTGAATCAGGTCAACGAGACCATCAACTACAACGAGCACTTTGCCTGGAGCTTCGATGCAGACTACGACCACAGCTATAGCGAAGGCCTGGAGAAGGGGCTGCCCAGCCCCATCCTCTATGTGGCGGAGAAGTTCACCACACAAAGCCCCTGCAACATGCACAGGCAGTACCGCATCTCCAGCCACTACGCATCGGCCAGTCTCTGGTGAGGCCTTCTCTGCAAGGATGTGGCCTTGTCGCTAGGCCTGTCAGGGTGGTGAGCGGTGGGTGGCAATTGCAAGTTGCTATAAGGAGAGCCATGTGTGTGGGGAGGGGGCTCTCTGAGGTCTGCTTTCAGACTGCTGGCTCTGTGCAAGGAACAAGAGCTCCTGGACCACAGCTGAAGGCTTCCCTTGTAACCTAGCTCCTGAGGCAAGTTCAGAGCTACTGCAAACAGCTTATACCTACTTCTACAGGTGTCTCAGTCCCATGTGCTGCTCTCTGTGGTCTGCCCTCCACCACACTTAGGTGGGCAGGGAGCTGAGATGGTGTAGATAATGCAATCTGTGCTTTTGCTTTCTGGACATAGCAGTGTGAGCATTGCATATTTCCCTGCTCAGCCTGGGAGACCAGGGATCAGTCCAGCCTGCCCACAGAGCTTCTTGACCTCATGCAGTGCAACCAAGACCCCACATCTCTTTTCCCATCTGGAAATCTTCATGTAGAGCATCCTAGTCAGTGGCACTTGCACACCTTGTCCATTGGTCTTCTCTTGTCTCTAGGGTGGCCTTTTGCACTTGGCTCGTCTCCAACATGCTCTTCTCCACGCCTGTCCTAGTCTATGGAGGGTACATGATCCTGATCACAGGGGCCTTCATGATCTTCTCACTGCTCTCCTTCTCTACTGTGAGGAACTCCCTGGTGTGCCCAATCCAGTTTGGGACCGTGTCCCTGCAGATAGGCTATGGGGGATCTTTCTGGCTCACACTAGCAGTTGGTAAGTACATCAAGCTACTTTAGGTCCACCACCACGTCCACCCTGGGTGTGCAAGAGCCCCAGAGCTTTCTCTTCACCACTGGAGGTGAGGGAGCTTGGGACTGCAGCCCAGTTCAGGCTTACCCTGTGTCTTGACACAGCAGCTCCCAGCACAGATACAGAGAGGGCTGGCTGAACTCGGAGAAGCATCACTGTCTTGAGGGTGATGGAGAGATTTTTAGCTCCTGAGTTGCAGCAGTGCAAAGAATTGGGGATCAATTGGCTGAGTTTTAAGACTTGTTCTTGGATTTTATGGTGGTTGGCACAGCAGCTGAAACCACCTCATAGAGTAGAAGGCCATCTTCTTGTAAGAGAAGGTGTCCCTTGGTTTGGGGCCATTGGAGTACAGATGTGAGGTGGGAAATGTGCTGAAGTTTACAGGATTGCTCATGGAGAGCATGTTGTTTTCCAGGCTTGCTCTGTTTTGTGGCTGGGATCACTGTTGTTGCACTGCACTACTTCAACTCTGACCTACTGAAAACTTTCTTTGATCTCCATGAGGACAAAGCAGAGGACTATCAAGAGATGACTGAAGTGTACGTCAACCTTCGGTTCATGAACAGTACTCTGTCTCCTCCTCAACACTCCAAACTTATCCCTAATGACATCTAGAAGAAAAGTTTTCCTACTCCCTACCTGAAGGTGGGCCTAAGAACACAGAGCACAGACCCTTCTTGATGTCTCTTGAGACTTGTCTATCCATCTAGTTGCCTTTGAAGAGTGCATAAGTCCACGTTCGGATGAGGACTTGCTCAGAACTACTTTGCAATCCCTGATTGTCCTCTCCAGGACAAGGGCAGCTTTGCAGTGAGCCAGCAGGCTGCAGGCAGTATAGCTCAGACCTCCAGCAACCTGAGCTGCATGCTCACCTGTCTGAGGAGTAACTCCCGTTCCTGCTCTGTGCCCTGCCACAGTTTGGTGCAGGGGGTTTCTGATGGCCAGTTCCCATACCAGTGGGTGAGATTTCCCATACTGGTAAGATTTCTCTTTGAGGATGCTCACTACTCCAACAGCCAGCAATCAAACATGCTCGGTCTTTCTTTCCCAAGCAATGACGTCTAGTGTAGACTTTCAGATGTTCCTAGGAAAGCCAGGCACAGACCCAAACTCCCTCAGGCTGGATGCTGCATGAGCCAGAGTATAAAAGATGGCTACAAAATTAAAGATTGAGTAAACATACTGAGGAGCTCGCCAGGGGGAATGCGGTGATGTGATTATTTTCACTTTCAGACTTGGGTTTTATTTGATAAGAATTGTAGCTTAACGCGGGCCAAAAAGATGCCACGGGAAAGATGGGAGAGAGAAGAATGCAATTACACTCATTCTCTTGGATGGGCTCCATTCAAGTGGAGCACACTTGGGCTGGCTGGGCTTATCACAAAATGCAGCCTTGAGTCAGCCCCAGCCTGCCTGTAGCCAAGGTGAAAAATTGAGTGCATCAAGTTGCATTATTATAAACAAAAGATGAACTCTGGCACTAAACCCACCGGCCCTGTGAGACTTGCATTGGCATGTGCAAGGAGGTAGTCATATCTGGATGCTGAGGAAGGACTCTTGCTGTTTCATTAGGTTACTTTCTCCTTTCACATGATGTTTGTGTTGCTTTGGTGTGATTTGTTGTTCGCAAGAATTATTGGTATTAATAATTTTTTACTGAAAACTACTTCTTGGAAACATTTGGGGCATTCTGTGGGACTGATTTCTTCAGTGGGAGCTGTGGGGCTTGTCTGCAGGCAAATGCCTTTGAGTACCCACCAGTGGCATTCTTCCATGGGGTGGCTGCCCTGATAGAGGCTCCCCCAGAAAGGATGAGATTCAGCATGGATAATGATGCCTTTGAGAAACTTTAGGGTTGTGTGGCCCCTGGGCTGTATTGCTGCAGGTCCTGCTTCTTCCACCCATTGCAGATTCCAGTTTCCTGGCTGAACCAAGATGCTGTTGGACAAGGAAACATGAAGTAATTGCCAGCAAAGCCTTGGCTCTCAGCCCAGGTTTTCTGATTCCATGCTATGCAGACCTGGCCTGTTGGACACAGGGAATCTGGCCAGACAGCCTGTGCCAGTAAACTGAGCAAACACCACAAAATGTCCCTGGGGCTCTGTGAGGATTGTGGTCCTCATGCCTGAAGGCACACGATGCCCTGGGACATGCAGCCACCACACCACTTAGCATGCACCAGGGCTGTCTGCTGACCTGCTGCCAGGATGGGCTAAAAGTGGGGACACACTGGGAAAGGCTGAATTTCCATTCAATGGATAAAAGGCTTCTGTTTCACCTTGGATCTTTAGGCTGAAGCACCTCCTAGTAGATGCCATAGGGAATGTCCTAGCTGAAGTTTTGAAAACTCAAGCAGTTCCATTCTGACATATTTCTAAATGCCTTAAGGTCCTTGTTGAAGGGCTTTCCATCTGGAGAGGGATGGGACAAGTTACTATGCCTAAGCACCCCTTCCCTGAGAGCTCTGCACAATGGTCTTCCCTCTGCTGGTCCAGGGATTGCTTTCATCAAGACCTCCTCATGTCCAGGTTCACTCCAACCTTCCCATATCCTGGTTGGTTATTTGCTTGGAGATTCTCTGATACTCTACTTACCATTTGCCCCTATTGCCTTGAGCTAATTAGCCACTGTCAGATGTCCCATGTGGGGCCACAACAACGCTGCCACTTTTTCCCTTTCCTATGATCATCGTGTCAAAGGATCAGCATATCCTCAGCCTATCAGCACTCAGAGGGATTCTTTTAATGACATACAAGGGAAAGACCAGGTCCAGCTTACTTTATTGAGTCAGAAGGGACGGTAAGTGAATACAAAACAGAAAAATGTTGTTGCAAAGCCTGCACAGAGCTAACGGATGCAAACCTGAAATACACACCCTGCATGACCAAGGTACCTGCTAGCTGCCAGCAGCCAGGAGTAGTTGGCCACATCCACTGTGGGTCTGTAGGATTACATATATGCATGCCCCATAACAAGTTGGCAACTAAGCAGCATGAAACCAGATACTTCTAGGTACCCTCCTCCTGCAAACTGTTTACAGACAGTGACTGGGGAACTGGGGCATGCACTTCCATTCCCTCTTTCTCCTCTCCTTGCCACCCACCAAAACATTTTATCTTCCTTTCAGAAGGCCACAAGAGTCTTGGTAAATCACATTTTGTGATCTTCAACTGATGTTTTTGCCTTTGACATCTGATATGTATCTTTGACATCCAGGGAGCCTCCAAGGTTTAGTATCTCTGATATCTAGGAGGTCTCTAGGGTTTGTTATCTCTGACATGCCAGAATTCTGCAAGACTTGGTGCCTCCAACATTTAGGATGCCTCCAAGGTTTGGTACTTCCAACACTGAAGAAATCTCCAAGGTTTGGTACAACCAACATCCTGAAAATTCGTGGGATTCCTTGTCAACCCAACCTTCACTCCAGACCAAGAGCAGGTGCTGAATACAGAGTACTTTAGTGCCCACAGCTCTGCTCTTTCTTCTCCACCTGTTGATGGGAAGAGCATTGTTGGGCAGAGTGGGCTTCTGGCGGACCTTTTGGGGTAAGTGTGCTACTGGGACGTGTGTAGGGGTTGCATCTCCTTTGGTTCATACTTATATGTTTATTATATGTATTTGATTTCTCTCCAGTTTCTTTTGGTTTAGCTTCCACATCAAGGATTGTTGTGGAAGGTGGTTTTTGCCTCACAGCTTGGTGGCTGTCACCTCACAAAGCTCACCCAGGGACACCATCAGTATGTCCTGCTCAGAGGAGCTGAACTCGGCTGGCAGGTGGGACTTGTCCCACCTATCTACTTCTTCTCTCTTTCCCTCGTCCAGGTTGAAGACAAGCTTCAGTTTCTGTGGGTGCACAGAGTTGAGAACAATCACACCCAGCCCCAGCAGCAGGCAGAGCAGCCCTGAAACACACAGCATGGAGAGATGCATTGTTCCCAAATGCACTCCAGGCCCATCCAGCCACAGACAGAGGGATGGGGACTAGAGGGGATAGAGGCCAGTGGGATATGGCATCACATGGGAGGTCAAGGGAAAGGATTATTTCTGTTCCCAGTTTCCTACAGCAGTTCCACATCTGGACACAACTGGGCTCTCCAGTACAAAAAGAAGTTAATAAGCTGTGGCAGAGGGCCCAGACAGTTAGATCTAAAGCCCACCATGTATGGGGAATGGCTGGAGGAGGTAGGTTTGTTTAGTCAAGAAAGGAGAAGCCTTCAGGGGGACCTAATTGCCACCTTCTGCCAATGAGTGGAAAAGCCGTGGGACAAATCCTGAGAGGTGGAAAGGACCATCCATGGTCCTGAAAGGCAGAGGGTTGATGCATGCGTACATCAACTAGAAGTCTGAACAAGGCCCTGGACAACTTAATGAGGCTTTGACATTAATCCTGCTGCATGAGAGATCCCAGAAAGTCCTTCCAAACCAAGTCTCTCCCTGATTTTATGACTGAAGACACAGATGATTTTGGTCACTCATATGAGAGTGGATGAAGTACCGCTGAGATATTATTACTGCAGGAATGGAGACCAAAAGCCCCAGCTAAGCACTCACCTGTTGTTAATGTCAGCCAAAAAGATCTGCCGTAATCTGTTTTCAGGGAGGCTGGCCCAAACTGGATGGGACACTTTGGGATGTTCTTCACCGTGACAAAGAAGAGCAGTGAGAAAAGCATCAGCACGGCAGTGAGCAGGAGCATGTAGCCGCCATAAAGGAGGACCGACATGGAGAAGAGCAGGATAGAAATGAGCCAGGTGCATAAGGCCATCCTACAAAAGGATCACAAAACTGAGCTGAAAGCACTGTACGTGGGCATGTCAGTTCCTGTAGTGGTGAAGAGGGGACATACCTGGGGACATTCAGCATTGAACTACTTGAGACTCTGATACGTTTACTCTGCGCAGGGGGCACAAGTGAAGACCTCCAGAGGCCCCCTTCAAATTGTACCTTTCTCTGACCCTGTAGTCCTTCATAACTGGTCAGCCCCAGGTGTTTCCTATCTATTCAAAGGGAAAAGGGCAGCCAAGGAGACTTCTGTCAGAAGAATCACACCATGAGCCCTGCCCGCATCTGATTCAGCAGCTGTAGTGAGCACAGCTCTCAGCCTTGCCCTGTGCATAGGGCTTGGGTTTAGCTAACTGGGGCTTCGCAATGACAGGGAGGTTTGGGCATGGCCTGTTATTTTTCTTGATCATGAAGAAGGAGACATGGGCTGGGCCTGGCTGCTGACACACCTGTGAGGAATGCCAAACCACTCTTCTCTGCAGCATCTTTCCCACGACCTCTGAGACATGTGGAGATGCTCTGAGACCTTTCTACCTACAGCTGAGCAGAAGCAGAACTTACCCCTTGTTTTGCCTTACCACAGTGTAATGGATGCGTAGTGGCTGGAGATGCGGTACTGCCTGTGCATGTTGCAGGGGCTTTGTGTGGTGAACTTCTCCGCCACATAGAGGATGGGGCTGGGCAGCCCCTTCTCCAGGCCTTCGCTATAGCTGTGGTCGTAGTCTGCATCGAAGCTCCAGGCAAAGTGCTCGTTGTAGTTGATGGTCTCGTTGACCTGATTCACTGGGTTTCCTGCCAGAGGAAGAGGACTAAGGTCTTCTCCCAGCCTTGTAGGCAACTCCAAGATTTCCCAGTATGCATGCCCACTACTTGGATGGACAGTGGCCAAACTTGTGTCTGATTTCTTTGGGTTGGGGTACACACTCACCCACCAGTGTGATGTTCACCCCTGCCAGGCCGATGTGCAGCCCAATATCTGCATTCACCATGGCACGGCTGAAGGATTTGTAGGAGGTGTTTGCTGTCACCCAGCCGCTCTCCCAGTCCCTGGTGAACTGTATGGCTGTAAAGATAATGGGTTAACCATGTCTTGGTGAGCAGATATCTCAGGGACAATGTATGCTGGAAGGACATACTGTGAGTGTCACCATGGCCCAAACAACATTCCAAAGGCGAAGCTTGGTTTATAAGCAGGATTTTGAGCAGAGAAGCATGGTCCATGCATGTACCTCCCCCAACACCTACCCAGTTCCAAAGGAGCCCCATTTGGGATTGTTTCTCCCCATGCTCAGCTCAGTTCCCAGCCCTAGAGGCAATGGGGCTTGTGTGTGAACACCATCCAGGCACCAGTCTTCTAACTACAGCCAGTTTGTCTGGGTCTCCTGGCAGATAGGAAACCAGCAGTGGCCCACCAACCTTTGGAGAGGAGGTGTCTGAATGTCTGTGCTTCCTACCATTGCTAATCCAAGAAGCCTTTAGACATATGATTTGAATTTCAGGTAGTTCTGTGTGGAGCCAGGAGTAGGACAAGATGACCCTTGTGGGTCCCTTCCAACTTGGGATATCCTATGATTCTGTGATTGTCCTGCTGGGCTCAGATCCTGGGCATAGAAGTGGGTTGCTCTTCCCTGTGAGCTCATCTTTCAAGATGGACTCAGCTGTTCTGTTCATCCTCCCACCTTGCTCCTCCATGTCTCCTTGTCCATTCTTGCACTCCTTGTCCCCATCTGTCTCTGAATACACTGAGACTCCCATACTCACTGAGGACCACTGCTCCAATGAAGAGGCTTGTCACCACCCGCAGGAGCCAGAAGAGTCGCTGCAAATGGAAAGCAGAGTTGGGGACAAACTCAGATTTTGCGACATGGAGCTTAGCTTTGATTAAATCCCACCAGAAATAAACCCCTCTCTCACTTGGGGAGCAATCCCATGGGCTCCACAGGTGAGTAGGACAGGGGAAGGACCCATGGCTTGGGCATCCTTTCCATGTCATGGACAGCATGGAGGCTGAGGCAGAGCAAGAAGGTCAGATCATCCCATTTGAGAAAACTGTGCCCATCCCCTTTCCGGGAAGGATACAGACACTCCCTTTAATAGTCCTGAGTTGAAGTTTCCACACTTATCCAAGCCTTATGTGTTTCCATGTGTTGGAAGCTGGCCACAGCTGGAGACAAAAGCAGTTTGGAGGTTTGCTGGGTGGGAAATGCCTTTCCAGCAGGCTCCTGGCATGCAAGAGTGGTGGTGTAGGGCTACATGAGTTTGCCAGGCATCCCCAGGGGGCCCAGTAAGTGGTGCTGAGGCATGCATACTGCACACCATCTGTTTTTTTGGGGATTCAGGAAGGTGGAGCAAGCCCTTTGTGCCTCACCCAGTGAAATCATTCTAATCTAATCTAGCCAAGAGCTTGCCAAGCTCAGATCTGAGCCGACTGTAAATTTGGGTTGGTGAAGTCTGGCCTCTCCAGCATGGGAGCTGAGCTGGAGCTCATCCCTGTGTCTGAGATTCCTCAACCCCAGCCATCAGCAGGTCCCTACCCCATAGGCACATTTGCTCCCCAGGCCTGCCGTAAATGCAGAGAAGGAGGTGGCACTCAGACTCTGTCCAACACAGGGCTGAGTTCCCCTAGTCCCTCCACTTACCCCTTTGCCCCGGATGCCTGGCAGGATGATGATGGAAGTGACCAGTGCAGAGAGGAAGACGAAGGCAATGATGGCCCAGGTGGTGTCGAAGGGGAAGCAAGCATTGGTGCCAGGGTAGAAGGGGAAGGAGCCATCCCACAGAGTCATCCTGTTGCTTCAGGGGTGGAAATCAGCTCTGAGAGCCTCCAGGAGCACACAACTGATGGATACGTCATCTGCCCGTACTTCCTCTGACCCAGTCTGCCCCATAGAGCCATCTCCACTCCTGTCCCAGGGTGTTGGGCACCACCACCAGTGCACACTTCCAGGGAGGGTGGGGGTTCAAGGGTTTGTGCCAGTCCTTCTGAACGGCCATCCCTCCCTCTTTGACTCTGTATAGGGGCAAGCACCTCAATCCCTCTCTATGAGCATCACCACCGTGAGCTGAAAGGCCCCTCAGAGCCCTCCCTTCTCCCCAGAGAAGATCCAAACTTCAGGGATCTCTGTTGCAATGCCTGGGTATGCCCTCAGGTTTGGTTTGGCCAAGATGCTGCCCAACAACACCCCTATCCATGAGAGACCAGTCAAGCAGAAACCCCCGCACCCCATGCAGTGCCTACCTCTGCTGTGGCCAATGCTGGAGCACCCACTGATCCCTTGGGCCAGCAGCTGCTCTGAACTGCTGCCTTCACCTTCCCACGCTGCCTCCAGGGCTACAGGCGAGAAGCCAGCCTGGCATGTTTCTTCCTGAATTTGTATGCTGTGTCCCGCCTCCTCCAACACTGCTGCCAAACCCCAGGACAGGCAGGATGCAAGGAGCAAAGGGATGGTGTGGCACCTTGTGGAGCTGCAGAAGTGAGCAGTCCTCAGGGACTTTGCCTTCTTTTCATCCATTTTTTCCATTAAAATTCCAGCTTTTTTTTTTTTTTTTTTAATGGCAGGAAGACACCAGGGCCGCCAAGCTCCTTGGGAAGGCAGCAGAGGCCTTCAAAGCCCCCATAAGTGCCACTGTCCCCATAAAATGCATTAACCAGCAGTGCATCCTGGCTGGGGATGGCTACCACCACTGACCATGCACCAGACTTCACCTCCAGGGGAATTTTCCCAGCGAGGTCCCATCCAAACCCTTGGTTACTAGGCAAGTTGACAGTGACACAAAAGTTGGACGGGGGATCAGCAGAGCCCAGAAGATCTCCAGTAGGGATTTATGCCCATCCCCTTGGTACCAATGGTGCAGTTAGTGTCCAGGAGTCCTTCTGCCCCACTGGTTGTCCCCATTGCCCCTCAGTCCTGTTCTTGAGCATAGGTACTTCATCTGGCATCAAGCTAGGGCTCTGTTGAGGTGGAGACAACCAATGTCCCCCCACCCAACATCCTGTCACTGGAAGAGATCTGGGTGGCAGAGGGAAAGGCTTCCCATTGTCCAGCCCATGTGAAATCCTAATGAGATTTTCCCATCACAGGGTGCCCAACAGATGAGAAAAGGTGCATCTGCCACAGGGCATTGAAGTTGATGGGGATCCAAAGATGCTGCGGATCCAAAGATGGGGGAAAAGACCTGACATCTCAGCATGTGAGACCTGTAAAACAAGTTTAACTAAAAAGACAGGGCACAGCATGACTTCTCTCCCCTCCCTGTGACTGCTGCCTGGCTCAGCTCCTGACTGACCTCCATCCTCAGCAGATTCATCCCAGCACCGTCCAGTAGCCTGGTTTGGGGAACAGAGTGATCACACCTTCAACCTGTGTCATCCTACAGGTCGTATCCCTGCCCACCCACTTCCTGGGGAGTAATCCTGAAGGCATAGGGAGCAGCTTTGGCCAAACACCTACCTTTTCTATCATTCCCAGCTCCTGTCAGGTGCACCTACTGCCTGGCCTTATTGGCTTGGGTACTGTCATTGACCAGGGAGAAGAGAAATGCCTCAAATAAATATATCGCTCTTAAGGCTTCACTTTCTCTATCTCTGTGAATGTGATTCCACATTCAGAAGTCTGATAAACTAGGCTCGTTTCCTACTGGCCCATGAGCTGGGGATGCCCAGAATGTCAACAGTAGAGCAAGCCAGCTTGGGTTGCTTCATTGTTCACCTTAGTGGAAAACTCTGGAAGTAAGAGCATGATCCTGTGCAGGGCCAGAAGCAGAGAAGGTACAAGTGCTCAGACGCATGTCCTTGCCCTGGGAAAAGTCAACCACTGCACCAAGATCTTCCTGAGCAATTATATTGCTCCAAGGAGCACCAAGCATGAATTGAGGAAAGTGTCAAGGTTAGCAAGTTGGGTGAGGGATGGGGTCAGGAGAAGGCTGTCAGTGAGTAGGATTGCCATAGGGTGCTGCCATCCTCCTAGTGAGAACTGACACAGGAGGGACTTTACGCTGTCAGGAATACTTCATCCAGAAATTGTGTTGAGTATCCAGCATTCTGCTCCTTCCAAGAGCCATCAAAACTGTAGGAGAGGAATGGGTCACCAGTGGAACCTTCAGAGGTGCGTGTCAGAAAGTCCATCATGCTTGGGGCTGCCTGACCATCACAAGGCCCAGCCCCATTCAGGTGCTCAGCATGTGCTCTTGGAGCTCCAGATCACAGAAACCTGGTTACTTTCCTTAATATCTCCATCCTTACCTAGAGAATCTATGTCTTACCCTATGGGAACTCCAAACAGTGCTCATATTGAGAGAGGGTTTGCCTTGAAGTAGATTTTACTGTCTCAGCTTGGAAAATCCCTTCCAGGGGTTCAGTTTGACATCAGAAGAGGGAGTTGACCCTTCTCAAGCTTTTCTAAGTCTTGTTAATGATGTACTGCATGATAATTAGCACTTTCATCCCAGGCTGCAATTTAGAGATAAGCTTTCTCTCTTAATCCCTGTTTTCAGAGGCCTGATTAAAGCAATACCCATTTTTCCATAGATGTCCTGTGTCTAACATCTCCACATCATCCTTGAAATTAACGCACAGCACTGTGCTACCCAAACTTGGATGAAAGTCTCTGAAGATCTCTCTTCTGATGAAGGCCAATAGCATGCGGTGTAATAGGAAAACATGCATCTCTCTCTCCAAAGCAGTGGAAGGTCCTGAGGGCTGCTCCACTAGGAGTTTTGTTTGTCCTTATTAAGAGAAAGGAGTGTTCTAAATTCACTTTCAGGATGGATCTTACTCTATGTGCCTCTGCCCGTCACATGAGGAAGAAGCAATTCTGAACTATTGCTTTGATTGGCTTCCCACACTGGGAAAACATCTCATTCTTGTAGAAGTGATCTAAATACATTTTATAAAAAGCATCAATTATGCAGTAATTTGGCTAGCTCTATAGCTCCCAGTAAGGTCTCCGTACTGGGTGGTAAAGTCAGTAGCAGCTGAGTGAAGGCACTGGTGGAGCAGTTCCCAGTGCTGTACAAAGCAGTGATCATCTGCTACATCACGTTTATCTTATTCATGATGCTTTATAAACAAGCTTGAAGCACCAGTTCATCCCTGAATATTTTATTTCCCTTCTTGGTTCTTACCACCATATGTAGGTTAAGTGTGGAATAAATACATAAAAACTGGAAGTGACATCGTCAGACCTCTCCTCTCTGTACATCATCATCGTGATGATTTTTGGGGTCTGATGTCAGGGTCCAGTTGCAGGAAGGCACTTACCTGGCTCTGGGCTGGTTTATCCCTGCTGTTCTAGATCTTTTTCCATCCATTGAAGCCTGAAAGCTCAGGAACAAATGCTGCAAGTGCAGCCCATAGGAAAGTTTTGTAGGTCTGCAGATGGGTGGTTTGTCTTTCTAGCCTTTCTAGCATAGAACAGCAGCAACTGGTGCACATACAGCAGGGTCACAGATGGACCTTCCCACAGAGCTTCCAGGCCATATCAGCATGAGAAGAGCTCTGGAGAAGCATGGGGGATGGCAAAGGTATTTAGGAGCCTATTTTTTTCTTCCTGACGGCAAGCTGATTTCCTTTCTGACTCCTTCTCCCCCTACTTCACTGCCTTGTTTATCTCCTATGCAAGAGAGGGCACAAAACAGTGAGAGGAAGGAGCACAGCAACCTGAGGCCTGACACCTTTGCTGAGGGTGTAGGAGAGTCTGTCCTATGCAACTAAATGAGCATGGCTGGGAGCACTTCACTAACCCTGGGACACTAATGACACCAAGTGGTAGCAGTGGACCTTCAACCATATCAGTCTGAGTCTGCTTCTCCTCACCAGGCCATCCCACAGCTGAAAGGAAACAAATGTCAGTGGAGAAGGTGGTTTATCTCCCTTGCTTGTATCTTGCTTCACTTCCTGCTCCCATCTCTGCAGTCATGCTGTGGCCACAGGGAAGTCCAGGAGACCTGCCATGATCACCATGAAGCCATACATGTTCTGAACTGATGCAGCTGCTGAGGGTGCAGGTTGAGGGCACCTCAACAATCTGTCAAGTCAGTGACCCCAATTGCAGATCTGCTCATAGCATGCAGAAGCAGCTGGCAGGTTCTGGAGAACATTGAGGCATGAGAGCTCCATACAGGAACATGGAGCAACAAGAGGACAAGTGCAAAGCTGAAAAAAAAACCGAACAGTTTACCAGTTTATAATTTAAATTGAAAGGACTTGAGGCTTCAGCTTGAGTGGCTGGTTGGCAGAATGGGAGAAAGAATGAAACAGCCCAGTGATGGAGCTGCAGGTGCAGCACCAGGCTGTGCAGCCTTCAGCCCCAGAGGTTTTTAAGACCCAATTGGAGAAATCCCTGAGCTGACCCTGCTTTGAGCAGGTGGGTAGACTACAAACATGCTCAGACCCAGCAAAACTATGGTCATGGGGACATGGCAGAGGTCTATTTGAGCTCTAAGAGCACCAAAGTACATGGTTTCCTCCACGATGACCAGTCTTACACATAGCAGAGACACATCATCACGATCTCCATCTTTACTCTGAGCCTGCTCAGCACCTGAACCAGTACTCAAACATTTATATTAATTGGCAATAAATTAAGTTAAATTCCCCAAATTGAGTTTGTTTTGCCTGTGACAGTAATTGCTAAATGACCTACTCATCAAATGACCCGTCTGGATGCTTACTTGTGCGACCTGGTGTAGGGAACCTGCTTTAGCAGGGGGGTTGGACTCGATGATCTCTGGAGGTCCCTTCCAACCCCTACAATTCTGTGATTCTGTGATCTTTATCTCAGGGACTGAGGGAGATGGGAGCTGACAGGCAAGATAGGCAGTTCTTGCTAGGTGGATTAAAGAAGAAGGATCTCACTAAGGTGCTGCATGGCAGATTTCTGCTGTGACATCCGGAAATCTATCTGCCTTCTTTGAGCAAGATGTAAGCTGGCAGTCCCACAACATGGCATGTCATAAGGCAGCTGAGCATTAGGTCAGAAATCCCATACAGCTGCCATTCCATCACACTGCCAGCTCTCAGGCATCTGGTCTGCTCCAGCATCAAATATGATAGGCTGTGCCATTATTTCTCTTGCTTATTATTAGTTTACAAGCCAAGGCTTCGCTACAGCTAACAGAAGGCAGACTGGGGGCTGCTCATCTCCCAGCACACAGCAACAAGTGAGTGGAGAAAATAAGTTGAAGAGAGGCATCTTCCTGGAAAACTTCCCCTTGGCTTGGTCCCACTCCCTTGAAGGTTGAAGGATCCTAGCACTGATCCAGGCATGGATCATGCCTTGGTACAGCACAGCCTGCATGTACGTGGGAGAAAGGCTCTCCTCCCAGCAGGAGCTCAGAGCAGCCCCCTGCAGAGGTCAAGGCTGAGTGCATTATCAGAAGGATGCAGGGGAGAGCTTATGGCTTCACTTAAGGCACCTGGTGTCAGATTTAGCTCTGCTTGGGGACATGCGTAGGGTAGCTGGGGGACAGTATGTGAACAGCATATACACTTTGAGAAGGTACAGAACCTTATTATGAAATTTCTCTGCTTGTTTTCCAGCCTTCTGCACCTCTGAAGACAGTACACTCACTGTTCTAAACACATCATTAAAAACAAGTTAATAAAAAGACAACCTGCCTTCTTCAGCTGTCCCAGAGGACCCCAGGGCCACACCTGTGCACACATGAGAGCTTAGCCATGGGCACACATTGCAAGCACACCACACGGTCATCCTAAAGCAAGTACACTCCAACAAGGAGAGCTTATGGAATCATACAATCACTCAGGTGGAAAAGACCTTAGAGATCATTGAGTCTATCCACAACCTAACCATACACCCTAAGTCTAACAATCCTCCACTAAATCACGTCCCTGAGCACCACATCCAGACGGTTTTTAAACACATTCAGGGATGGTGACTCAACCACCTCCCTGAGAAGCCTATTCCAGTGCTTAACAACCCTTTCTGTAAATGTTTCCTGATATCCAACTTAAACTTACCCTGGTACAACTTGAGCCCATTTCTCCTCCTGTCACCAGTGAGAAGAGACCAACCCCGCTCTTGCTGTAAGCACCTTTCAGCTATTGGAAGAGAGCAGTAAGGGCTCCCCTCAGCCTCCTCTTCCCCAGACTTCCCCAGTTCCTTCAGTCTCTCCTCATAGGGTACATTCTCCAAGCCCTTCACAAGCCTTGTTGCCCTTCTTTGGACCCACTCCAGCACCTCCATGTCCCTTCTGTACTGAGGTGTCCAAAACTGAACACAGAACTCAAGGTGAGGCCAAGCACAGGGGTAGGATGACTTCCCTAGTCCCGCTCACCACACCATTCCTGATACAAGCCAGGACGCCATTCTCAGCCTTCTTAGCCACCTGGGCATACTGCTGGCTCATATTCAGCCAACTGTCCATCAGCACACCAAGGTCCCTTTCCATCAGGCAGCTTTCCAGCCACTCCTCCCCAAGCCTGTAGGGTTGCCTGGGGTTGTTGTGACCAAAATGCAGGACCCGACACTTGGCCCAATTGAAACTCATACAGTTAACCTTGGCCCATCAGTCCAGTCTATCCAGGTCCCTCTGTAGTGCCTTTCTCCCCTCTGGCAGAACAACGCTCCCTCCCAGCTTGGTGGTGTCTGCAAACTTACTGAGGGTGCACTCAATCCTCTCATCAAGATCGTTAATAAAGATGTTAAATAGAAACAGCCCCAGTACCAAGCCCTGGGGGACACCGCTTGTGACTGGTTGCCAACTGGATTTAACTCCACTGATCACAACCCTTTGGGTCCAGCCATCCAGCCAGTGTTTCACTCAGCACAGCATACGTCCATCCAAACCATGGGCAGCCAGCTTCTCCATGAGGAGGCTGTGGGGGACAGTGTCAAAGGCTTTACTGAAGTCCAGTTAGACCACTCTGACAGCTCTACCTTCATCCATTAAGTGGGTCACCTTGTCATAGAATGAAATCAGGTTTGTCAGACAGGATCTACCATTTGTAAACCCATGCTGACTGGGCCTGATCCCCTGGTTGACCTTTAACTGGTCCATGATGGCTCCCAAGATTATCCATTCCATAACCTTCCCCAGCACCAGGGTGAGACTTAAACCTCCCTGTAGCTAGGTCGTAGCTACCAGGATCACCTTTCCAGCCCTTTTTGAAGATGAGTGTCACATTTGCCAGTCTCCAGTCCACCAGGACATCCCCGGTAGCCGGGACTGTTGAAGAATGATGAAGCATTATAAAGGATTGCTGCAGTAGCAAGTGCTGTAAGAACTTACCCAAGTTTGTAATTTTATTTTAGATCAATAAGCGGAGCTGCAGAGAGCATAGCCTATCACCTCCTGGCTTATGAGAAGCAGGAGCCACTCTCCATCCTGCATTCTTCCTGCACAAGCCATGGGGTCTGCCTTTCCACTCTCAAGAAAAAGTCTGAGCTAGTGTCTGCAAAGAGCTGGTTTTATTCACAGGGGCACATCAGACATCAAGGAAGCAGAAAACATACAGGAAATATACAGGAAGGATCTGCTTTTCATACAAGCAATCACTATTAACAGTATTACAGAAAAAATAAATAAAAGTGATGTTGCTACAGTAACCCACAAGGATGATGCTCTCCTCCATTTGCCATGCACAGCTTAGCCTGTTGACCTCATACTTCACTGCTGCGTTTCTTCAGTTTGAAAAATACTTCTCCAGCACCTTTGTTAAAAGCCCAGTCTCCTACAAGAAAAAGCACAATGGTGAGCCACGACTCCCCTGTGCGACCTCAGCTGATATCACATGCATAGGCACGGCCCTGGGGTGGCACTGTGAAGCCCCAGCACACTGAGAGCCAAAGCCCTGCCTACTGCATGCGGTTAAAAAGATGAAGAAGAATCCCCATTTGCAGCCCCGTCCTGTTCTGTGAGACTTCTGCTATCACTTGCATGGAATAGTGTGTGGGATCCTGCTTTGTGGAGGGACATTTTGAGACAAATCCCACCAGCAGCAGGCAGGACCAGCCCACATGAAGCAAAGGATTTGTTTAATGTTTATAGGAGCCCACAGAAAGGGAGAACCAGTTTATGAATGATCAGTGATACTGACTCAATGTAAAAGGTCTACTCAGTTTTTGAACAGTAGTCTGCATTCCCTTGACAGTTACCCTGCAGCACAGCACAGCTCTTGTGCTGAAGTAGCAGAACAGCACTTAGCACATTAGTTCTTGCCCCGCTGACCAACACGAAGGGAGAAGCATCTTTGCTTTTCTAAACTGCTTCAGGATGGAAGTGACAGACCTTGAGAAGAGGGTGTAGAGTTTCACAGCACAAAGCTGTTAAGCAGCTTCTTAGGCAGGTGGAAAACACAGCACACACACCAGCTCAAGCACAGGCTGGCTGCTGACCCCAGGTGTCCACCAACAGCTACAGGGAGGGAGAAAGCAGGAACAGCAGGAGGAATTTATGCTGCTGTCATGTCACCCCAACAAGAGCAAAAGAAGGTCCCACAGAAAAGTATAACAACGACAGTCCTCAAAGGCATCATGGAGAATTAATATCAACCAGCAGCTCAAAGGCATGGATGCCCAAGGGGGTGAGTGGTGGGAAAAAAAGGAACAGGGAAGCAGGAGCTAGTCCAGAGGTGCTGAGGGTATCTGAAGGACAGAAACAGATCTAAGACCCAGCTGAGAACAAGGTGTTCATGTGCAGATTGAGGCAGGAGAGCTGTGAAGTTCTGGAAGGAACTGGTGTGAGGTAGGAGCCAACTGCCTGCCAGGCACCCGGGATGGGGTGCCATCTCACACCCAGGCACTAGATGGGCACTGAGCAGCTCACATACCAAAGGCTGATGTCTAGCACTGAGTTCTAGCTCTGGCTCCATCTCCAGCTATATCTTCTGTCCCAAGGGAATTAGTTTGCTAGGAGATCCTCAGTTTACCTAAATCTGATGAAATCAAATCAGGGAGGTCCTTGAGCAGTCAGTACCACTCAGACTCGCATCCCTGCAGCTCCACTGCACCTGTGCCTATCCCAGAAAGCAAACAGAAGCGAGCATTGCCTAATCAGTGCTTCTAGATGACAGAAGCAGCTTTACCTGTGTTCAGCCACTGAATGGCTCCTCAAGCATGGCAGCTCAGTGGGAGCACACACAGGACACACCTATGAGGATTTCATCTCTTCTAGGCTCTCCATTACTTCCTGCTGTGAACAGAAAGTACAAGACACCAAGGAAGCACACAAGAGGCAGCAAACGGGCAGAAGTACACAGCCCAAGCAATTTCATCTCCACCTCCTGCGTGAGGATCTGTGCATGCTTTGCTCCCAGGGGCTAACTTCCCACTAGGAGCTGGGAAAGCCCTGAGGGAAAAGCCACACCAAGGAGCTAAAAAGAGGAAGGTGAGGATCTGCTGATGTGGTAAGGAGCCCCTGCTGTAGATGGGGCACGTGACTGCTCCCAAAGATCTGTTCTGCAGCAAAATAACACACACCTCACCTCTCTGCAGACCAAACTAACCTTGGCTGCCCCACCTTGGCACCCTAACCACAGGGAAACAGCCCCAGAAAGGGGAATTAGAAGACTAAAACCTTTCTGTAGGACAGACTCTTCTTCCTGCACACACACAGCTGTGTGTCTCTTGATCTTTCTCTACAAAGAGAGAGGAGACAGGATTTGCACTCCTTGTCCTCACCACGGCTGGATAAAGGGACACACGTGGCAGCTGCAGCAGCCAGCTACCCTCATCTGCATCAGAGGAGGATCCAGATGCTCCTTAACAACCCCTGGGCTGGAAGTCACCTCATCCCCCGCTCAGCCCTCCAAACATCAGGACAACAAGCCCCTGTTGTTCAGCTGGACGCAATCCTAGGAAGAGCAGAACCTCCAGCAGCAGTGCAGGTGCTTCCATCTCCACCACCTCCCTGCTCCAGGCATCTCCCTCCACACCAGCCAATATTCACCTGGTCAGTGAGATCGTATTTTCTTTGGTTCTCATCCAAAAGTCTTTCTTGCAAGAGGATTTTCAGAAGCTCCCGGGTAAGCAGTTCCACCACATCCTCCAGCAAAGCTCGGAGCGAGGGGCCGAAAGCCATCGGCGCCGCCGGCTGCCCCAGTTCATCCAGCTGCGGGGAGCCGGGCACGCTCTTCTTCCCCATGAAGTGACCTGCAACACAGCGCGCTCGTGTGCCTCGCGCCCGGCACCGGGAGGACCTCCGGCAACGGGCCGTCAGCTGTACCGCACGCCGACAGCCTGGCAAGAAGCACCAAGCGAACCGAACGCCTAGAAGAGCCCGGCAGCCGCGGGGCCTCGCTCAGGGAGCCGTCCTCCTGCCGACGGCATCGCCAGGGCCAAAGACCAGCGGCTCGGCGCCAGGAGCCGCAGAGAGCCGTGCCCCGCACCTCCGCCCGCGGGAGCGCCGGGCGCAGCCGGGGCGTCACGGCCCCCAGCGCGGCCATCCCTGCTCCGAAGGGGCTGCGAGCTCCTCACCGCTCGCAAAA
>JAOWBP010004028.1:215313-234144 GCA_028571105.1 Tragopan temminckii | reverse complement strand
GGGGTTGGAGATTTATGATCCTTGTGGTCCCTTCCAACCCTGGACATTCTGTGATTCTGTGATTCTGTGATTCTGTGTCTGGAGAGTCTCCTAGCCAGTCAGTTCTCTTTCAGGATCTCTTTTTAAACAACAACAGAAGAACAGCCACCTCCATCTACCCACCAGCAGGCCTCCTTGTGCATAATAAGGTGGCCAGAACTTGCTTGCTTCAGCACCCTGCTGTTGCCCATATCACAGTTCTGTCCCCAGGGCAGTGCCCCAGCAGCGCTGTGAAGGCAGGCATTGTTGGGGGCTCTCCTCTCTGCTGGCCTCCTCTGTTCTGATGCTTTCATTTAACAACAATCAGATGTTTGCTAGGGGCTCATCACAGGAAAAACTTTTAAGTTAAGCCAAAATATCTACAGAGCGTTGCATTTGCCAGGTCAGTGTGTCACATCTTGTCAGCAGAATTGAGCAGTTCCATGTTTGAGGGCCACCTGCTGCTCAAGCGTGGTCCTTCTACTGGCAGAGGGACCAGGGAATTTAACTTTCTGGGGAGGACCTTCTAATGACCTTCAGTCCATGCCTGCAGGAACAAAACAGCTCTTTGTTATCTCTGTGTCATGTTATTTATGTACAGAGGAGTATGAGTCTGGCTCCAGTCTCAATTCCTGTTACTGTGGCATCTTAGGCAAGGCCACAGGTGCAGAGACAGTGGCAGTAAGGGCACTTCTCTAATTGTCCCTGGTGTTCTGACTCGCCAAATCATTCCCTGGAGGATACTTTATTGACGCCGGTCATACTGAGTGTTTCCGGCAAAAAACACTTGTGAAAGGTGCCAGCTGCCTGGAGAGCTTTGTTCTGCTCCAGCAGGCGTCCGGGTCACGCTATCTGTGGTGTGGTAGCCAGGGTCTGCTCCAGCACGTGCTGTGTCCAGATGCTGAGGTCCAAGTTGAGCTGGTAGGGTGGGTTCAGATCAGTTCAGAGAGACTGTTTTCAAACCTCTGTGCCTCATTATGCCTTATTTACTCTTTCTAGCTGTCTAATGCCCTACTGGAGAAAGAAGTGATAAATTATGATGACATTGAAGCTTTGATTGGGCCTCCACCCTATGGGCCAAAGAAAATGATAGCTCCTCAGAGCTGGCTTCAAGCAGAGAGAGACAAGCAAGACACTAGAGATGAAGAAATGCCCCAGCAGCCACCAAACCATGAGGAGGAGGAAGAACCACGCCTGAGGCCAGTGTGAAGCCCATTCCTGATGCAGAACGGGAGGACTCTAGAAGCTTCTTTTGAACACAAACCCTTTCTCTTCTCAGCTCTGAAATCAAAAATAAAGAGGAGGGCTTCTCTGTGATGCTATTTCCCTGAAATTAAAGGAATGGCTACGTTCAGTCTTGTAACACAAGCTTTAACCTGCAGGGAGGACAACTTAAGATTTTGAAATTGATTCTCAGCAGGATATTAGTGCTTAGGAGTTGGATAAGTCTAATGTACTGGAAAGAATGTGTTTACACGAGCAGTGTATGCCTTCTTAAGGGCGAAGGATGGTGTGGAGTCCTTGTGTGCTGTGCGTGCAGGAGTGCACCGCTGTCCTCCTCAGCACCAGAATGGTCAGCACAGTGAGAGGCAGCAAGACTCTGCTGGGTACGGTGCTGTAGCTGTTATGTGGCTTTGGTCATCTCTGCTGCTGAACATAAAATAGGAAAACAAACTTCACTAGAATGAATTATCTTGAATGTGCTGCTGCGTTTGTAGAATATGTGCTTATTACAGCTGTGGAGTTGTGTAGGATGTGGGCTTTCTTTTTCCTGATCAGCAGTTTCTATTTGATTTTTATAGCAAGGGTTTCAGAAGCAGAGAGTGAGGGAACCTGTGTTCATAACCCAGCATAACCTGATGGTGTGATATTAGGAACCAGCACTGCAGGGAATGGCTCCAATGTGTGTTGGCAGACTGCTGAGCAGTGCTGCTTGTTTGTAGGTATAGAGGTATGCTCAGTTAACTCAAACGCAGATGCGCTTCCTGGGTGCATCTGCCCAAACTTGGCGCTTCTGCTGCCTCTGTCCTCATGGCTGTTGCAAAACACGCTGATGTTTTGTGAAAACTGCAATCTTGATTCTTTTGTGGAAAAGACCCTTGAGAGCTTCTGGGAAGTGGGAGGTACAAATGTGACTTTTGGAGGGGGGGAGAAATGCTTTGCAGAGTGGGGAGAAAGAATAACTTGGAGGTGGAGCTGAGGGGGAAGCATAGTTATGGAACTGAGGACAGATAATCAGGGAGGGAAAGGTTCTGCTGTGTGAAGGTCTCTCCTCCTTGTTTGTCCACTTGCAGTACAAATCTCTCTTATTGATTTTATCATTATGGTGAAATGGCTGACTGCTGTTCATCAGGGAAAGCATCAAAGTGATTACTGGTGCTTGTTGTGCTCGGGCTGGGTAAGGCCCCTTCACTTCAGGAAGGTTTCTTGTCTGGAGTTATTCCGTGAGAACTGACTGCGACCTGAAAGACCTCAGCTTTCAATTCCCAGCCCTCAGGCCCTCATCTTGGTGTCTGGCTGGAGCTGAGCCCTCCCTTGGGAGTGTGGAGGAGGGTGACCTGCATGGCATCGCTCACCTGGGTGCCCGCAAGCTGTGCTGCCGACCTGCCCTGCTGGGTCTCATGCCCACGGTGGGGACGCTGCCCTGTTCTTGGGCAGAAATGATTCTCTCAGCTGGGGATGCTATTGCCTATGTCGGTTGTTTTTCTTTCAGACCTCCGTTTCTTTACAGGTAGTTCATTCTTTCAATTTGTTTCTCCAGCAGCAGGCGGGAAATGTTTTGTTTTGTTTGTCAAACAGGATGGCTGAATTCCGGGCTGCCTCAATAAACGTTTTGACACGAGGATTCAAGTCTGTGACTGTGCTGCTGCTGCTGTGCTGCTGGCACTGCCTCGCCCGTGCGGGTGTGCGGGGCGTGCGGGGCGTGCCGTGCTACCCGTGCCACCTAGCGGTGCGCTGCCCTCCCAGGCTGAGGCTGCAGCAGGATCCAACCTCTGCAAAGGTTCGGTGCTCCCTGCCCTCGGTCCCACTCCGCACGGGTGCTGCTCTGAGCGTGTTAGAGATGGGGCTGAGGTAGAGGGTAGCAAGGAGCAGCCAGCAGCGTGCCCGCATCCCTGCGGAAGCCGGGAAGGAGCACCGAGCCCGCTGCCCGCTCGCCAGCGTGGGGCGGGCGCTGCAGTCCGCTGAGCGCGGGCCCTTTAAACTCGGCGCCATCTTTATTTTGGGTGCGGTGAAGCCGCTTACTGACGTTTCCGGAACCGTCGTTCTCATTGGGCCGTACGTACGGCCCTTCCTATTGGCCACTGCCACCACGCTTCCGGCGTGCGCCGCGCCGCCGCTTCCTTTTCCGGTCGGCCATTTTCCGTGGCGGGAGGTGAGTGGCGGCTCCGCCGCGGTTGGGGTGGGCGCCATCCGCCGCCATCCGCCGCCCCCTGCAGGCCGACGCCGCCCCCGCCGCGACCCCGGGCACGAGGGAACCCACCGAGAGGCTGTGGGAGGGGCGGGAAACCGGGGGTGGCCGGGGAGCCGGCGATGGGGGCGGCGGGCCTAGCGGCGGCCCCGCACCCTAACGCGTCCCGTCCCGCAGGCCCGCGGCCCGAAGAAGCACCTGAAGCGCGTGGCGGCGCCGAAGCACTGGATGCTGGACAAGCTGACGGGCGTCTTCGTGAGTGCGGGCCGGGGGCGGTCGGGGCTGTGCGGGGCTGGGAGCTCGGCTGCGCTCCTCGGGGGTGGGTTTGTTAACTCTCAGTGCTTCTTAAGGGGGATCTGCTGTCCTGCGGGCGGGGCAGCGCCTTCCGCAGCTTAGAAATGCCAGCTGAGGGTTTGGGCACCGCGCAGCCATCCCTAGGTGCTGCTGCGGGCCCCGCGTTGCTTTGTGTGCCCGTCCCAAGGCTCCTCTCCTCCTGCAGGCGCCCCGTCCCTCCACGGGCCCTCACAAGCTGAGGGAATGCCTCCCGCTGATCATCTTCCTGCGGAACAGGCTGAAGTACGCCCTGACCGGAGATGAGGTGAAGAAGATTTGTATGCAGAGGTTCATCAAGATCGACGGCAAAGTTCGCACCGACATCACCTACCCTGCGGGCTTCATGGGTGAGGTCCGGGGGGAGTGAGGACGGGTATGTCGTGCTGCTGGGGGGGCAGCGTTGTGAGGCTGTGGGGGGGGAAGGTGTCCTGGTGATGATGAGGGAGAGAGCGTCATTCAGCAGCCTTTACGTCCCGTTTAAAGATGAGCTCTGTGCTGAGTTAACGTTGGATAGCGTAGTCATTAACTGCTGCTGTTTTATTTCTCTCTGTGAAATCAGATGTCATCAGCATCGAGAAGACAGGCGAACACTTCCGTTTGGTGTACGACACCAAGGGCCGCTTTGCTGTTCACCGCATCACAGCTGAAGAGGCCAAGGTGAGGAGCTGCATGCAGCTTGGTGCCGTGTGGACCCGGCTGGGTGTTCTCAGGGCAGTGTTTGCTCCTTGGCGTGTCCTGAACTGGTGATTCTGAATGCAGAGTCCATGCCACCCTTGAGAGGACCGGCTGGGGCCTTCTGGGTTGGGGCATGGAGCCTCTGTGGGGGAAAACGTGTTGGTGATGTGAGGGTGACTCCCAGATGTACATGCAGGTGCGTGGTCAGCTGCTGGCTGCTCTTGGTGTGGATGGGTCGCCTTTACAGGGAGCTTTGCTTGTTGTGGTTGAACATTCAGATGGTTGCAGACTCAGGGCCACCACAAGCAGGGCTGCTGCTCAGGTCCCAGTCATGCCCAGCCAGAGGTGCAATGTGCAGCACTAAGAGGCTGTGGGCAGCACTTTTGGGCCCTTCCCAGAAGAGAGTTGCTCACAAAATGGAGCGTCGAGGAGGGACTCCTGTGCACCCTGCCTTAACCCAGGCACCTTAGCACCTTTGCTGTGTGGTGATGCTGAGGGGAGAGCTGCTTGCTGGCTGTGCATTCAGGGCCCTTCCACCCCCAGCAGTGCACTCACTTCTGGCTGCTGTTTTGTGTTGAGCTGTGAGTCCCAAGCTGGCTGAAAGTTGAAGTGTGCTGAGGAGGGCTGCAGATTCTGGTGGGCTGGGGGATGGAAGCCTCTGCTGCATGGTCATGGGCTTCAGGGTAGAGTGAGAGAAACACTGCAGTGTGGGTACTTGAGTAAGAAAATGTAGGTGGTGTTTGTGCAGAGGCTGGGGAGCCTTGTCTGAGCAGGGCTGTGCTTTGCTTGCAGTACAAGCTGTGCAAGGTGAGGAAGATCTTCGTGGGCACCAAAGGAATCCCTCACTTGGTCACCCACGATGCCCGCACCATCCGCTATCCGGATCCCCTCATCAAGGTGAACGATACGATCCAGATTGACCTGGAGACTGGCAAGATCACAGACTTCATCAAGTTTGACACAGGTAGGTCGAGCATCCCCTGCAAAATGCTGCTTTCTTGGGAAACTGGTGAGCAGTGCAGAAGCTGAGGACAACTGTCAGGCACCTTTGATGTAAATAGAGAAGCAGCACCCTCATGCAGGCAGTGGTGTTTCCCTGTGTATCTGGAGCACCAGTTCCTCCTGTGTCTGGGCAGTGGGAGGCGTTTGGGTGTGGGGACTCTGAACAGCTCCCAGAGCAAGCAGGCACTGGGCAGAAATTGCTGGAAAGGTTACTTGAGGCCAGATGGGGCTGTGAAAGAAAAGCCCTGGGCAGCGAGAGGAAGATTCCCTGCTTCCTGCTTTAGGAGGAAGTTGTGGGAGAAGCTTTCAGCTGCCACTGAGCGGTATAGCAAGAAGGTGATGGGGAATGTGTTGTACGGATGCTGGGACCAGAGAGCTGTGTTGTGTGGTTCCTGTGGGGTTCTGGTGTTCTCATGTGTTTGGATGCTCCACGGCTCTGCCTCACCCCAGGCTCTTGAGCACCACAAGCTCTTGTCACAGCCCTCTCTCCTTCATCCTAGGAAACCTGTGCATGGTGACTGGTGGTGCCAACTTGGGCCGGATTGGGGTGATCACCAACCGGGAGAGACACCCTGGCTCCTTCGATGTGGTTCATGTGAAGGATGCCAATGGCAACAGCTTTGCCACCAGGCTCTCCAACATCTTCGTTATTGGCAAGGTAAGCCTTGTGGGCTGAAGGAGAGTGTGTCCTCCCCTCCTTTTGAAGCCAGGAGTTGTGGGTGTCTTCTGTGGGCAGCTTCTGCTTGCCTGTATGCTAGCTGAGTGAAGGTGATTGCTTTGAATTAATAGCCACCTTCCTAGAAGGGTTGGGGATGTTTGGATGATGTTTTTTTCTTAAATCGTAGAATCATAGAATGGCCTGGCTTGAAAAGGACCACAATGACCATCTAGTTTCAACCCCCCTGCTATATGCAGGGTTGCCAACCACCAGGCCAGGCTGCCCAGAGCCACATCCAGCCTGGCCTTGAATGCCTGCAGGGCTGGGGCATCCACAACCTCCTTGGGCAATTTGGAGCTGAGCAGTTCAGGTCAGAGGATGATGTGGGCAAGTGCTCCATAGGAGTGTCCTCTCCCAGAAGCCTCAAATATTGCCATTTCTGGGTTCTTAAGTCCAGGTTGGAAAAAGTTGTGATAGCATTGGCTGAATGCCTTCCTCAGGGACATGAACAAAAGCCGATAGGAGGCCTATGCACCACAGCTTCCTCAGGGCCTGCTGCTGAGTGAAGGACACCAAACTGCTTGTTGTCCTGCTCAGGCAAGGGCCGGCCCTTGCTGCTTTTCCTCATTGAAAGGGAGGACTTTATTTCCCTCCGAGTTCCTCAGTGTGATGTCATTTCTCCTTCCTCACTTCAGGGCAACAAGCCATGGATCTCCCTGCCCCGTGGAAAGGGCATCCGCCTGACCATTGCTGAAGAGAGAGATAAGAGACTGGCAGCCAAACAGAGCAGCGGGTAAACTGCAGCTTGGGCCAGCTGTGGTCCTGAAAGTATGTCCAATTAAATTTTATTACCAAATTGGTGGCTGACAGTGTGGTCCAGACACGAGGTACGGGGACAGAGCACACTGTGCCAGGATGGGGGTGGCAGTGCTGGAGGCTGGGCTGGCTGTTGGCAGCCCTGGGGCTGGGGGACCAGAATGAGAACCTGAGCCCCACTGTGTCATCTCAGGGCTCTGTCATGTCCAAGCACACTCTGTCCAGCTGAACAAGACCCTGGGCTGGAAAGGTTCTGCACAAGGCTTCAGGTGCTGGGTTGTTTTTTTGTCAGGCATAACTGAGCTCATGGCTTACTGCCAGCCTAACTCCCCCCTCCTGCAGAACGTTATAAGCTCTTTCTATTTTAAGGCTAAGGGTAGGCATGCCTCCCTCAGCTCTGGTTCTTGTCCTGCTCCTTTTCCCCTGCAGTCAGAATGTAAGGGGGAGAGGTTTCTGCTTGACCTCTCCAACCCCTTCTCCCCCCCATTTTACTTGCATCCCTGCACTGGGTTGGGGCAGTGGGAAGTCACTGTCACAGGGCTGCTGTGTTTGTTTTCATTTCCTGCAAGCTGTTCTGGGGAAAATGCAAAATGGGGGGGAATGGAGCATGCAAGAAATAACTTACAATATATAGAGATACAATCTTGGGTAATTCTCGCTGGACATGGAGCTCCTGTGCCTAACAGTGGCTTCAGCTCAGCCAGTCAGAGCAATCTCCAATAGATCAGAGCCCCAGCAACTTCTGCACCCAGAGCACCACCTTAAGGCAAACTACACTGTTCCTTTAAAAATACCAAAGTAACAGAGTTAATTACACACACCAGCTAAAGACACTAAAAGAAAGTCAAGTCTGAAAAATCGTGCCCTCTTGCACACTAGTCCCTTTTCTCTCAAAGGAACACACTGACATGCAAATAAAGATGCAGAAATATACGATATAAACACGTGTATTTACACAGCTTCCCCTCGCCACAAAGGGCTGAGAATGCAGACAGGTGGAGCACCCCAACAGCAGTGTCAGAACAGCACATGAAGAACACACAGCTCTGGCCTTCCTGAAGAGCCTCACGTGCCAGCAGGGCAGAAGAGAGCCCTGCTTCCTCAGCACCACCCTCTTTGAGACTGCATTCAGCTCTCGCCCTGCCACTGCAGGTGCACAGAGCTGCACTTGAGCTCCCACCAGTCCTGAGCAAGGCAATCCCAGGGCCTGTTCAAGTCCACACGGTGCTCCAGCCCTTACGTGGCAGTGGGCACTGCTCCAGCAGAGGAGGGAGCAGCAGCCTCAGCCTCTGTTGACAGCCCCTTGCTTTTCCCAAATTCAATCACCATTGGCTTCCCCTGCAGTCTGTACCCGTTCACCAAGAGCATTGCATCCTGGGCAGACTGAATATCTGCAAGGAAAGAGCAGAACGGTTCTCAACCCACACTGTGACCCAGCGCAGCGCTGGAGCCCCCAGCCCAACAAACCCAGCATGCAGCAGCCCGTTTTGATGACTCCTCCCCCAGCCCACAGAAAAGAACACAACCCGAGATGAAGGAGAGGGAACGAAATCTGCTCCTGCAACATGGAGGGGGCTCTGCACCACCCCAGGGGAGACAGGGAGGAAGGGACGGGCAGGAGGCAGCTCACCAGGGAAGGTGATGAAGGCCTGACCCCGCATGCGGCCGCTCAGCATGCGGAACTGGATGGGCCTGTTGTCCTCCTGCTGGAACCGAGCAAACAGTGACACCAGGTCCTTCATCGTCACACGAGGGCCCAAGTTCTTCACATACAGCACCTGTTGTGGAGGCATTAGAGTCAGCTGGCCAGTACTGTGCTAACAGGTGCACTTAACCCACTCCCAGCCCGTACACCTCAAATGTAGGAGCCAGTTTAGCCCGGCTGTCAGCAGAGTCCCCCATGCGTGCAGGAACAAGCACCTCCAAGCAGCAGCCAGCAGGAGCAAAGAGCCTTTGCCTGCACTCCTGGCTAAAGCGTGGTTCGTCTCCACGTACCTTACTGGGCTCCCCAGGATGGTAGGAAGAAAACCGAGGTATATTGCGGAGTTCTTCCTCAGAGAGCCGGTTCTTGCAGATCTCCTCCTCTGGGATGAACTCTACAGCCTCCTTTATAGTCACAGGCCCTGGAGGGGACTGGTGGGGCTTTGCTGGAGGAGGGCTGGGGCTTCCTTCCTGGCCTGGCTGCTCTTCCTGGTCAGGAGGTGATGACTCCTCAGTGTCAGAGCCCTGCAGGGCAGGGGCAGGCAGCGAGCACGCAGCACTCGTGGTTGGTTGGAGCTCTCCAGGCGGCTGCTTGCCCAGCACCTCTTGGTAAACGCTCTCCAGGTGAACCATGGGGTCCTTCTCATCTGTTATACTTTGAGTGTCATCTAATCCACAACAGAGAAGCACGCTGTGACGGAGCACTTCTCCCCCAGCAGCACTTCATCCCTTAACTTCCTCCTGGACATAAACCACTGACCGAGTCTAGGGCCAGGAGCAGATCCAGCCTCACCAAGGCTCCCTAGCTCTGCAGTAGGGAGCAAAAGGACCGCTCTGCACCTCGTGGCTGAACTCCATCCCATGGAATTCCCAGTGATACCATCTCTGCTCTATTTAACGGCCACAAGAACAGAAGGGATGGGGGCACACCTTGGTGGTACAGCGCCCGCAGGAAGGAGTGCCGGTCCGTTCCCTGGAAGAGAGCATTCTCAATCTCCATCTCCCTCCGGCTCAGCTGCTTGCTGCCAGCAAACCTTTGGGGCAGCTCCAGGATGCGCTGCCGCTCGTCCATCTTCTCCTGGATGGCGTTGAGGCGCTCCTGCATGGCTTCGGGGGCAGCTCCCAGCCCGGAGTGCTGCAAGAAAGGAACCGGGAGCAAATCAGCAGCACCAGCTGCATCCTGCGGGGATGCTCGGGTTGGAGCACCGCTGCACGGGGCCGGGAGCCGGAGGCGCTCAGCCCGGAGAGGAGCAGGCTCTGCAGCCTGCCGGTGCTTACGGAGCTGCTACAAACAAACGCTGCTTACAAACCTTCCCCGCAGCGCGGTTCTTCCATAGCGCGATCTCGGGCTCGGACAGCCCCAACTCCCGCAGCGCTGCGGTCTCTTTGTCGCTTTCCTGCAGCTCTCGGAACTGGGATAAGCTCAGCGCCCCCGCCGCCGCCTCACCGAAGGGTCTGTAGAACGCCGCCGGAGCAAAGCACCTCCGCTTCGATTTACACCTGGAACGAGAGCAGCACGGCCGCCGGGAGCTGAGCGGGGCCGGGCGGGGCCTCTCCGAGCCGCTCCCCCTCCTCGAGCCGCCCCTGCCCGCCGCTTTCCCGCCCTCCGCGTGCCCTCAGGGCGTCGCGCGGGCTCAGCGAGCGTGGCGGTGCGGCGCTGGCCGCAGAGTGCGCCTCGCCGTTAGCCGCTGCGCCGCGGTTCTGTCTGCTGTCACCCCGGAAGAACCCCCAAAACGACCACAGCGCAGCCCCAAATGGCACCAGAGCAGCCCCAAAAGGGCCAAATGATGTCCAAACTGCCTGCTCCAGCTGGCCCAAATGGCACCAAAATGACTCCGAAACAATCCCAAAATGGCACTAAATGATCCCAAAATAACTTCAAAACAACCCGAAATGGCAGTGAAATAATAACAGAATGCCTTCCAGGTGGCCCACGTGGCTCCAAAATAACCCCCCAAAACCACAAAATGGCTCCGCGTGGGGCCGTGGATTGCCAGGCACCGGGAGCCCCTCCTCCTCCCACCCTCCCTGTACCCTTCACTTACCTCAGTATTGGGGTGGCCTTGGAAGACCCCGTCCTTCAACCTGCCGATCCGCTCCTTCACCCTCAGAGCTGCTTCCCATGGGATGCCACCGACCCGCTGCCCAAACACAGCGACTTGCTCCTGTCAGGATCCTGATGACCGCCACTCCCTTATCACTACAGTCGAACCAGGCACAGAGTATCACGTTTCCAATCAGTTTGTCTTCTTCTGTGAAATGGCTACGTGTCAGGATGAGGTCTGGTGAGGGTGACCAGCACCATAATCCAGCAATGACCCACTGGACCTATTGGTGCCTTCAGGGCTCCTGCCCAACCCATAGCTCTGCTTTACCAGGAGGTGCAGGTTGTGGCGAGGCGAGTTTCCCTGGGAATAGGCACAGGGAAGACTGTTAGCAATGCGCTTCTCAGGATTTATTGCTGCTGGAGAGAAAAGATCTTGAGGCAATTCACTACTCCCTCAGCCTGGGGTAGAGTCTGAACTGCAAATGTAGCTTCAACGTTACAAGAGGGAAAAAAAAGGTATAAAGCCTCATGTGCTCACAAGGTCCTCACAGATGCTGTGGGAAGGTTTCACCCATGTCAGATGACACGATGCCTGAGATCCCACCCTGATCTGATTTTCAGTAGCTGGAGGACTGGGTCTTGCTCTTGACACTGTGCCACTGCACACAAGTTACATTGAGGATGAGCGACATGATGGGTTACCTGTAGGATTAGGAAGGATGAAGTGATACCAATTACAGAGAGAGCAGAAGAAACGAGTCCTGGGCAATTAACAGCACCTACTGAAGTGTGACGGGGTTAAGTCATGCTCCTACCTGGCCCTACAACGCTCCTGGGAGATTAACAGAGAGGAGAAGGCAGCCCCAGGGACCAGGACTGTCACCTTCCAAGCAGCAAGAACCAACACAGCACTTAAAGCAGGTCAAAGTCTTTTGTTCTGATCTGATTGTAACTGGAAACACAACCAGCTCGACACAGATCTTTATTCTTTTTCAGCTGGCAGCTGCAGCTGTTTCTCTCTTCCAGGCTGTGATGAGGGACTGCAAGCCAGGCTGGGAACAGGTAAGAGGGGAGCTTTTCTATCACAGCCTTGTAACAAACTCTCAGAAGCTGAGGGTATACTGCTTTAATTGCTGGACACAGGCTTAGCTGGACAAGATGCAGGGAGATTTGATTAACAAGGGCTCACAACCCTGGTTTCAAGCTGGGAAAAAGCAACGCAATAGGAGCTCAGGGACTTGGTGCAGGCTGGAAGTGGACATGATTCTGGGCAGCCAATGGGGTTTTATGGAAAACAGGGAAATAGACTCAAGCCCACTGCTTGCTGAGCAGCACAGTTGGTGCTAAAGGAAGCTGTACAGGCAAGGTTTGAGAATACCAGTTTTGTCCCCTGCAGTGGACTTGTTAAAATTGAGTTCCCAACACCAAAACACAGATCCCAAACCCAAAGCTTAGCACAGCTCACCCTCTTAAGTGGCATAATTACGGTCAAGCACAATTTCTACTGAATGTTGTACAGGTTCTAAGCAGCCCCTGGGCAGGATGCTCAACAGACTGGGTCCACCCAGAGAGTGTTTTACCACACCTGGGAATAACAACTGCAGTGGCGATCACACTGCAGCCAAACTATTCCCTTCCTGAGCAGGCAAGAGTGCTGCTCCCTCCACTGTCATCCTGAGAATGAACAAACACGGCTTGAAAGGTGGCTGCAGCAAAAGTGACCTTGCTTACAAATGGAGACCAAATTTCCACTGGATTTTTTAATCCATATCTTCATTGCAAAAACATGATATTTCTAATTCAGGAAAAACAGCTGGCACCCACACTTGAAGTCTCCTGCTTGGGAGAGGTTCAATGACCCAAGCTCCAGCACCTGGAGCAGAAATTGTCACTACAATGCTCCTCCACAGCTTGCTCTCTGCAGCTCAGAAGTTCACCTTACCAACTGCTATTTGCCACCAAAGGAATCTTTCCAGTTAATATATTTTACAAAAGACATTACAAATTCCATTTTAGAAATTGATTTTTGCCAGCAAAGGTCACCACACTGGCTTCTGCAGGTGGTACAGGAGAGTCTCCTGTCAGCCACCGAGTGCCTTGCAATGGAGCTGGGGAAAGACAGAGGTGACTCAGCATAGGCTGGACTTCTGATAGATGGCTTTGCCCTCGAGGCAGTGTGCGTCTGCACAGTCGCCTTTCCTGGTGGGATTAACCCCTTGGGCTGGGCCAAAGCAGCCTGCAGCCGCCTCTCTGCAGCTAGATCCATTCCTTCCCACCTGCAGGAACCATTCCTTCTCACCCAAGCAACCTAAAGGGCCTCGGGATCTTTCAGCTTCAACTGCTGGTTTCCCCTGATGCCTCCAGTTGGAGGAAACTGCCATGGTATGTTCTACTCTCTATTTTTCCCTATTAATTCTCACTTGCAATTTATTTTCTCGATGACTACTGACCACTGAAATGACATTTTCATAGCACAATCTGTTACAACCCCAGCGTTCCAGATGGTAACACTTAACTCGGAACCCATTGTTTTATAAATAGAGTTAAAATTGTTTTTTTCCCCCGTGCACACTTTTGTATGTATGTACATTTGAATTTCATCATTTTTATTGCCCACTCTCTTTGCACAGTTGGCCTTCATCCGCACCAACCCTGAAAAACTTAATATCAACATCAAACTTCAGCATTTGCCTTCTTTTGCAGATCATTTTTGAATGTGCTGAACACAATCTCTGCACAGCACCCTGGTGTTTTCTGCTACAGAAACTGTTTCCTTCTACCTTTTAGCAAAAGATTTCTTCCAGTAAGGGCCTCTTCTTGTATTCCAGGTCTCCTTCCTCTCTTTAGGAGCCTTCTCTGAGGGTCCTTGCCAACTACCTTTGGGAAATGCAGCTGGATGATCCCAGCAGGATCACCTTGCCCACACACCTCCTGATTCCTTCAATGAGATCCAAGCGTACTTGTAGATTAGGTCCTACTCCTTTCCAGCCTGCTGATCTGGTTTATAGCCTGCAGATCCCCGTATTTCCAGCTCACTGGGAATCCCTTGGTGCTTCTGGTGGGTGTTGCAGGGCAGGCAAATAGCTCAGTGCTTTCAGGTCCATGTCCCACAGCATCTCCATCAGGCCCAGGGGTTTGTTTTGTCCTCTGCTTCACTGGTTTCTTCTGCAAGTTCTCATACTGATGTTTCCGAGAGCCGACGGCATCACAGGACACCTGGGATGTCTCCTTCCTTATCAGTGAGCAACTCCAGCCTGCGCAGGGCTGATGAGAGTACTAACAGACCTGTGAAACTAACAAATCCAAACATACCTAAAAGCAAAGCAAAACAGATTTTCCTCTAGCTCTGCAAAATAAACATATCATACTCTGCACAGAGGGCCTTGCTAATGCTGAGCTAAGAGCAGGCAAAGTTAACGGGGCAATCTGGAAATGCCGTGCTTCACAGGGCTTAAAACAAGGTCCATTTTGTTTCCTCACTATTGAATTATGCGTTGATACCTTGGCGTTGACGGATGCATCTCCCAGAGCAGCCTGGGAGGGACTCTGAGCTGAAGAGCTTCAGAAACACGGCACAAATGCTTCCTAGCCCTGCAATATCCACTGGGCAGGAAAATGCATGCTCAAAACCAATGGCTCTAATAAAAAACAAATACAAAGAGCAAAGGCCTCAAACCCCCTGTGTGTCTCTTTCACAGAGCTCCTGGTGCCAATAAAACTCTTAGCAGCAGATAAGTTCCTTCAGCTTCTCCTCCACTGTTCCTCCAATGTCAGGTCAAACTTTAAGCCCTGTCATATGCCCCAGGGTCTGTTTTGACGCATTTGCCTCTTCTTTACAAAGATTGAATCCCTCTGTTACATTCATTCTTCCACAGGCAGCAATGGTTGTTTATAAAAGATAAAATTTGAAATCTCACACATCTTGTTTTTCAGTTTTCATTTAAGCAGTAAATGAGTTGTGGTTTTCCCTGAGGTTTCCCACTCACTCCGCACCCGCTGGACACAATACAAATAATAGCTTTGTAAGAAGACTTAGAGAAGAAAATCATGTTTTCTTGCAGGCAAATCCATGCCTAGATCAGAGGAGTACCAACCAGAATTACGTAGCAGAAGACTGATATCCCTCTTTCCATGAATTGAGGCTTAGAGAAATTAAATTGAAGTTCATTTTCTCCACATTATTTTTACTTCTGCCTCTCTGGAAACTGAAACCCTGCAAGGCTGGTTCTATAGGAGAAAGAGAAATTGGAGAGCAAAGGCGATAGCTGGATACTCAGCAGAGAGTGCTCCAAGAAGTGCTCTTAAATTATTAAAGAGAACCAGAAGAAAAGTCAAGAGATGTGGGGGTAGGCAGAGAGAGCAGGAGCAAGAGAGCATGTTTGCACCATCCTGGATCACACAGCGTGCATTTCTAATCTGTCCCTAATTAGACAGATCTCTGTGCAGTTTTGATTTCTCTCAAGGCTTGGGGAACTTTGCTAGATCAAACATTCAAAAGACCTATTAGAATTGAACACGTGCATGAACAGCCCCATGAGCAGAAAGGGATAGAAGCACTGCAAGGGAGAGCAGAAGGCAAAAGAGGCCCAAAATTGCCTTAAGATGCAATATAGGTGCTGTTTCCCCAGAGCTAAGGTGGGTGGACCAGTCATCTTCAGGGCATCGAGCAGTGCCAGGAACTGCTGACACGGATGGGAACTGAAGGTTGTGGCTGCCTGGCATCACCAGGGTGTACCTGGTAGTCAGAGGACTGGAACCAGGACACCCCCTCCTCTGATTCAGCCCCTGAGTCACCCACACTGCTGGCCTTCAGCTGGGGCGATGGACATGGCTGCTCTGCATTTTTCCTGCTGCAGCAGAGGAGACATCTCTGCCCAAGCCACCTTTCCTCCCTTGGCATCCCTGTTTAGGTCGTCCTGGGAGCTGTACACTGGGTTTGCCATCATGTGTTTCTCCAGCAAGAAGCGGTCTTCCATCCAAGGATAATGCTTTGCCTTACAGCTTCTCCTTGAAAAACATAAGGTTGACATGTTCTGATTATAAAGGCAGTAAAACCACCATGAGATCATCCGGTTTTACTAAGGAAAGCATGAGCCAGTTGTCTTACAAAAGCAGTCCCTAGAAACTCCCTGCTTAAGCAATGTGCAGCAGCAGAGGAAAACAGGTAATGCTCACTGCTGTTTAACGGATGACTGTGCATTCAGGCATCATAAACACACAAAGACAGCCTTCATTTCAAAGAGCTTCAATTTTCGGCACGTTACTCCTTGCAGCTCACCGCCCATCCATCATACTCGCCTCTATGCCTTTGATGTGAAAAAAGTCAACCATCAGAATTGTAGCAATGATCAGAAACACCCCAGCATTGCTTTGCTCTGAGGCGGCTCCTGCCCCTGCCGGAATCCATGCACTGCAGAGCTGTGCCCTGAACTGCAGATGTCATAGAGCAGTAATTAGGCAATGACATTGTCTGCCAGAAAATCTGCTGTGTTTGGCTGTAACCACAACAGAGCCCATGGCAGTCTTAGCCCAGGCTGATTTTTTTTCCCTTTTTTTTTTTTTTCTTTATAAACCAGACCTTTCAACACCCACATGCTTTAGAAATAAATCCCATTCCTGTTGTGACACAAAGGTCTCCATGTTTCCTAAGCCACCGTGCGATCCTTAAGTCTCAAAGGCTTTCCTGCAGCAGCTTCACCTTTAAAAAAAGAACAAAACTGAAATAAAACACAAAGCCTCAGCCCATCTAAACAGCAAAATCCCTGGCTCTGTGGGAGCATGGCAGCACTCGCCAGACTTTTCAGCATTAGCAACCAGCTGAACCAGAGATCCTGCATGCTCCATAGCTTTTCTGCTCCACAAAGCAGAATAAGACTTGGGGAATGGAGCCAGCAGCAGCTCTTTGTCATCCTGCCCCCACGCTCCCACTTTGCAGCCTCTGCAGCCTCGTCCCCAGCATCTTCCCTTCCCGCAGTGGCAGGAGAGGTGTTGGAGGGATGCAGAAGGTGATGTGGGAGGTAGCACAGGAGCTGGTGGGCGTTGGAGCTGTAAGTGGATTTGCGGCATGAATCCTCACTCTTATTAGAGTCAACACCTCATTTCATGGCTGCAGATAACACAGATCCACGTTCCCAGCTACACCGAGCTTTGAAGAGGCAGAAGATGGCCTGTGGAGGTCATTTCCCAAATCACACCATGGCCCCAACAAGCGCTAAAGCTGGGCTGGAACTATCCCACACTTTACCCAAAACACCCTCCATTTTTCAAACTCTTCCTGCTCATTTGCAGGTCACCATGCAAGAGCAAAGCTGGGAAAGACTTTCCTGCACCCAAATCTGCAGTCCTCAGCCGCACTGACTGCTGACACCTGCTGCCAGCAGCCGGCATCGCCAGCGGGGGGACCATGCTTCAGACAGGACGGGTACATCACCATTTCCAGACATCTAAAAGGATCGTTTCTCATCTCTTGGAGCTGGTGTTCAGCAGGTGCTTGTTGAAAGCTAATTCCTGCATCCCTTACAATCAGAATCCCTTTGTGTTTTACCTCCCCCCTCCCCCCCTTTTTTTTAATTAACTCAGTGACAGTAACACTACTGCTACTGCGAGGTGTGAAAGCGAGAGAACCCAGAGAACAGCAGCTGCAGCAATTTCGGCAAGTTTTCACTGAGAAGTGTTGATTAGCAGACTTCAGAAGAGCTTGACTCAGCCCCTTATATGATCACAAGTTAAAATAAATTTAAATTAATGCACAGAACAATTCAAGACAAAGGCAAAACAGGGAACGCAGACCCAGCATCAGTGCTACTTGCAAATACAGAAATGTTGCTCCAAGTCCTTGGGAAGGTGCTCCATGTTGACAGTAGCCCTCAAAGAGATTTTCTGCTGTCACACTGCTGCCAGGGTTTGACTTTGACAAAACATCCCATCCCTCACTCCAATATTTTGACAAACTGTATCCAAATTCTCTTCTCGAGTGCTCCAACAAAAGTGGCAAATGGCAGACACAAATTTTTATTACTGTTTTGTCTTACTAATTTAGGATTACTCAAAGAGCTGCAGGCCCAACGCTCATTGCTAGCAGCTGGACCTGTTTGTAGACTGTTTGCAAATACATTTTTTTTGCTTCACCTCACACCATCCTTCTCTCCAATTGGAAAGATACGGGTGCACTGTTTAGTGGCTGCAGAATCGACTCCAAAAAGTGGTAGTCAATGGTTCAATGTCCCGATGGAGATTGGTGATGAGCAGCGTCCCCCAGGGGTCAGTGCTGGTACTGATTCTCTAATATCTTCATCAGTGACATTGACGGGGGGGTCTGAGTGCACCCTCAGCAAGTTTGCTGATGACACCAAGCTGTGGAGTGTGGTGACACACCAGAGGGACAGGATGTCATCCAGAGGGATTTAGACAGGCTGAGCAGTGGGCCTGGGAGAACCTTATGAGGTTCAACAAATCCAAGTGCAAGGTCTGCACCTGGGTTGAGGCAACCTTCACTAACAATACAAGCTGGGGGATGAAAGGATTGAGTGCAGCTCTGCCAGAAAAGACCTGAGGGTGCTGGTGGATGGCAGTTGGACATGATCCAGCACTGTGCCCTCGCGGTCCAGAAAGCCAACCATATCCTGGGCTGCATCAAAAGAAGCGTGGCCAGCAGGGCGAGAGATGTGACCTTGTGCCTCTGCTCTGCACTGTGAAGCCTCACCTGGACCACTGCATCCAGATGGGGAGTCCTCAGCACAGGAGAGACATGGACCTGCTGGAGTGCATCCAGAGGAGGGCCACAAAAGTGCTCCAAAGGATGGAACACCTCCATATGAGGACAAGCTGAGAGCTGGGGCTGTGCAGCCTGGAGAAGAGGAGGCTGCAAGGTGCAGCCTATCAGTATCAAAAGCAGAGCTATAGGACAGAAGGGGAGACTTTTTAGCAGGGTCTGTAGTGATAGAACAAGGGGAAATGGCTTCAAGCTCAAAGAGGGAAGATTTAGGTTAGATACAAGGAAAAAATCTTTTACAGTGAGGGTGGTGAGGCACTGGAACAGGTTGCCCAGTGTTGTGGTTGATACCCCATCCCTGGAGACTTTCAAGGTGAGGCCAGATAGGCCCTAGGCAACCTGATCTAGCTGTGGATCCCTGTGCATTGCAGGGGAGTTGGATTAGATGGCCTTCAGAGGTC
>JAOWBP010004028.1:204136-215291 GCA_028571105.1 Tragopan temminckii | reverse complement strand
AAGGATTCAACGATTCTACTCAGGTAACAAACCACGCAGTTAAACCAACTGGCTCTGTTCAGGTAGGGATACTGCAGGTCAGCACAGCTGCCGAGTGTTAAACAAAATGGCCTCACGGACATAGCACCTCTATAGATTACACAAGTCTAACAAGGTACATATGCAAGAAACCAAAAACAGAACATAAATGAGGTTTTGTCCTTGCCCTTCCGAACTGCTTTACCCTACACAAGCTGAGTTTGTGACAGCAGTAATCATATTCAATAATCCCTGTTGCTGGGCAATCTGGGAGCAGTCATGAAGAAGAGGGAATAGAGGATGCAGTGAAATGCAACTGAAGTAACACACGGTGGCCTTGAACTGCTGGTAGGTTTTGCAAGATCAAGAGGAAAGCTGTCAATCCTGGGACAGCACAGGCAGGGATAGCTTGGCTCCTGCTGCCAAGCAACACAACCAGAGACAACTGCTCAAGAAGGGTCAGGCAGCCTCAGCTGGGGGCAGCAATGGCACCATGATCCCAATGCCTGTTCTTGTGAAGATTTGTCCTAATGAAGGGGAGGTAAAATCTTTTCACTAGTCAGCACAGACAGCATGGATGTAAGTTACAATGGTCAAACAATCAGTAGAAGTGTGTAGAGGCAGATACTCCGGAGCTTCTGCCTTGTGTCTTAAATTCTCCTCTGACACCACTTCTATGCAAACAAGATCACTAACCAGACCAAGAAGCTCACAAAACAAGCTGTTGCATGTGGTGATGAGAGGCGGCTTCTTTAAAACCTATGGGCAGTGGGGGTTTGGACAAAAAGTAGCTTCCACATGAGCTGTAAGATGTGGCCAGCTAGGGGTATGCTGATCCTTTTTCCAAAAAAAAAAAAAGAAAAAGAAAAAGAAAAAAAAAAGCCAACCCAAAAAACCTAACACTATTGCATCCTACTAAATCATCCCTGCCAAACAGCTGTGGATGTTTCCATCTCAAATCTTCTATTACCTAGGGCTGCACTGAATGTTTGTGTTCAAAGTAATCCTTTGCCATATTCTGCCCAAAACACCTTGCAGCCCTGAAGCAGATTATTTCAGTGCGATTTACAGGAACATAGAAATACTGAATCTACAGCTTGGGACTGCTTACTCTTCAGAAAGAAAGGACAGGAGCAGCTGCTACTCTGTAAGGAGATGGTAAGTCAATTCACTGGGCTCTAGGAGTCCACTTGCAATGACAAAGCCTACCCCCTACCCAGGGAAACTGGGCAACGAGGCTGGGCAATAATGAAGAATGTGGCAAGATGCTGGGCAAGATGTAAAATCTTTATTCCAGTTCTAAATTGGAAAAAAACCATCACCTCCACAGATCACCATTTGACAGTTCAGTCAGCATGGAGAGAGGTCACGTTTGCCCAGTGGAGGCACAGACTTAAAGGACACAGTCCTGTAGGCACTTGGAGAGGAAGCTCAGCTTCAAAGTACAAACACTGAACAGTTTGGCTTAAAGTTTTAATATAAAAAACCTCACTAAAAATGCTAAAATGTGACAAACCATTGAAAATACTGTGACAAACATTCGCCCTTAGGCAGTAAAAAACAAAACAAACCCAAACTGGCAAGAAGCTTTGAAATGTACGTTTTCTTCTTCCTCCTGGCACATCGGACCATCATCTTCTACTTGAAACGTTCATCTACAAAATCCATGGAATCTTCACTACGTACTTCAGTGCAACAGACTACTCTCGATGGACCAGCACAAATAAACCCAGTAGAAAGAGGACTGCATACTGTAAGACAAAGCAGAAGAGACAAAGAGTGCACACTCACCTCTAAAGATGCAGCAACAGGATCAGAAGTACGGGGCAAACAGTTCTGCCTGAGCACGCAAAGTTCTCATAAACTAATTTTAGCTGGTGGGGGACAAAACGATAGAACTCTTACCTTAAATTTTGGGTAATCGTTCATTAAAATGGTCACTATTCCAATGTAGGGCACAAACCTAAAAGAATAAAGATTCTATTATTTAAAAAAAGAAAAAAATTAAAAGAAGAGTATTCAAGGGTGCACACAACCTCTACTAGTATAACTGGTGATTTTTTCCTATGTCAGCATCAACCTTCTAGGTTCTTGACACTCACGGCCCAATGGTGCCTTGTGACAACCTGACCTAATTCAGCAGTGCTAGGAAAAGATGATCTGCTTCAGCCAGTGCTTGCACCTTCAACTAGGCTGGCATTCCTGAGGGCCACTGCAAAAGGAGTAGAGGCCTGTCCAAAAGGCAGGTTCCTCTACATCAAACAGGGAGAGTCAAATCACTCATTATGCATGGCGTGCTGCAAGGGAATTCAACCAAATTAAACTGCCACCACCTGCAGCTTGTTGCTTATCCTGCTTCCCCAGCTTCTTTCAGCACAGTGAATCTCCAGCCAGGTGCCAGCACGTTTCTAGCAGTAACTACTGGGAATAAAACATTGGTGTAATACTAGCTTATTCTCTTGAGAGGAAGGAAGTGGCAATCAGTACCCAGTTTGCAAAGAGTTGATTCAAAATAAGTGAATGGCTGTGGAGCTGCCTTGGGATAGACAAAATCAGCACAGAAACAGTGTAGCTTGTAGGGTCCTCAGAAACTGCTATAGAGAAGAGCAAAATCTAAATAAGCCAAGAGTCAGCTATCTACTTCCAATTATTCTAACACTCTTCATGGTTAATTAAAGTGACATTCTTATGCGTGATTTGGAATACAAAAAAATGCTTAATGGTGAGATTTTGTGCGTGTGTGTGTGATTATCAGGAAGATGAAGCTTAGATTACATTTGGGTACTTGAGCTGTCCTGTCTAATCAAAAGAAGGTCCTCAGGAAGAAGGACAACTTCAACAAAAAGGAGTCAAGCGAGCTGTGGAGATTGGACACTGGTGATTGTTTCCTCCCATGAGGAAGAAATTACTGAGCAAGTAGGCTTTCAGGCCTCTAACAGCTCTGATGATAACCCACACTGCTTAAGAGTCTTATTGTGAACACAGGGGTTCCACATTAGAAATTCAGATCTCTCTCCCCTGGAAGGACTGTGACTTGCAAAAATAATTTTGACACATATTCTCATCGTGCCTTAATGCCTGAGCAGGCACTGCCTTTGCACTGGTGTCTGTTCAGCATCAAAATCTCATGATGCAGTTCACAGCTTGATGCCTTCATTTGGGCCAAGCTCAGAATGCAACTACATTTGTCTTTTAACTCTCCATGGTACCATTTGAAATACTTCCATGCAGGTCACAAAAACCCAGTGGGGAGTTCATTGGGAGATGGGGATTAACAGGCAGCATTGGGGAAGAGCAATACAAAAAGCTGCATCTTTCTCAAATCCACTTACCCTCTTGCTCGTCCTACTACGTCCTTTTTCTCCAGCCAGTGCTGCCCTCGTTTGTACAGCCCTCTGTCATCCACAGCATTATTGTCTCCCTTTGTCAAAAATTTGATGTCGCCGTTTTGCCTGGCAAAGATAAGTCAGAAAGATAAGTCAAAGACCTTCTTAAAAGCTGTCCAAGAATTAGCATGTTGAGACTAACACAAAGATACTAGAAGCAAATACATCCTAGATGTTCAAGCAGGATGAAAGAGGGAAACTGTTGAACGCAGAGGAAAGAAGACTGTGTTTGGGGAAAAAAATGCAAACAGTCTGTCCCCAGGCAAGCTTTCCCGCATAGTTTCAGAACAGAACCAGCCATTTCCAGGGAAAGTTCAGCTACTGTGACTATGCATTTGACCTCTCTTGTGTCAATGCCCATCTTGCATTATATACAGATGTTGAGTTCTGGGGTCTGTATGACCATCCAAAATGGAGCTGGGCCAGAGGAGGGCACGCAGCACCTCTGCTATGGAGACAGGCTGAGGAGCTGGGGGTGTTCAGCTTGGGGAAGAGAAGGCTGCAGGGAGACCTCATTGTGGCCTTCCAGGACTTGAGGGGAGTTTATAAGGAGGAAGGGGACTGACTTTATATAGTATAATGACAGTGATAGGGCAAGGAATGGCTTTAAACTAAAACACAGGAGATTTAGGTGAGATGTTAGGAAGAAATCTACACTCAGAGGGTGCTGAGGCACTGGAACAAATTATTACCCAGAGAAGTTGTGGATGTCCCATCCCTGGAGGCATTCAAGGCCAGGTTGGATGGGATCCTGGGCAGCCTGATCTAGTGGCTGGCAACCCTGTCCATGGCAGAGGGGTTGGAACTAGGTGATCTTTAAAGTCCCCTCCAACTTAAGCCATTCTCTGATTCTATGAAAATGAGGCTCTGGGGTTAAAGCATACAGTTCTACTCAATAGTGGTCAGGCACAAGCTGAAACACAGAAATTATTAGGAAAGAGGGACAAAACAGAACAAACAATCCCATTATGACATGACATGAACTCAGGATGTGCCTACATCTTGAACAACTTTGTACAGCTCTGAACCCTCTACATCCTTTTTGGAGAGAAGACCTGGCCAAGGTTCAGAAATGGTTAATAAGGTCCAGAACCACTTCTGTACAAAGAAAAGACCAAGGCTCTTCAGCCTGGAAACAACAGAACTGACAGGAGATATGACAGCAGTTCCATGTAAGTGACTCTGAGAGCTACAAACAGCCTTTCACTGCCTCTTCTCATACAATACTCAGATGCCACCAAGCAATACCAGAGGTAACAGGTACAAACTGAACTATGTCTCAATGACAAAGTATTTTGCATGGCAAAGAATGACATCAGTAAGTGATTAGATACCCACATCAAAATGAAAATGGGGCTATTAATACAGAATATCACTTCTTGCTCGAAAACATAATTTACAGAAAGCAGGGAAATTATCGCTGTACATTCTCTTTAATCTTTAATTCTTTCATTCTCTTTAGTCTTTAATTTCTTCTAATTTAATTTTTCCTTTAACTAATTCTTCCTTAGTTAGCTCAACAGAACCAGGATCCAGGAGTAGCTGAACCGTTGCTCTGACCTGGAAACAGTGCTGTCCTGCTCTGGCTTTACACATTGTGTTTTGCTCTCTTCTCCCTTCTCCAGGCATTTCCACCTGGCTGGATGGACAACTAGCAATGCGTGTTTCAAAGCAGCGGTCTGTGCCACTGCTTGGGGACTGTCCGTCCCCGCTGCCTCCCTGTGGTATCCGGAGGCAGATGCCAAGCAGGAGCATTCCTGTTGCTCAATTCTGTTGGCTTCCTCAGAGAAACAACAGGTCAAGTATTGTACGGGAAAGCACGCAGATCCTCAGAGCCCCTGCTGCTTTCATCATAGCCAAACAACAATCTGTGTTACATGATAGGAGAGCCTTGGAAGGGAAAAGGAGGGAAAAAAATAGAACAGATCTCTCTTCAAAGCACATCTGGCTCAGGCTTACAGTATGGAAATGGCAAAAACCCAGCAGCTTACTTACAGCCTAGGAAAAGACAGAGATACCCAAAGGCACAGATAGTGGAGTTTCATTTCTGAAGACTGACGGTGTAAGGTGCACACCATCATACTAAACTGCTTCCATGCTGTATCATAAACCTACTGTGAGAAGCCCACAGCAGAGTTGCTCTGCTGTCCGAAAGGTGAAATGAAAGCCAGCCTGGCTCTCCTGCACAACCACTGCGTCAATTTGGATGGCAGACTGTTTTGTAATAAGGAGAGAACTCAATTTCATTCTGAACAAGAAAGAAAAAGCTAGCAAGTAGAAAAAGCTTTTCTCATTGAAACAATAGTGATGTGAACTGGAGCCCCAGTTGCCACAAAACTGTGGACAACAGGGCATTCTGCTTTTCTTCATTTTGACATTCCTGTTAGCTTTCACAGAGTCTTTTCACGATTTTCATTCTTAGCCCGTAACTACAGAAGCAAACTGGACTCTGGCCATCCAGAGGAAATTCTCGAATTCAGAACCACCACCAGAAAAATATTCTTCAGCTAACGAAAGAAGCAACTGATTCCTCAAAGTACGAGCTGCCTCCAGTGCTCAGCTTCAGATCACAGTACTCATTTTTTGGTTTCATGTTTACTAACATAAGGATCAAGTTTGGGTTTGTCTTTTTTTTGTTTTTTAAATGCAATCAAGAATACTGAAGAATGGCTTGACTTCAAAAAATCTAGGATTGGTACTATGGTTCCACTAAAAAAAAAAAAAAGAAAAAAAAAAAAGCACTGGATACCTAGTGTTGAGATAAAACCAGGCAAAAAACAGGGTGAAGAATGTCTGGAGACAAATTGTTACACTGAGACCATATTTCTGCTCCTCCTTCCCAAAAACTGGCTGAAAGCAGACAGAGAACGCCCTGACTTTTCTTACCTCTTCAATCACCAGTCCGAGCAGCAGCACTGGAGCCCAGAGGAGACTTTTGCATGCAACAGGGGAGAAGGAAAGTAGTGTTTCACTTAAAAGAGTTCCCAAGACATCTCAAAAAGCGTGTGCACAGTGTTTGATAGCAGATTTACTGCCTATACCAACCTTCTTTTTTAAATTAACGGTATCAAGAACCAACACTTTGAAAAACAACTAACACACAACAGGTTTTGGGTGTAGAATCAATCTGTACAGCGGTCTGCTATGCCTACAACATTCTCGCTGTCAGGATTTCAGCTGAACTATTTACGTGCATGAAGCTGGTTGAGCTTGAGTTGGGCCACGAGGGCAGTCTAGATGTTCCAACAGCTGTGGCTGCCACAAATGCTTGAGACAGAACCTCTATCCCTTCAACCCCATTGGTTTACAGCAACCCAGAGAAGTTGTGGATGACCCATCCCTGGAGGTATTCAAGGCCAGGCTGGATGGGGCCCTGGGCAGCCTGGTCTACTATTAGATACGGAGGTTGACCACCCTGCCTATGGCAGGGGGGTTGGAGCTTGTGATCCTTGAGGTCCTTTCCAACCCAAGCCATTCTATTCTATGATAACCCTTGAATGCCACCTTTACATATAATGCAAGTGATTCATTAAATCTAGAAACGGATCTCTGAGCCTTGGTACAGCTCCAGTTCATTTCTAACTTACTCAGCAAAAAGATGCTGGGACCCCATTCAAAGGGGGTTACCCATTCAGCTCTCTTCTCAGAGCTGGCATGAAGAAACGGATTTAGTTCAAGGTTTAGCTTTCATTCACATTTCTCACAGGGCTGGCTCTTATCCCCACCAACTGCTGGCCTTGAGCAGTTCCAATTGCTTCAGAACAGCCCAATAAGAAGGCTCACAACTGAAGAGAAAGTCTTGCTTGGAAAACCAAACCCTGTTCAGTAATCAAACCAGAATGACTGTTTTTTTTCAATTCTTCAGACACACACTCTGCTCAACATTTTGAATACAAATTGTACAAGGACAGTGCAGTCCATCTAGACACTCTGAGTATAATGATGTTATAACGATTCCTACAGAGAAGAAAACTCTGTACAAAAAAACCCTGCCCCTGTTTAGGTCCCTCAAAATTTAAAATAGTGCATGCTGTGCTGAAAACAGTCTTAACGCATAAAGTCCTACTACAGTAGTCACTTAACACACCCACTGTAGCCATACCTAGAGGAGACAATGCAGCAAAGTTACGAGGCAATTTGGGATGGAAATGACAGGAGATGCTATGTGACACAGTGAGTTCAGGATACTGGGACAGACTCCCCAGCTTGGGAACTCTGCAGCTGATCTTCATAAGGAAACCAAAGGGGATAGATCTGGACTGTTGGAAACTTTGACGTTACTTCCTACAACACTTGGATATCTATTAAGTGAAGTTCCACCCATTCACTTAACCAAGGAGATGAGGAAAAAGACAATTAATTCAACAATTGCAACTGAAGCCCCCCAAATTCTTAACATACTTCTCGTGAATTTTCAGGACACGATGGACTATAGGAATTTCCCTTCCTTCTATCCTAAAGACCACAATTTCTCCCACTCTGATTGGATCTTCAATTCGGTTCGTTAGGAACAGGAGATCTCCTCTGTGAAATGCAGGCTCCATGCTTCCACTGAAAAAGAGAAGAAGAGCAATTAAGCAACATTTAAACACATGAGAATCAGGCTTCACCGTTTATAGCCTTTTAAGAGAAAGCTTGCAGTGTCTTTAAAGAAGAATTCCTAAGATAATGGCACAGACTTGGAGGACTGGCATGTGTCTAACCCCTATGCCATTTGGATTTTCTATCACTATACTAGCAGCAATTAAGATCAGTGCCAGCGGGGAGGGTTAAAATCATACCAACAGGAAAGTCACGCTCTCTTCCTCATAACAGGGCTGGCAACGAGCAGCATCTTCTCTACAAGCACTGAATTCATTGTGCTGGCAGTACTGCAGTGGTGGGGAGGGAGCTTTTGCATTTTATTTTTTAACAGGTAGATAGATGGTCCTTGAGAACAAAGTGCTGAAAACACATGGGCTCTTATGTTCCCATCTGGAACAAACAGACGGGTTGCTAAAAATTTGTTATTGTGATTCATCGCATTGCTTAACTATCTCATTTCAGGCACTGCTATTCAAGTTGTTTTTCTCCTGTCTTGTAAATGGCAACTGTTATCAAATACTTAACCTTCCTAATTTCAAATAAATAATGCAATACAACAGGAAACAATGAACTTTCACTGTTTTATCTCAAGACAGTAGAGAAGCTGCTGTTCAGGAGATAAGAAGAGAGGATGTGACCTAAAGGCCCATGTCTTACTCACTGGGAAAAGCAGTGCAAAACATCTCCCCTGAACTTCAAGGGATCCATCAAGAGTGCCACTTGCTTCTAAGTCTTTTCTTTTTGAGCCTTGTTAAATGGCATGCGATAATTAACACTGATGTAAAAATGCACTGAAAGGCCAAAGCAGCCACAGAACAGGACACGTGTGATACCCATGCAGCACATGGCCGTGCCAGCACCCAGTCACTGCCCAAGAACTCCACCAGGACAAATCTGTCCCAGAAAGGAGGAGGACACAAGCAGGGCATACCACGAGTGGTACCCATGGCATCATGCTTTTGTGAGGCTACACACATCTGAAACATATCCAGTTACGGTGATATCCCTTACTTTCAGCCTGTAGGGGAACTGTTGGATCATGGCCTGAACCTCTGATTGACCATCTGAGGGGACCACTGAGTCAGCTGCAGGAGCACAGGTGAAGGCAATTCAGCTGTGTGATCAGAAGGGGTGGAGCCTGGTTCCACCTCTCCTAGACCCCATTTAAGGGCTGACTGCCACTAAGGAAGGATCTTTCTCTGGAGACTGCTCCTTGTGGAGTTTCTTATGAGCCTACAACACCAGTGAGCACTTTCTGTTTATCTCTGATTATCTTTTCCAACATCATAATCTTACTAGCCTAACTTCTCTGTATACTTATTGATCATCCAATACTTTACAAAATCTGTATACTTATTCATCTTACACAATCACAAGTATGAGGGTATGGCTGCAGCTCCCTTTCTCCTAGCTCACTAGATGAAGGGGAAAAAAATAAGTAGCTGTGAAAAACACAGTTAATGGATACCAGTGAAAATGCAACATAACATGTAATAATGCTCATTGGTAGCGGCAAGCCAGGTCCTATTTGTAAAAAAACTCTTCCCTGTAAGAATTTATTTGCTAGCATCTCAAAGACATCAACCTCTTTGTTCGTTAATTGAGAGTCGTTGCATTCTTCAACCACTCACATAGCAGCAACAAGAGAGACAAACAGGAGGTAACTGTGCTGCAATGCTCTGCCGCTATGGCCTCTACAGTGGGATGTGCTGCAACCTCAGCAACAAGGCGAGCCCTGCCACAAACACTGCTTTCATGCAGCAGCGTGTGTCCCCAAGCAGTGTGTCCACCACTGGTGCCAGGCCTCCTGCTTCAAGGCCTTCCTTTCCCATGCTTCACCCACGCTGCCAAGTGCTTTTCCACGAGGTCTGACAGAACTCAAAAGTGCTTGGATTGAGCTCTTTGATGTCCTCTAGTTCCTTCTCTGTCCCTCCTCCAGGACCACCCCTGTAACATACATATTTGACAGCTGACAGAAACAGAAGATGCTATTTTTACACAAGGTGGTAAGTTTCGCCTCCCTGCTCCACAGAACCATCAAACAGCCGAGGTTGGAAGGGAGCCCTGGGTCCATCTGGCCCAGTCCTGCCCAGCACGGATACCCAGAGCAAAGTGCTCGCATCCAGGTGGCTTCTGAACATCCCCACAGACAGAGGCTCTGCGGCCCCTCTGGGCAGCCTGTGCCGGCGCTGCGTCACCCGCGCTGTGCTGGCTGGTGGTCAGACAGAACCTCCTGCGCTCCAGTTTGAGCCCGGCAGCTCTTGTCCGGGCACCGGCACCACTGAGCAGCGCCCGTCCCCTCCCTGCGGGCGTTTCATCCTCTCCCCCGCCTTCCACTGAGACCGGAGATACTCAGAGAGGCTTTGCCCAACCGGGACCCGGCAGCTGGGATGGGCGCAGGGGCCACGTCTCTAAAGAACGTCCTCCAGAGGGCCGGACACCCAGGCACCGCCATCACCGAACCACGGCCGCGACCGTGCCGCGGCCGCGCCTTTACCTCAGCACCACCACGATGGGGCTCTCGCTGCCCGTCACCACCATCAGCCCCTTCCAGATCATGAGGGCGGACGAGACGATCATGCCGAAGTTCAGCACCTGGTAGTAGAGCTGGGGGGGAGGAGAAGGGCGCGGCGGGGTCAGGCTCGGCCGGGGTCTGGGTGTGCCCGGTTCCGCCCGCCCCGCCGCGCACCTGCCGCTTGTTCATGCGCCGCACATCGTCCAGAAAGTCCAGCGACAGCATCGCGGGCACCACGGCGGCGGCCCCGCGCCACTTCCGCTTCCGCCCGCGCGCCCGGCCGCTTCCGGCCCCGCCCCGCCCGGGGAAAGCGGGAGCGGCGGCGGAAGGGGGCGGCGGCGGAGCGGGGACGGAACCGGCGGGGGCGGTGCCGGGAGGGGGCACCGGAGAATCACGGGATCCCGGCCCTGCCGCGGGCTGCGCAGGGCCCGCCGTGTCCTGGTCGCCTCCAGGGATGGGGCACCCACAGCTCTGCGCAGCGGCGCCAGCGCCTCACCGCCTCTGTGCTCGCAGCGTCCTCCGCGCGTCTCACCTCGGTGTCCTCTGTTAGTTTAGAGCCGTTCCCCCTCGTCCTGTCTGTCGCTATCTGCCTGCGTACAAAGCTGCTCTCCCTCCAGCGTATTAACTCCCCTCAGGTCCTGGAAGGCCGCAA
>JAOWBP010004028.1:173566-204123 GCA_028571105.1 Tragopan temminckii | reverse complement strand
AGCCGTTCCCCCTCGTCCTGTCTGTCGCTATCTGCCTGCGTACAAAGCTGCTCTCCCTCCAGCGTGTAAGCTCCCCTCAGGCCCTGGAAGGCCGCAGTGAGGTCTCCCCGCAGCCTTCTCTCCCCCAGGCTGAACACCCCAGCTCCTCTCCATAGCCCTCCTCCGGCCCTGCAGCCCCTCTCTGTGAACGCCGCCCAGCTGGAAGGGTCAGAAGATGACAGCAAGGAGATGGAGGGGACAGGAAGGAGCTGCTGGCAGGAGGAGGGAACGGGTGGCGACAGGGAGGAGATGGCAGGCAGGAGCCCCTGGGCTGTGTCCCTACCCACGCCAGCTGGGGCGTCCCTTCAGCTCCAGGCACCTCCAGTCCCCCGGCAAGCAAACACCGCACCAGGAGCACTGTTGGATGCTTTTATTTGAAATACTTTGAAGTAAACATTATAGCAAGGCACAAATGCCACTGCAGATTAAATAGATATGTGATGGCTTGGGAGTGCCCCCTGCTATTGTTACTCTACGTAGGCTACCTTGTAAAACATTCCCTAGGCTAATGTACACAGTATCAAAAAATACAAAGAGTCCAAACTGTTTGTATCAAAACACATTGAGACAAGAAAGTGAGCAATTCATATGCAATAAGATAAATAGTTCTTAAATTATTTAAACATTGTCATAGTAAACAATAACGAGCAGGATTCTGGCTCAACATAAAAAGTATAGAAGATAATTATATTACATGAAACGCATGTGTTGGGGAAACGATGAGGAAACAGCACGGACAGAGTCAATATGACTACATGGACATAAACGTCTCCAAAGGAATATGGAAAACTGAGGCAGGAGGGCAGCAGCACTGCCAATGGGACAGCGGCTTCCCGGCCCCACCAGCCTTGTGGGGACCCCCATCACCTCCCTGCCAGGACCCACAGGCCCTGGTGAGAAGTTCTTGTTTTTGGGGCCATGATGCCCCAACGCAGAGAGAAGTCCTGTACCCACCCACCTCCCTCTCACTGTGGTTGTGCTCTCCCAGAAAGGGGCTACAAAATTCTGTTTCAGGGTGATTAAGAATCACAATGCTTCATTAAATTACTTTTCAGAAAACATGACTGTTATTAAAGTAGTAAATTAAATGCAAGCTTGAGTACAACTCAGGCCTGTCCCATTAAACACAGACAATCTCGGATTGGCCAGCACGGCCCTGACACACGTGCTTTGCTGAGACAGCATTATGAATTAAAATGAATGAAACAAAGGCAGAATGGGAAAAGTAAGTCATAAATAGGAGACAGAAAGGGAGATGGGGAAGGCAAGGCTGGGGCTATGGGCAGAGGCTGAAGCAGTGCACTCAAAGGAGGAAAGCTCATCTTCAGGGAACTGCAGCTGCAGAAAGTGCTCCTTGATCCTCAGGAGCTGGACAAGCTCCAGGGAGGATTCTCGCCCTGCTTTCCCTTTTCAACTCTCTGAGCTGGCAGAGAGTTAGTGCTCAGGATGCAATGGCAGGGTATTTTTCTTTTCCAAATTTCCCTTACAAATGGAAGTTAACGGAAAGCAACGTCTATCCCAAGAAATCAACAGAACAGTTCAGTGATTTGCCCTATCCCCACCCAGTATTTTGAGTAAAAACCCCAAAGAAAAAGCCCCAACAGAGCAAAAAGTTTTTGTTTTGCTTCTAAGTCTTAATAGACTTTGAATGATTGTTCTGAGAGGTGCTACGAGGACCCTCCGCACCACACGTCTGCCTGTGCTCACAAAGAGCTGAGTCAGTTTTGCACTCTTTGCATTCCAGGCTTTCGTCTTCCACCATAGTGTTCATCTCACCATTATACCCCTCGTGTCCGTTCTCATTCGTCTCTGCTCGTAGCTTCTCCCTCTCCTCTTCTCCCTCTTCCTGCTCCTCCTCATCCTCTTCTTCCTCCTCTTCCTCCTCATCTTTTACTTTGTGAACAATGAAGAGGTGTCTGTTCAGAGAGATTTGAGATGTGTAACACAAGCCGCAGAAGAAGCACTGATATGTGGAGCTGTCTGTCTTGTGCTGAGGTATGTGCTCCTGAAACTCAGTACTGATGTCTGTTGCAAATCCACATTTTGCACATTTCCAATACGCTTTCAGTTTTTTGGCCGGCGGTGCGTCTGAACCTGCAGTGGTCTCTGCCTGACCCAGCTCGTTCATCGCCATCCTCTTTGGAGATCTTGCCTTAAGAAGTGAGATTAACAAGTTACTTCATTGTTTGAGCCCATAGAAGAATAAGCATCTTAGTTTGCCAAATCCCACACATACATTTGAAGGCGTCTGAGGGTGAATACACATAGGTATTTTGTTACAAATTAAACAATGGCATGCCTAGGGGCTCCCCTTGCACTGTCTTTCCTATTGATACCCAAACACCTTGGGGCTACAGCAATGTCTACTCTGCCCTTTGTCACAATTCGCAGGATGTCAACTGCTATCCTGCAAGGCAAGATGGGAGCTCTGGGAGGGGCTGGCAAGGCAGAAAAACCATGGGAAGGAGAAGCTGAACGTTCTTCCTCTACTCCTGTCTTTTTCTTTACGCCATCTCTCATTGCCTCATGCCCTCTACTGCATCATCCTGCAGCGCAGTCTCCTCCTACGAGGATGGCTCGATCACGTGTCCCTTTGTGTCATTTTGTTATCTCTCCATCCAGCATTGCACAGCCTTTGTTTTGCATACAGTTTGGCTTCTATCTGAAACACAGCTAGAGCGGTGTGCAGCCAGCTCTCAGGTGCAGAGCTCTGCGTGGGGGAAGCAGCCACCAGCTCACAGAATTGAATTCCAGGTTTCACTTTCTCCATGCCTGGGATCACTACACAAATAAAGAATGGTCTTGGTTGCAATCCCTCAGTGCTAAAGTACTGGTGACAGATAAACAGAAACAGATTTTCCTTATCACTTCTGTTTTTAAACTAACTGGAACAAGGAGCTCAACCTGCCAACCTTCCACTCCAAACCAACCCAAAAATAACATCAGTTGAACGGTTACAATTGTTGGAAAAAAAATGGCACAGTCCCACTAAGGAGGAATGCAGTGCTTATATGTGACAGATCTAGTAGGAGTTAAACCAGAAACCTCTGTATAAGTAGCAGCAAAAACACAAGGGAGAAAGCAGAAAAAAAATGTACCAGACTCTCATACCTCAAGGAAACTGTGCACTGATATGGGAGAATAGGGGTAAAAACAAACCCAAATTAGTTCTGGTTGCAAAGTGGATTGAAAAAGGCCAGTAAACACAGGGCCTATATGTTCAAAACCATCTTGAAAAATGCAAGATGCGTTGCCCCAGTGCTGCTGCAGCTCAGCTGCATTTTCAGTTCAGACCATGACACTGCTAGAAACAAACTAGATGGAATTTGGAGAACAGGAGGGAAATCTGCCATATTTCAAAGCGAGAGGGCTTTACTGCCACAAATACCACTCATTTACTACCCCATGTGGACAGCTACCCGCCAGGTACACCTATTTTTCCATGAAAATGTGAGTTACTTCTGCTGTGTCTCTCTCTGGAGCTTTTGCTTTGGCCATCTGGGATAAGTCTGGGTTTTTGATGCCGTGCATGAGGCTGATGTGATTTTCCAGCATGAATGGCTGAGGAAATGTCTGATTTTCATCTGTGCAGTACCTTGGAAATAAATACAAAACAAAGAAAATTTATTAGAGGAAATGCCTGACTGTTCTTTCATCCAAACAGCTCTTCGTTATGCGCCAAACCAATAGGTGTCATAGGAGACAGAAGTTGTTGAGTAATGTACTATTAGATTACCAAAAGAGACAGGAAATCACCATTTTACTAATAAAATATTATCCCTGACAGAAATCCATAAAAGTTTACTACAGTAAGGATAAACAAGAATGAAAGTAAGGCACGTATTATTTACAGTAGAGCTTAATAAATACAGGAATGACTGGAGATCAGGCCGGCTGTGAAACACGCTGCAGAAGCACAAGGAAAGTAATCAAGATGAAAAAAGAACAGGAGAAAAGCAGCTTTCAGGAGAGCAACGCACAGAGAGACCTCATTTTGTGTGTAACAAGGAGGAGCCCTGCAGGTCCCGCAACGAGTGCAGTATCACATCCACAGGACCTTGTTTATCATGGCACACTTGAAATTCTTACAAAACCTCTGAACTTCCAGCCCATGTGGTCAAAAGAACTCACAAATGCATCATTTACGTGGAACTAAATACATTACAACCCAGAAGGATTTAAAAGCTGCCAGAAACGACACTGAAGCTTCAAAAGGAGATGTGAAATGGAAGAGCCAGCTATTAACTTGCCCTCTCAGATGACCAAGGTCTACTGGAAATAAGCACCAGGTCTTGCAGGAACATAAACCACCCCTCTGTAGCATGGCCAGGTGCAAAGAGCACTTGGAAAGCAATCAGGAAAGCCAAGGTTGACTTTGTACTCCTCTGCTGACCGCCAGTGTGACGTGGGGAAGGTCCATGAGCTGGGCATCAACCCGAGTGATGAGGCAAGGAGCATCAAACCTCTCTGCAATGCACAAATTGCAGCTGAAACACAGGCAGAAGGGGATGAAGAACAGCAAATCGAGGGTGAAGCGTATCTGGGAGACAAAGGCCTTTTTTAACAGGAGAGAAAAAGATTTCTACTGCAGCTTCTCTACTAGACGGAAAAACAACGGTCAGTAATGATGTTAAAACAGATGTACTGAGTATTTCTGGTTTTTTTTTGTGTTTGTTTTTTTTAACAGAAATTGCTTAGATGATAAATCAATATTTAATAGTGATGGGATTTTTCTCCTTCAAGGAGGCAAGATGAGGTTATTAAGTGGTATTTATCAAAAATAAACATGCTGAAAATCAAGTGTTCCAGACAGTTCGTACCTAAGAATGGGAAAATAAGAGCAAGGTCTGAGCACAATAATCAAGTGAATTATGAAAGAAAATGCATAAAACATGAGAATGCCTTGTAATTTGTTCTAATTTGGAATTCTTTTCGTGTGAATAGCTAAAAAATGCTTTCCTAATTACACCAGTGACAAACTTGGCAGGAGAGAGCTTAAGCAAGTTCTCCATCACTGGTTTCACCCTACAAACTTAACACAAGGGTGAGACCTAAGCAGGGCAGGGGACGAAGGGGAAATCACAGCTCAAAATGTTAGAAGCAAGAGAGTAACTACAAGACAGCACACCTGGAGCCACAGAAATACTGGACAATCGGGTCAGTGACAGATTTTAGTCATGCTTCTGGTTTTCAAGGGGAAATTCAGGAGTAGAGGGTGACATGAAGTTAAGGCACTGCGACTGATATTTGCAGGGTCTGTTAATAGGAAGGCTCAGTAATGAGACATGCTCAGGTACTTAGCTGAAGGGAAGACCAACCAGAAGTCCTGAGATCCAAACAAAGAGCAGCTGTTGGAGATACTGGCACAAGTGTTTTAAGGAGAAGGCTTAATGTGAAGAGTATTGTAGTGAAAGACTTACTGAAATATAATGATTAAAGAGGGCACAACCACTGTCCAATTAAGACCTCATCAGCCGATTTTGAGAAGGAGCAACTACAAGCTTGAGAATTAGAAACAACCACAATTCACTGGAATTTGTTGCTCAGTTCTCTCTGCTGCAAATAATGCACGCCAATGAACACGTGGGTGAACTATAGATCCACAAAACTGGATCCTAGGCTCTGTACAAACTAATACACACCCCAGGACATTATTCCTACATAGATCCTCCTTCCCTGATATTTTGATTCTGATACACCCTGCTCTGAAACCAACTGATCCAAAAAGAATAGGTTTATACAAACCAGGTTCATGTAACTCCAACAACCCACAAAGTTAAAGCAAAATGAAACATACTGGGAACCAATGCTTCATCTCCTGCAGAGGGTGCAAGAAAAGGGAAACTGAGAAATTCTGGCTGAAAAATGTGTTGGGAATTTGCTTCTACCAGGCTCCAGTGGTGATGATGCGAATGCTTCATCCATTATCTCAAAGCTACCGTGGCTCACTACATGGGCCACAGGAACAGAGCATACTCAAAACAGACTTCTAGTAATTTAAGTGCAAAAATCCATAGCACATTCCTCAGAAACACCTGCATTCATACAAGATTTCAGCTGAACAACAAAAAAAATCCCCTAACCTACATCAGTGCAAATGTCCTTTCAAACACAAACGTGCTTGAATTCTGTTTTAAGAAGATGCCTCAGAATCTGAGACAGGAACTAAGCTTGTGTGATTCTTCAGCATATGACTTATTCTGCAACAGCAGATAAGAACAGTTGCAGGGGTATTTTTGTAAGCACTGGGCTTTGTCCTGAACCGACACTGTATTCTCAGTTAAAATACATTCACCAGCCAAGATTTTTATTCACTGCTGATTCATGCAGCTCATCTGGAGTCTCCAAATCCATTCTCCTACTTTGAGGAGCATCCTTCCAAGCAAATCCAGATTTTCTCCACTGCAGCTTGTGCAGATGCTTCTGCCTGTGTAAAAGGTAGCAGGCAGATTGGTCCAGTATTTTCTTGGCTGTTCCATAAGGCTGTGCAACATAAATGTCATGCTGGACCTGCAGCTCTCAAATCAACCCTTACCCTAAGTTTCCAAAAGGGCGTTGTGCAGCCCAGCCCAAGGACTTACTTTAGCCACCAAGTTGCTTACATTTAAAATATTTGTCTTCTCACTCTTTCTCAGTCATTTCTAGCTTGATGTAGAGATGAGCAGGCATGGATCTATTACAAAGGGCTTCCAAACATGAGAAGTTAGCCCATCATTGAGTACAAATTCAAAATTTGTGGTATTCAGTACATACCAGCAAGTGTAAACTTTCTTTGCTGTATCGTGATTGTTGCGGATGTGTCTACGCAGACTGTTGGAGGCATTAAAAGAGCGTTCACACTGTCGACAGGGATATCTCTTCATAGCCTAGCAGAAGCACAGAAATATCTATCAGTAACAGGGAGACAAAAAGGCACTGACTTCCTTATTCTGACTTTCCCCTGCTGCTCATCTGGACCTTACCTCATGGGTGCAAAACAACCCTCCTCCACTGATAAAGGCAACTGAAATTTTGGGGTTTCACTTGCATTCAGCCCAGCAGTTAGCTAATAACAGCACTGGTCTTATAACACTAGTTAAGACACATGCTTGTTTTTTTTTTTTTTTTTTAAAGATAGGAATTGCATTAGACGCTTCTGCTGTGCAGTCATTTTACTGCAGGACTTTGCAGAATTAATTCAGGGAAGGTCCAATCTCACCCAGGAGATGGCAGGACCCAGTGTGAAGTACAGCTTCCCTCTCCAAGCTCAGTGCAATGAACAGGCAGTATGTTAGAGAGCATCACACAGTACCACCTGTTACCCATTTATGACACCCGCACCTCCCCACCAAACTCTGCCTTCCTTCTCCTTTTCTTGTTCTCCTTTGTACACCCTGCATGCACTCCATTTAGAATCATCTTAAATAATGAATACATATTATGTATATGTATTTGAAATACTTGGCAAATTTCCTCCTCCTATAGAACTCAAATGGGAAAATTCAGCACCCTTACCCTGCCCAAATCTCCTTGACATTTAAGTGCACAACCCAGCATCCCCCACACCAAGTTACCAGGCATCAAGGCCAGTGAACCACATTTCCACAGTGTCTGTTCATGGGACTCAAGAAGGGTGAATCAGTGCATCAAACAAGAAGTCCTGATGCCAAGGTACTGAGAAATCTGGTGCACACAACATCTTGGCCTCTGTTCTGCCAGCAAGTAAGGATTAACTTGACAGAACTAGGTCAAGGCAAGGCCAGAGCTGAATAAAACCAAAAAATTGAGAATTTACAGCTCCTATAATGATAGCTCTGTGCACTCCATATACCTGTTGTATCTACCAAATAATGTCATTAAGAACTTTACGTCCTCCTGCAACACTGTTTAGACCACCTGTTGGACCAGCAGCTGGTCCAAGGCAAGACAGGACTTTCCATCCACTTACAGAAATGAGGAGAAAGCCTGCCATTAGATGTGGGAGAAGGAACAACAAAACGGATGAGGTACATAAGGTTGGAAAGCATATGACCAAGGACAGAAAGTCTGCCTTCTGCTACTGCAGAAAGCATTCTGCTCTTACTCCTCAGTGAGCTGGCAAACAGATTCTTTTTGCCTCAGATATTAATGATCACCAGACTCTTTAGCTAAAAATATCTCATTACCCAGCTGAAATGTTTTGTGTGAGTCCTCACCCTTCCGTGACTTCTCTTCATGTGGGACACGTAGGTTTCCCGATCAGGGATCCACTGCAAACATTCCTTGCAAGTCCAACCAGTTCTTCTCAGCCTGGACTTGGATTCAGGATTGTGTCCTTCCACCCTCATGTCTTTCCTTGGCAGAGGTGAGTGGGAAGTCCCATTGGCTACCGACAGCTCCTTTGGTGGGTTATGAACCTGGTTCTTTGACGTCTTCTCAGACTTCTGTCGAAAGTTTAAGAGCTCCTCAGGATTCTGGGGGACTCCATGAACACCCTGGAAAACAAAAATAATGGAATCAAATATAACATTTATTTGTAATCTGTATTACATATCATAAATGACCATCACATTTAAATACATGATATAAGCCCCCTCTAAACACTACATTAACATCTTGCCCCTGTGCATCCTCCCATTTCTTCTTGAAGCTGACCGCTGCACTTCCCCCAGTATTATATTCCCAAGAAACATGAAGCTTCTATTTATGTTTCCTGCATGACAGCAGCAACTCCTCACTGCTATCTGTTCAACATTTTGTATGAGTCCTGAGCACTCAAGTTAAAAAGGGAAGATGTAATGAGAGAGAAATGCTAATTGTCATTATTTCAAGAACCTAAGCTTTAAAAACACATTGCTTTGGAAAATGCTGAGTGAAACATTTGCTGTTATCTTGGAGGCTCCAAAGCTGCTTGATCTTTGCTGAAGGTAAGAGAAGAGACAATCTCGCAGTTTCTCCAGCCCCACTTTCTTTAACTCCAAAATGACTACTGCTATTCACATTTTCAGAGTTAAAAACTTTGCTCTTGAAAAATAAAAGCAAGCACAAAGCCAGAAATCAGCCTTATATGGCATGTGTCTTCAGGCTCTTTGCTTGTTCAACAGGCCAAAATCCCTGTCCCCCAAAAAAGTTATTTTAACAAAGAAAATTGAACATAAAGAAAATAATAAGAAATGAAGAGCTGTGGTAAAGCAAAAGCAAATAAAACAGCAACATATCAAAGAAACCTCAAGAAATTCCTCTAGGAACAACAATAGTTCATCCACACAAAAGGATAATTTAGAGGTTTAATTGTGCATAGTAATTAATAACAGGTAAAGTTTCAACACATGAAGACCCCCAGGGCATTTGGAAGCCTTTCCTTTTGTTAGGCACTAAACAAACTTCAAAACACAGGGTCTGATCTGAAAAGCCTGTGCTTTGCATCTGAGCCAGCCGATGTCTGCAGAAGCTCTGATGCAATCACAGGGCACAGCATCACTAGCTATGCAGGGTAACACAAACACTTCCCCTTCCTCCTCATCTGGAAATCTCAAGTCTTTTATAAGTAAAGAGCACGTTATCACCCATTACTTCATGCCTTGTTATTACACCACTGGAAGGAAAAAAAATGGAGCACAGAAAGTGAGATGACTTTCAGACAGCACCTCCTATAAACTCCATGTGGCATAAAGCAGTGCCATCTGATAGAAAAAGAGATGGGTTAATGCAATTACCACCTTGCCAATGACAAAAGCCACTTTCTATTACAATCTCAAAGACACATCGATGGCCAAATACAACCCAGCAATTAAAATATAAAAGTTCTGTTGGGCCAACATCAGGCAGCCTGTGCACAAACTGCTGCGGACAAGTTCTTGAGGCTGGCACCTGCAAATGAGATGCAACAAGTTGGGTACTTCTGCTCAAGCCCAGCTATCAGCACTGGGGCTTTGAAGGTCCCAGCCTTACTCTCAACTCTGTTTTCCCAGGAATAATACAGGAAGATTACTAATTATCAGATTCCCAGGAGGGTTTCAAATTTTAATTCATTCATGCATGCAGAGCATTTCCAGATTTGCAAGTTAAAGGTATGGAGGGAAAGAGCAAAGTAGTAGTTTTGACTTTTTCCTCTTTTAGGAACAAGCTACTGAACCTTCTGGCCTTTTAAGTAAACACAAAACAAAGGCACTGATTAAAAAAATTATGTCACTGTTTTTTTCTAATCAAAGAGAAATATGGCTTGCACGTTCTTTCTTCGGAATGCAACCAGGAAATCTAAGAGGATTTTCACAGAAGTGTGGTTAGCATGCACAGAAATACACTGACTGGAGCAACCGGAAAACACAGCGTTCACACATCATGACAGGCCCACAGACACATTCTGCCAAGAACCTCCACCAAATGGGCAACAACAGGCTTTTCATATGTATCACTGAACCACAGAAAAGGTTGTGTTGGAAGGGACCCTCAAAAGCCCATTCAGTTCCACCCCTGCCACAGGCTGGCTGCCCCCAGATCGGGCTGCTCAGGGCCCACCCGTGTCCCAGCCACCTCCAGAGATGGGGCACCCACAGCACTGGACAGCAGTGCCAGCGCCTCATTGACCTCTGAATAAAGAATTTTCATATAATATCTAATCTAAGTCTCCCCTCTTTTAGTTTTAAGCCATTCCCCCTTTGCCCTGTCACTACGCTCCCAGGGTCTCCCAATAACCCCCAGCTCTCTCAGTCCATCTTCATAGCAGAGGTGCTCCAGACCTCTGAGCATCCTCATGGCCCTCCTCTGGATTTGCACCAACAGCTCCATGTCATTCTTGTGCTGAGTGTCCAAGAGCTGAACACAGTGCAGCAATGGGGTCTCAGAAGAGCAGAGCAGAGCAGGAGAATCGCCTTCCTCAACTTGCCAGCTATACTTCTTCTGGGTGCAGTTCAAGTTGGCTTTCTGGGCTATGAGTGAACACTGCTGGCTCATGTTGAGCTTTTCCTCCACCGAGATGCCCAAGTCTTTCTCTGTAGGACTGCTCTGTATTCACTTACTGCTCAGCTTGCATTTCTACTTGGGACTGTCCTTATCCAAGTTCAGGACCTTGCACCTGGCCTTGCTGAACCTCATAAGGTTCTTGCAAGCCCACCCGTCAAACCTGTTGAAGTCCTCTGGATGGCATCCCATCCCTCCGGGGTGTTGATCACATCACATTGCTTGGTGTTGTCAGCAAACTTGCTGAGGGTGCACTCTGACCCACTGTCCATGTCACTGACATGATGTTAAATACCACTGGTCCCACTAATGACCCAGGAGGATCACCAGTCATCACTGCTCTGCACTTAGGCATCGAGCCGGTGACATGAGTGCTCCATCTGTCAAATGCATGACTATTTTAGAGACCGGGATGTCATGTGAGACACTGTCAAATGCTTTGCACATCTCCACATAGATGACATAAATTGCTCTTCCCTTCTCTACCAATGCTGTAATCATGTTATAGAAGGCCACATTTTCAAGCACAATTTGCCCTTAGTGAAGCCATTCTGTTTTTTATGTATGTTACAATACTCTGCAAGAGAATTTGCTCCATGATCTTGCTGGGCACAGTGTGAGAATGACTGGCCTATAGTCCTCTGGGTCATCCTTTAATTTTTTAGAAACAGGGTTACATTTCCCCTTTTCCAGTCACTCAGAACTTCACTGAACTGCCACAGCTTCTCAAGTACGATGGTTAGTGGCTTAGAAACTTCACATGACAGTACAACATAGGTACCTTCTGAAGGCTGGCACCTCCAGGGCAAACCCTTCTGACTCAGTCACTCTCCTCTAGCAATCTCCTGTGGTTCTGCAGGCAAGTTAAGGAAGCAGGTGTCAAACACTGTGCCGCCTCTCTTGGAGGCAGCTGCAAAGGGGACAAGGAACCAAAGCCCTCCCTTTTTATGTCAGTACCCAGAAGACGGAGATCCAGCTTTCCTTACACAAATTCAGTAGTACTGTGGGCAGAGGACACTCCTCCCTGCCTCCCAAGCAAAGATAAAGCTCTCCCCAAAGCTTAATCACTCCCTTGGGTTTAATATAGAACGTTAACCATCAGAAAGATTTATCTGTAGAAAGCAAGCCTTTGTCACAAGGTTGAATTAGACAAGGAGGAGTGACCACCTGCAATATTACCAACTAATACAAAATGCTCAACTGAAGTTTCCAGATAATACCATGAATTTTTGCAGTCTGTTTTTCTACTAATGTATTGCTCAAGAACATTCCATTTCTTCAACCAGTGTCCTTACATAGTCAGTGCAAACTCTCTGTGAACTTAGAAACTAGGACCACATACCATTAAGTGGTGGGAGTTACCTACCTTAACGTGCTGCATTAACTGCTGTTTCTGCATATACACCAGCTGACACTGCGGACACTTAAACACGCCCACTAACAACTTGTTGGTATTCTGCTGGAAGTGCTCTTGGAGCAGCTTCTTCTTGTTAAAGACAGTCTCACAAGAACATTTGTAGATCACCCTGGAACAATTTAAAAAAAAAAACTCACTCTCTCTTCATTAGTTATCTTGAGGAGTCAGTGGAAGAGGTCATCTCAGCAACTTCAAAAAGGAATGGATTCTGATGAGGGCTGTGCTCTATCAATGTATTGTCAGCATACACCCACATGGACCACTCAACTATTATCTCAACTGGGAAAAACAAGAAAATGCCCCAGGCACATACCACAACTTACTAAAAATAAGTTTCCTTGCATGCATATGCATAACTACCTAAGTGTGTGACAGTAAGTGCAGATGGATGGGAGCAGACCCAGAGCATACTTGCTATGTATTTCTTTCAGTTCCACCTTTCCAGGGTCCCTCCCTTACAGCACACATTTTTGGCACTAGCTCAGGGCTCAGCAGGGAGTGCTACAGAATGGAAAAAACAAGAGTTTTTCCCTCTAGTGATTTTTTCTGGGGCAATGCGGCACAGCGCAACTCTCCCCTTGCTTTGGAGTGCCAGAATCAGCAGTTACCCTGGAGCTACCTATCAAGAGCTGCCACTCTAGCTCGACCAAAAGGTGACAATTAAGATCTGTTTGCAGATGTTCCATTCTTCCCTGCCCAAACTTCTCTCCTCCTAACTGAGGAGGCAGCATTTGTATCAAGGAGAGCATGCCATGGTTAGGAATGAACCTCTGCCAGCAGACAAAGGGGCAGCTCTTCTGAAATTAGAACAGAAACAAACAACAATAAAAAAAAAGGAAAGAAGAATAAACACCTGAGATAGAATGTGGAGGCAGTTGTAGAGCTATGCAGCAAAGGAGAAGAGCAGATAATAACAAAATACTTACTGAGTAGTCTTGTGAGGCTCTGCTGGGTGCTGGCTGGTCACGTGAGCCATGGTGCTGTCTGCTGATTTGAAGGCCATTGGGCAAAAAGAACACTTGTGGAAGACTTCACAATGCTTCTCATGAATGTGCACTTTCAGTAATGCCAGGGTCATGAAGACAACCCCACAATGGATGCACCTAGGGGATGCAGAAGGAAAGAGCTGAATCAGAGCTGCAATATTGCTTCCAAGATGCATGTACCAATGGAAGGCAGCATGGCAAGACCATACTGCAGCAGGTCCTTGTTTAGTCTCTTCAGTAACAATGCAGAGGAATCAAGGAGGTATATGATACAGGAATTCACCAGCTGGGCAGAACCCATGGATCAGCAAGGGAGCACATCTACAAAAGAAATCTACAGAGACCAAAACGACCCAGAAAGAAGGCAAAATATGCTACACAAAAATGCTGCCTTGTATCCCTGAAAGCCAATTCCATCACAGGTGCGAGTGAAGAACTGAAATAAATGTACCTGAAGAGATGTCCAGGTACTAACAAGCAGCAAAACAAATGTACTAATAAAAGAACATTCAGCCAGGAAATCTTCAGTAACCCTGCACCATACTATACCAAGTAACAGACAATGACAGCAGCAGCAAAGATACTGAAAACAGCAACAGAAAGCAATTAAGCTCAATAAAGCCAGTAAGACACAGGTGTTGCCTGGATAGTGCTCATCTGGGGATGCTCCATGAGGAAAGACGGGAGGAAGAAGAGGTTGCAGGTGGAGCTAAAGGATTCCTCCCTGCAGTCCCAAACAAAGCCAGGGTGACCCAGCTGCTCCCTCTCTTCCCAACAGGTCTCTCCCAAGATAGCAACATCTGACTGAGGCCATCCTATATTTAACTTGAATACTTCTCCCACGCACACATCCAACAGCTGAACTCACGGGAAGCCACACACCAGCGTGGAGAGAGCAAATGAGGCTCTATTTCCTTACCAGCACACCTCTGGCCTGGGATTGGAATAGCTGTGAATAGAGACGGTTTCCCTCAGTGAGGCTGGAGTTAAGCTTTATGACTGTTTTTCCCTTCATTCTGACATTTGCTAGATTATCCTTTCCTCCAAACGAGCCTCCCAACAGCACTTAGGAAACAAGTCTGCACTTTGAAGTTATACTTCAAAAGCTCATTAGGCAGAAGCCAGCCCAGAGGAGACAAACCCTCTCCCCGAAAACACACACAGAAACGCTCCTTTCTTCATTTTCAAGAGGGAAGAAGTGACAACAGCCAGTGTCATTCTTGGGAAAACATGAAAATATTCTGCTCTGCCTTGAAGCCCAATCCTCAGCCATGTCAGCTGGGGAGAGAGACTTCCATTAGGGTAGCACCAGGAACTCTATTATCAGGAAGAATAAATCTCCAAGAATAAATGGGAGAGAAAGCCCTAATCCTGGCAGGAAGGTACAGACGGTACAACCAGGAATACTTAACAGGCTTCCCCCAGAAACACTTCTCAAATCAGCAAGAGACAGCTCTGCATTACACTCCGTTTTGGCAAGCACTGAAGACTTCATAAAGATTTAGGGGATGAAATAATTACTAACTCAGGGTCAAACAATCACAAGTTAATTTAATTTACAGTAAATGGAAGTTTAAACAAAAGCCACTTTGTAATCAAGAATCTCAGTGCCAGAAAGATGAACTTCAATAAAGTAAACTAATTAGCAGAGCAAAGTGGATGGAGGATGTCAGAGGCTTGCCATGTAATTTCTGTAAATTGCAAATTCTGCTATAATCCAAGCACGAGGGGATAATTTGCAGGAGAAGACTCTAGGATAGCCTCAGGGCAAGGAAGGGTGCTGTATGAGTCTTGGAAAGAATCCTGTGAGAGAAGATAAGGCTACATGATGTTGTCTTAACCCTCTGCATATCTCTTATCCTGGCAGCATCCAGCTCCTGAACTCTCCAAACAGCAGCAAGCAGGAAAATGTGTGCCACGTGGTCAGTGGGGACGTGACAGTTGGAGCCTGGCAGCACTTCAGGCAGGCCTGTTAATTTTCATGCTAAAATGCAGAAGGCCCTTCTCATCTGCAATGTGATCACTAGCCATGACCAAAACCTGAATTCAAACAATCCTACTCCAAACTTAATTGGACACGCTGGGATATCAGCAGAAAAGGAGACAGAACAAGGGCTGATCAGAAAAACAGCAAAATGTATGCATCAGAAATTCAAGGAAAGCAGAGACATTCTGTGGAGAAGCAAGAGTTGAGCTGACCCTGAGCAGGATTTCAAAGAAAACCTTGGCTTTTCAGCTCTGCAAGTAATGAAAAGGAAAGGAAAGAATAAAAGTTGCTACGTGACCATAAGACAGATGCCATGGATTATCTAGATTTGGTTCTACAATTTGAATTTATTTCTTCTGTTTTCAACGACTGCAACAATGCCAGTCTGGCAGCGAAGACAGGAAGGATGACAGGGATGGCACAGCCAGTGCTTCCCTATCTGGTGGGTTCAGTTGCCAAAGATGAGCACCATGATACACAAATTAAAGAAGAGAAATGTAACTTTTAGAGAAGCTGATAAAAGCTAATAAACCCCCCCATAAGTACCATTGCTGAACTCTGCCTTGTTTCAGACATTCATTAATGCTCCCAGCACAAAAAGCAAATATTTGCTAGACATCTGTGGATGGATGGAAGCTGGCATTGCTGATAAGGATTAAGGAGGCATCATAAAGATATTATAAATTTGGAATTAATCATGCTTTAAAAAAAATGCAAGGGCACACACTCAAGAAGCAGGACCAACCTCTGCTGAGAGCCCATCAGCTAGGAACAGAAGAGTAAGGATTAATGCTGCAAAGCACAAGCAACTGCATCAAAGCCAGTGCTCATTTTCTGACATCTTCTCCCATTCCTTTTTTTCAACATTCCTCCTTCTCCAAAATTAATTCCTTTTTCAAACAGCCACAGTATCACAGTCATTTAATTTGATACGGAATTAATTCTTTGTTGTGGGCTATGCCTCCTCTAATCAGATCTACATAAAAAAACCCAAAAACTATCTGTATATAATTAAATTCAGAATCAGTTGGATATGTCTCTTTTCTCTGTGACTGAAAGAAACTGCCCTTGAAAACTTCAGTGTGATTTCAGAAGAAGCCACACAGTGCAGGCTTCCTCAATTGGCAGACATTTTAAAATAACAGCTCCGAGCGCAGAAATCGCCCTGTTTCCTGTACACGCCGTGGTACTTAATGGCAAACAGAGAAAAAGCTGAATTCTAAGGAACCCTAAAAGGTCACGTGCTCCATCACTCATCTCCCAGGTAAATCATCTGCATCTACACATAGAAAGCAGGAAAAGCTTGTGGGGGAATGTAATGTCTTTTAATAAAGCAATCAATTTGGCTGCAGCAATGACAACGCAAGCGCACATACCACCACATCCAGAGCCTTGGGAGCCTTCCCCCATTCCTCTCAGCTCATAAGAGCTTAGAGATAAAATAACCTACAAAGTGCATCCCTCGGTCCATGACAACTGACATACACTCAGTCCTCAGAGAAATGTTGGAGGATTAAGATCGGCAATCTTTCGGTTGTGAACAGCAATCTTAAGGGGACCACCTGCAACCTGGAGGTAATGCCATCACCCTTCAACTTAAAGCTGCCTCAAAATCACTTCTGCTCTCCGAAACCTCCCTGTAAATTCACTTAGTCATTTCCCATTTCAAATGCGCTTCATCCCACAGAAAGCCACACCAGTTCTGTATTACATCCTCTTCAGTTTCTGCTTTAAGGAAGATTTCCAAAACTTATATCCAGTTTCCCACTCCCTCCTGCCCCTTCAGCATTAAACTCAACAAACCTGAAGCCAACTTTGCGGGAGTAATGCAGGCAGTTCTCCTTGACGTGGGTTTGGAAATAGGCAGAGCGGCAGACAGCCCCACACTCGGGGCAGCAGTACGGCGACTTGTGAGCATGGATCCTCTGGTGGGCGCAGTAGCTGCACTGGTTGGGCAGCATCATCTGGCACACCTGACACGTCTGATGGAAGAAAGGTTGCATTAGTTAGTTACTATTTATTTGACTCTTCCCAATCCAGGAATCTTTTGGGTTTAGAGGAGCACCCAGCTCCTTCTCCTGCTGCCTGCTCTTTGCAGTCACTGCTTTCACTCCAGCAATGAGACATTTGAGATGGAAAGTACCCCCAGACTGCATCAAAATCACCGAAAAATCAGAAGAACCTTCCTGTCCTACAACTCAAAATGCATACTGCTGAACTCAGCACAGAGCTGACACATGGCAGCCTTCTCCCCAGAACCACATTTCTGCCTGTCACAATATTTCTCCGAACCAGACTGAATCTCAGCTTCTGAGGAACACAAGCCACATGTGCAGCGATATACAGTGAGACATTCTTGATAATCTGGCATTACAAATGATGCAAAGATGTTTTCTCTCCATTTCAGTGTCCTTTTTCTCCTCGTTGTTGAAAGGGCCGCACTTAACAGCAGTACAGATTTGCAGAAGCCTCGTTTACTCGATACAAGAAGTTTAGCACCACATCAGTACACATGTGGATAGCTGTAGCAGATACCTCTAGGAGCTAAAACTCTCCTCTGTCATCAGTAAATCCATGCAAGATCACTCCACTGCTCCTAACACAACCATAAGAATGAGCTGCAGCAAGCAGCTACTAATAGGTTATCAAAGTGCAAAACTGAACTGCATAATTTCTGCTGCACTGTCCAATATACTGCAAGTAACAGAAAACACCATTTATAATAAAACACAAAGCTAGAACAAATCCAAGACGGTTTACTGTGAGCAGAGGACAGATTAAGAAATTAGGCTTCAGAGAAGGAGGAAACTTCAGAACCTGCCAAGCAATCCAAAAGCCACAGTCTGAGGTGCTGCAGATTGAATCTGAAGCAGGAAAGGTCTCCATAGGAGAGAGGAAACTGGCAAGAAGAAACTGCTGCAGGACCTCCATGCACACCGATGGCAGGACAACATCAGCCCTTTCCACATGCTGCAGGAGCCTGGTTCCAACAAGGAACTGCAGCAACACTGAGCCATCATCTGAACCCATAAATAGGAAATTAAAACATCCCCAGGACCTCTAGGCGAGGAATATTTTGAGAGTGCTTTGGTCAGCAGTTAAAGGGTGAGCTACAAGTAAGAATTAATGCTCAGGGCAGTCTGAGCTGTCATTGTCTTTTACAGCATTTTTTCCTAACTGATTTGTGCTGGGAAATGAAGCTTTTTGGCATGGTTTGAAGAGGACTTCTCAACTTTGATCCCTCCCAGTATTTAAAGCAGACTCAGCACAAACAGGAGGAGAAGGCACCTTTGTCCTGTAGCAGAGCGAGAAATACTTTCTCACCAGATCCAAAAAACTGCCTCATCGAGGCTGGTTACATTTTGATTTCAGCTAGCAAGGGACATCAACACCAACTGTTAACTTCTTCAGGCTCTGCAAGAACCACACAATACGGGAATAAAAAGCAAGACACAGGGAGGATAAGGTGCAGTTAATGCACTGTGTCTGTGGGTGCAGCTGGAGAAACACCTGCTGCAACACAGCACTCCACAGGGGCATGGAACACTGAGCCTCTGTATTACAAGTAGGGGCTGGCCACTAAGAACTGCATGAAGAAGTGGCCAAGCAATATGACAGCAGGTTGTATTTACTTGTCTACGGAATCCAAGCGATGCATACAGGAAAGAGCAGTCTTCATGGCATGCACCAAGTGACAACCTGCCCACTGAGCACTGCCACCAAAAGGAACAGATCCCATGCTTCTGCGAGAACAGCACAGTGTTCAGCAGCAATCACATCAAACAAATCAGATGTCAGGAATTAACAAAGTTTAAAAAAACACCAAAACAACATCATCATCCTGGAGACTGAGCGGCTTTTTCTCCCTTTTACAACGCTCCTGCTTTGTACAAGAAGTTGTAACTTGGTTCCAGATGTCACATTTTTATCTCTGAGTTTTCCATGACTCTTCAAAGAAGTCTGGCAGCAATTTGAGACATTCATTAGTCAGTTATTTCTAAAGCATGTTACCAGGATATGATTTGAATTGTGTAATGTCTGTGTTTCTCACATGCTTCCATAACCTACACTTTAATCAAGAGTTATTTGCTGCAAGTTTTATATAGCTCCAGTTTGCCTGCCACACAGCACTCAGGCTTTTCTTCTTCCAGAAGTCACATTCACACAGACAGAAAAACACTCAGAAGCTCTGCCACTTCAGAACACTTCATCTTATCCCCATTTCTATTTACTAGCTTCTTCAGAAGGGGAAAAAAAAAAAAGCCAACAAAACCAACAGCAGCTGAAGCAGAACGAAGGACAGAAAGCCGTGTTAGCCCACCCCTTCTAGAGTAGAAAGCACAACCCCAGAGCCATAGAGGTGTTTGTGAATCACAAAGTCTGGAGTCAAGGCCCAGTCTCGCTCAGGAAAATGCCTGCAAAGAGATGACACCACTGACCTTCTGCTGTCCTAAAACAATTGCAGAAAGGACTCTGAGCCACAGCAGATCCATTTACGAGTATGCTCCCTTCTAGCCCAGCTGTGCACAGCACGCTAGAGCAGAAAGTCAGAGCAATCTCCCTTCTCACACGCAGGCATCACCATGAAATGCCTGCAGCCAATTTTCTCACTCAGCTGAAGCTTGCACCCAGCTAGGGCAAGATCCCCATTAACACCCCACTGGAAGCTGAACCTGGAGCACAAAACCCTTTGCTTTCACTTACTGCTGATGCAAACTGAAAGGGAACCAGCTTCAGTGCAAGCGGAGATGATTTACACTAGTTTTAGATCCTCTTCACTGCTATAGAGAGTTAAGGGATGTTGACAAAATTCACATTTAAGAGATGTCCCCAGATCACAGAAGTCCTCCTTGGCACAACCACCGCAGAGCTGCAGCAGAGAACATGGAGCTGTGCTGACAGTAAGGCATGGAAGCTGGACTACAGAAGAGGAAAATCTGCAGGAGGCTAACAAAAAAAGTAAAAAATTTTAAAAAAAAGAACTCAGAGTGAAACAACAGGGAAACAGAAGTGATATTTTTGGAATGCAAATGTTTTAAAGAGCCTTTGTTCTTTATATATTCAAACCAAAATCCCCCACCAGAGGCATCTGCTTTAATACAGAAGGGGCACCCAAGGCATTCCAGTTACAGCACTGCAATGGAGGTTAACAGGATGCTTCTGCTCTAAGAAAAAAAAAAAAAAAATCAGCAAGGAATTATTACTTCAGAAGTTCACCTTGAACTCTGCACTAGCTTTCCCTTAGTGCCTCACTAGGATGAGCACCAGCAGCCTGTTCAGTGTGGAGCTGGGTGACACAGCTCTGGCAGCACAGCATTCAGCAATGTGCAGCCCCAGCACACCAGCTCTGCACTTCCTGCCCACCATCCACTGGCATAACTCTTTGTTGGTCCACCCTACAGCCAATCAAGCCATCCAGATACCTACATAGCTATTTTGGCTTGGATTATTTTGATAACCAGTGTGAGCAGAAGTGGCCAGCATAGAATTTCTTCTGTGGGCTTCATGATAGCTAAGCTATATGTCCCTTCCCAAACACTCCCTCTAAATAACTATGTATCACTTCACTAGCATGTTCAACTTACAGATGAAAAATAAAAAAATATATATATAATAGAAACTTAGTTATTAGTTAAAAGAAAGGTCTAGACCCAAACTGACACCAAAAACCAGTCAAGCAAGGGAACATGCATCAAGTCCAAGCCTAAGTATCTCATATATAGACAGTGCTGCATCAAATAAACTTAATTCTCAACTTTCTCATTCTAAAGTCTTCTCTCCTTACAACCTCAGTCATAATTTTAAGAATTTCAGTTTCTATGTCATTTCTTTTGACCCACAAACTGACCACCTGCTGTCCCCCTTGTGCTGCAAAACCAGAACTCCCAGTTGCTAAAATCATCCCTTACTGAATGACAATGGGCTTTCACATCCTTACTTTCCAATCACTTCTACAACCCTTAAGGTTACACAGCACGTGTCTCCTCTCTCTTCTTATGTTAGCCATCCATCCTGCCCATCCATCAGCAGCGATGCCCATCAGTCTCTAAGCTCTGCTTATTTTTTCTCACCCTGCACCTCCTTACAGCTCACATCCTATCACAGATAGTATCATAGCTGTCCAAATGTCACTTCTGATAGCATGTTTATCAATTACTTCATTTTTTTCACCAACTCCCTTCATACATGACCAGTTAAGTAGTTGCTAATACCAGCAACAAGACTTCAGCCCTCCCTTCAGAAGGTAGATGCACTCTTCTCCACCAAGATGATGAAAGGCATGGAACACTTCTGCTGTGAAGAGTGGCTGAGTGAGCTGCCACTTCAGCCTGGAAGAGGACGCTCAGGGGAGTCTCATCCATAAATACCTGCAGGAAGGTACAGAGAAGAAAGAGCCAGGCTCTTTACCATGGTGCCCAGTGCCAGGGCAAAAGGCACTGGACACAAACTGGAGCAGAGGAGGTGCCCTCTGACCATCAGGGAGCACCCCTCTGCCATGTGGGGAATGGAGCACTGGCACAGGCTGCCTAGTGAGGTTATGAAGTCTCTTCCTTGGAGCGAGGACATGGGCCTGGGCACCCTGCTCTGAGGTCCCTGCTGGGGCAGGCATGGTGAGCCAGCGGTCCCTTTCAAACCAAATGATTTATGACTCTTTCAAGCAGATCCTTGAGGAGGCCTAAGTCTCCTCTCCCGAAGTCCAGCAAGTTAGTCCTTCACCTTCCCCTCTGCCCTCAGGATCCTGAACTCCACCATCTCACGGATGCCACAGCCAAGGCTTCCTGCAACATTCACATTCCCACATTATTTGTGATTATGAAATCCAGAGTGCTTTTCCTCGCCAGCTCCCCTTTCTCTTGAGCCAGGGGATTGTCACTGATGCTACCCAGGGAATTGGGTAGCTGCAGTCCCCCACAAGGCCCAGGCCCTGCAAACGTGAGGCTACTTCTAACACTTCGTACAGGGCCTGCTTGTTCTTCCAATCAACCTACAGCAAGGAGCCACTACTGTATCATCCTTAGCAGTCTTCCTGTTAATCTTAACCCACCACCAGGCAGAGCTTTATGTGTTCCAGCTGCTTTCACAAAAGAAGACAACTCCTTCATTTTGTCTTGCCAAGCCTGTCCTTCCAAAAGGGCCCATGTCCCTCCATTATAGGAGGTCTTCTTTCCGTTGCCAGAAGCCACCAGCTTACAGCCTTCCTCTTCTTCCCTAGTCTCTCCTCCTCATCCCAATGCACTGCTCTGGCCTCAGGGCACCAAGTCTCACTCCTACCCTGCCATTTAATCTCTTTGTCTGCTTCCTTCCCTCAACATGCTTTCATCATAACACCCTCCAGCCCTTTGCTTCCATAAAAAACAGAGGGAAAACATCCATATAAAACAAAAATCAGTACCTAAGGATTGCATTCATTGCCTTTGGTTTGGGAGATGGAGAAAGCAGTGCTTTACAGCACCAGAGACATTTTTATTGACTTTCAATCCTCTTGCTTTCCAAATTAAAACATGAGCATGCAGGGGAAAAAAAAAAAAAAAAGAAAAGAAAAAAACCAACAAAAATAGCAGAGATATGGCTGCTTTCTTACTTGCTCCTTCGCTGCTGGGAAATTACCATTGCAGCATGTGGTTTTACTAGCTTCTGGCAAGTTTTAGCCAATAAATTATAAAACACTGATTTAAGGGGGGAGGGGGGGGGGAAGGAAGGAGAAACAAAAAAGGCAGCAATAAAATTGCTTTTAAGTAACTCCGGTGTAGGTGGTGAATAAACAGGATATGTCAATATTCAGTGAAAAATTCTTATTGGACAAATAAAAGGTAAAAAAAAAAGAAAAGGAGGGGAAAAGAACAAAAGCACAAAGGTGAAAGAAAATTCAGAGGTTCTTAGTTCACATTTTGTACTTCATTTTGTACTTATCTTGGCTACCTCAATGGATTTTGGGTGGTGAACTCACAGAAGAAAACAATGCATATGAAAATTCTCTGGTTACCAGTTGATGATGCTCAAGAGAATCAGAACGTATCTTGAATTTTTGCACACATTGTTCTGTGATGTGAGTCTATTCTCACATCAATGTAGCCTGTAGGTTTAAAAAGCTCTACTACTTAAACATCACATTGAATACACAGAGCAAGTGTGCTTGAAGCTGCTGTAAGGAAAAGCAAATCTATACTGAGCACATCAGGAGCTGCATGATTTCTTTTTTCTTCATCTGGAGTCTGAGTTCAGTTCTGAACAGGCTACAAGAGCTGTCTGATGCTGAACAGGCCACTTCTGGTGATCCCTGCAAGTAGAGAAAGCTTCATTTTTGAAGATATAATTCCTGTAAGAAAATAAGTGCCACAACCCTCACCTTAATATTATGCCTAATACGGTGCTGAAGGAGAGCCGTCATAATTTATTATATCTTTACCAGGCTGAACTCATAAAAGTCTTCTAATTTCCCCTCATAACATTGTAATTCCAATTCCTTGGTCAATTTTCATTTATTCCAGTTTATTTCTGATAAACACTGAACAGGGACCACGAATGAGGTCCCGACTGGTACTGCAGGTTAACACAAATCCCTTGCATGATCATACCATCTTGGTCATCCAGAGTCTTCTTGAGACCAAACATCCCGATTCTCAATTGCTTCATCCTGTTCCTACTCTGTCTTCATGATCATCTAGGTCCTCCTGTAAAACATTCCCAGCTTTCCATGATAGCTTCTTATCTTGTTGGTTCAGCAAATTTTATCTACACATACACCAAAAATAAATTATAGAACATATGTATGAATCAGCTTAATTCAGCATCATCTAGCATATATTTAATTATACTTGCCTCAACAACAACAACAAAAACTTGCTCTTGAACATAATGCTGCAGTAGTCAGACCAAACAGATCTGAAGTTACAAGAAATATCTGCCATAATCTTTTGAACATCTGGACCAACATAATATCTAAAGGCACCCTGGCATCTGGTGAACAAAAATCCAACCTACCAAATACTCCAGATACCATTTCTTGTAATTCTGCAAAAGAACAGTAGAGCAGTAAACAGATCTCATCAAATTCATGAAAATTCCAAGTCTTACAAGTCTCCAAAAAAGGTAAAGTGATGGTGATCCACCGATATGATCCACTCAAAACATATGATATAAGTACCAAAGGTCTAAAATATTACATTATGGTAAAGCTCTCCTCAATCACTTCTCTAAAGGTCTTTCCATTCCACCTTACCAAGCATGGTCACCCTTTCTTCCTCATAGCTGCTCCTCATCTCCTCCTTCCTTTACTATCCAGACCAAATTCATCTCCCCTCCTTCCAAAAGAACTGGGATATGCTGAGGTCATTCCCATTTTGGCCCCACCTACGAAACTCATTTACCTGTTATCAGTCCCATTAATATGGACTTTACCCAAGGCCATTCAGAGATAATACAAAGTTTGTTCCAAACCACTGACAGGAACGAACAGTAAACTCAATCATCTTACTTCCCCTGTAAACAGATAGAGGCAACACAAATATGTCAAAGTAATTCACCAAGTCATGGTAAGAAATTCTGATTAAGGTGAGAAGTCTTAAGTATGGATAAATAGGATAAGTTTCCATGTGGAACAAAGCCAGCTTAAGCTGTTCCCCCTCTCCAATCCAATCATTCCTTCCTCTCACTGCAGCTTGCTCACCCTTTGGTCATATCACTGCAACCTGGAACCGAGTAAATGAAAATACTGTCTTAAGAAAAAGTACAAGATTTATTTCTTCCTGTCAACCCTATTGAATAAGACACCTTCCAAACAAGGTGGCATTCCTATTCTGTGCTCTCTGGAAAGTGATTAAAAAAAATAAATTATTTTTTATGGTGTTTTGGTTTGAGACAAAAGCACCATAACTGAGTTCTTCAAAGCCTGCTCACTTTCTCAGGTTTTGCTCACACTAGATGCACACATATCACAGTTAATAATAGAGATTTAGTATCGTTAACATAAAAAAAATTAACCTAGCTTATCTTTCATGGGTAAGGGTTCTCCATCTTCTAGTACAGACCGAGGAGATGCAAATACTCCACATTTACCCCTCACTGTCAGCCAACAACACTCCTTCCCTCCTGCTTCCACCAACCCTGCTCAAGAATCCATCTTCTTGCAATAATCCAGAAGCAGACATCAAAAAAGTCACCGATGATAACCTTCAGGCAACAACCCAGTGGAGATCTGCTCAGCTACAACCAAAGTTACAGCGATCTGTTATTTTTCAAAGTGCTTTAAAACATGCAAGCCAAAACACAGTTTTACTTTGAACTTATCAAGATTCTCCATTTCAGAACTCAGACACAAACTCTTCTAGAGTTATCTTCTAGATAATCAGTCTGTTGAGATGTGGGGATGTGATTTGCATCTGAGGCTACTCACAACTGTTAATACCACCTCTGTGTCCCAGTGGATTGCCCTGCAACAGAGATGTGCTCCAGAAGCACATGCACATGACTACAACTGTGCTGAATTTGCTTGAGTGAATGATATTTAATTTATGTTGGATTTATGCTTTTATATTACCCGCAAGAGGGTAAGAATTTCACATGAATATTTCCTGTTTGACTGCCTAAGGAAGTGTTTGTAAAACTAGCTGCTTAAACATCACCAGCTCCTATCAACATTCCTCTTTTCTTCTAACCGAAATGAAAGTTGTGACTTCAGAAATTTGCTTGACAACTCGGAAAAGCTGAGCATGGTACCCACCTACTGCGTGTGCCCCCCTACTCCCCAACACCACCCAATTTCAGGAGGTATTTGGTAGAAGAGCACATACATAGAAAAAGGGCTCAGCACAATGCTGTAGTGAGAATGCAACTGTGAGTTTAAGATAAAACAGGGAGGAAATGGCTTCGCAAGCTCTAATATTCCTTTTTTCTTTTTTATTCCCCAACAGTTATATGCAGAAAAATCCTTTAAAAATAATCTCACATCTAGCAAACCTAACTTGAAGTAAAAGGCTTGAAGTCTTCTCTTGGTTAAGTTACAGAATAAATTACTAGACTAGTCTAAAAATATAACCAGACATTTCTCTTCAAGGAGCTTTTGAATTGATAATCCCACAACAAAAATTGGTAATAATTTTTTAATGTGACTGATTAACATCTTAGCTCACTTAGGAGCACTCAGAATCCCCTCACCTGAAAGTATTTAACTCCAGACTGCTGACATTTCCTAAAAATGCATCATAGTGCAAAAACAAGTCATGGTGTTGATAAAGCGCAGTGCTCACTGGCCTGCGTCGGGTAAGAAATGTGATTACACCACACCAATCCCTTCCAGCCTTCCCATTTTTCACCACAGAAACCATTCAGCCATAATCTATTTTTGTTGCTGCTGAATTTAAGTGAAAGATAAAGGACTGCTGTACGCCCACGCTAACGGCCTTGATACTCCTGGTAGACATTTAACGAGCAAAGGGAGGCTCTGGAGGGTGCAGAACTACAGTGGCCATGGCACAGACTGGTGGTCTTGGTACATAATGAAGAGCATCCCCGTTGACACTATTCATCAGCTGGATTTTCAGAGGGGACCCAGATCCATCTGCACCTCCAAAGGAATGCCTGGGAAGACGATAGAGGCCATAACAGTGCAGTATTCACTGGAGCAAGGAAGCCACCAACGGTGCTCATGAGCCAATGAGCAGATGCTTCTTACTGCAACACAGCACCAGCTCATCCCTCTACCAGAGAGAAAAAAAAACCAAAAATAGCCTCCCACCACACTTACCATGCTGCCATCCTCTCAGCTAATCCTATATACATTTTACCAGTCTTAAAATAAAAACAGGACCCAGCATTCAAAGTGTTACATGAAGACTTTGGTGCAGGTTCTAGTGAAGGGAAAATTCTGTTGTGCCAGATTTCCTCCAGCCAATCTTAGAGCACAAAAACCTGCTTAAAGCACCACTTGGTACTCTTATACAACTCATTCATGGGATCTCTGATCTCCAACAACACCTTCCCTTGATGTTCAAGGGTCTCCACTGTCTCCCTGCTGTCCTTTTCCTGTCATTCCCATAATAAAAGACACCCTTTTTGCCGGCAAAGAGTACAAAGAAGGCAAGCAAGCAATGCTAAAACATCCCTTCAGATGCACGCACCTGGGCCCGCATATATCTCAAATGTTCCCTGCAAGCACTTCTTTTAGACAATGTAACTCACTTGCCACTACCATGCCTATTCTTACCTTAGCGGATAGTATCTTTAAACTTAGAGATTTAACTAATAACATTAAAATGACAACTTACCAGTCTCTCATTATCTTCAGAGGTTCTCTGGTAATGAGCTGCTAAAGCAACATAATCCTGCGCCTGCTTGTTACATTCTAAACACTTAAGTCCTTGACGGATTAGTCTTAGCGGGTCCGGGTAGAGAGGCAAGGCTGGCTGTGTGTTAGCAGAAATTCCTACCCCATTTCCTGAAGTAGCATTGGGTTTAAGCGAAGGAGAGGATAAGTGCAAAGTCTGAGGAGTAGAAGATCCTGAAGAGCTCGCAGAAGGTGAAAACATTTGGTCTAAGGAAATTGGTTTCATCACCAGCTGAGAACACTGCATGATAAAGCCTTTGCTCTTGTGATCTCTTGCATGTTTAAGCAAGCTACATTTATTAAAAAAAAGGAGCATAGTTGAACACTGAGTGCACATAACTTCAATATGAACGCTTCGCCTACTATAGTGTTGAGTCAGGCTTTTCTCTAAGGCAAATGAATCCCCACATTCCAGGCAACAGTACCCAGAGGCAGGTAAATTAATACTGGTGTCAGGTGGAGGGCTAAGGTTTGGAGTATATATTGGCACCGGATTGGCACTGTGTAGCACTTTGTTGAATGCCTCCACGATGACAGGAGCAGCTTTCTTTACTTGATGCACCAGCGGCACAGACATCTGCGTCACCTGAGGCTGATTTCGCCTCTGCGCAGATGACTTCGCTGTAACAGAAGCAGCAACGCTGTGGGGAACTAAATTAAGATTTGCCAAGTGCACAGCTTTGGGAAGGAGGCTGGAGGAGGTGGTCACGTTGGATGGCTGCACCACGATACCCTGCTGCTGGTGCTGCTTCTTGTTCAGCTGCTGCCCTGCGACACCAACTTTTATGGCACCACCACCGCAGTTTGGCAGCGGAGATAAAGACACAAGAGATGTGGTATTTGCAAGATCTGCTTTCAAGCCATCTGTGTAAGGGTTCACTATGTTTGACAGCTGAATAGCTACGGCAGCCCCATTTTTGGTTGAATTCTTGCTAGCCTCGCTTCCCATAGCTGCACTAGGGTCAGGGGAAGGGAAAGACTTCATAAATTCTTCAGCAGATGAGGTTTCCAGAGGTGATTCTTCCAAAGACTTGCCCAACTCATCACTTTCTGGCAAAATTCTAGTTACAGTTCTTTTAATTTCACCAGAGGATGTCTTGATAGTCTTGATTCTAACTTTGGGAATAGCTGGTGGAGAGCTGGCTGCCATGGAAGGAGAGCCCTTCCCACTGCTGTCACTGCACACACTTCGAGGGCTCTCAGGCTGCTTGCTGGCCTTCCTCACCACCTCTAAGGGGCTCCGTGGACTCTTTGGTGACTTGGGCATTTTTGGACTTCCCTTCGTCCCATCTTTAAAAGGACCAGGTTCCTTTATAAAGTTTGGCTGATCGCCTTTGGGAATACATGCAACCTTTTTGGCCTGAAGAGCTACCAACGCAGCCACGCAGGATGACAACTTTGAGTGAGTTGGCTTTAACCTCTGGCGAGGTGGTATTGATGAAGACAAGTTCAGCTCAGGCACAGACCCTTTATCTTCTCCTAAATTACTGTGAGGGAGCTCTCCAAACACCAAGCCTTCTCCAATGAAGCTATTGGTATCTACCAAGTCCTTGCCTGACTCCACAAACCTCTCAGTTGCTTTGTCTTGCTCTCTCCTGCTCATTTCCAGCCTGCTGTCTGGCTGGAAGTGGATCTCCATCTTTTGTTCCTTTTTACAATACTGATCAAACATGCTTAATTCAGGCTCTGGTACCTTCCTGAAGTGATCCAATACTGAAGCTCCTGTTGGCATATACATTGAAGAAGGTGGAAAATACAGAGTTTGAGCATGTTTGGGTTTATCACCAATACTATTCTCTTTGAATGTATCCTCTGGCTCAGGACTGGAAATGGGGCTAAACTGACTAAAAGTTGGCAAAGACTCTGACTTGGACTGGTCCAGTTTTTCAGAGTAACTTCTTGAGCTATCACCATTAATAAAAGTCGACTCAAACTTCCCATAATTATGCACCAAAGCATGAGCCTCCGATGGCAGATCAGACCCGCGAAACCCATTGTGTAGTAGTCCAGTCCCGAGGTGATTCCCCTCCTTTTCCGCCTCAAAGGACTCCTGGCGACTTGTGTTCTTCACAATAACACTCACAACAGGAGCATCGGAGGGGGGCAGGGAGTGGGATAAGGACACGTTCTCATCTATGCAAATTCCTGATGACTTCAGGTGATTCTCATTCTCCTCCCCAGCTGATGGAATGGTCTCCTTGGCATCAAGGCTAGTTGGATCAGGGATGTCAAAAGCAGCCAAGAGGTCATCAAAGTCTGGGGTTTTCATGTCCCCCATAGTGAAAGCTACAATTAAAAGCAAAATACTTTGTCAGGTATATTTCTCTCAAGGACAAACTTCATAAGGTTTCGATGCAAGCAAGTCAAACATAAAAACCACAAGTACCCAAAACATTAACACATCTAGGGACATCTGCTGCAGACAATTCAGCTTCCATTTCAACTTCTCCAAGACTGACTGTTTACACAAAACTCTGCGGGGCCTAGCTTCCTTAGCACAAAGGTATTCAGGCCAAGAAAGCTCCCTAGGGAAGGGGAAATGACATTCTGTCTTCTGCAGGCCCACCAACAGCTGGTATCAATTCAAGTTCCAGCCACCAGGCTATTTTCACACAATCAAGGGTCTCCCACTAGCTTTAGTTTTTAACTGCTGCCTTGTCCTCATCCTTGAGATGCAGAGGCAGTTGACAAGTGACAGGAGCTATTCAAATCCTGTCTCATGCAAACTTGTCCCCTCCAGAGTTGTTCAAGGCATTGCAAGAAAAGCAGTGGGAGACAGCAGCACCTCACCAACTCTGGTCCATCACGTCCATGTAGATGACATTCTTTCACCTATACCTTACAGCTCCAAGAATAACTGCCACCAGAAACCTCAACAGAAAAGATTCT
>JAOWBP010004028.1:149366-162680 GCA_028571105.1 Tragopan temminckii | reverse complement strand
GCCGTTGGCTTTCCGGGCCCAAATGGACACTGCTGCCTCGTGTGTGGCTTCTCATCCACCAGAACCACCAAGTCCTTGTCTGCAGTGCTGCTCTCAAGGAATTCTCCTGCCTGTGCTCATACCCAGGATTGCCCTGACCTAAGTGTATCACCCTCACTTGGCCTTGTTGAACCTCATTGGATTCTTACATGTCCACTTTCTGAGCCTGTTCACCCTGGATGGCCTCCCTTCTTTTCACTGTGTCAGCTGCACTACCCAGCTCGGTGTCATCAGCAAACTGCTGCAAGTGCACTCAACCCACCATCTATATCACTGATAGAGATGAGGAAGAGCACTGGTCCCAGGATCCCCTCACCAAGTTTGGCTTTATCCTACCCAATGTCCTCTTCCTGATGTCCCAAATGCGGCCACCCAGTAGGCAGCAGACCTCTCAGAGAGCTTATCCGGGTGGCATATGGGCACCTCCGTGCCTCTCAGAACAGAGCCTCCAGTTACTAAGATCCTTTGCCTTTTTTTAGTGACACTGGTTTTGACTCTGGTTCTTGGTTGGACCTTCTTAACATGGCTGCTCCTTTCTGATTACAAACCACTATCCTTACCTTCATCTTCCATCCCCAGAGTTCTTATCTATTGGCTAGGGGGGGCCTCAGGGGCAAGGGGGGTCTTCTTCTGCCCCACACAAAGACAAGGTTCCTATCTCCCTCACCCTGTGCATGTTTGCCTCCATCATGTTGGAAGCCTTCTTACCTTCCTCCCATGGCTGGGACGTAAGAGAGGGCTGTCGGTCTGCCTGTGTCACCACACAATACCAGGCAACAATCTCTCTGACTGCTGAATACATCTCAGCCTGGCAACTACTTCTCAAAGCCTGGTCAGCTGCTTACCTACTTACCTGCTAGCTTTCACACTACCATTTCACAAGCAAGAGACACTTCATTCAAGGCATACAAAGGAGTTGATGGCACATGGGCATCCAAAATTCACTGCAGTTTGAACTTAGGGTGGGGTTGCTTCCTGGACCACAGAACTGAGTTTATGGTTACAGCTGTCAACTGCCTTTCTTCTATTTGGGATTTTGCTCACCAGGTCGGGTCCATAGTGTCTCCATGGCTTAAGGTGAGGCCAGAGTCAAGGTAATTCCACCAGCAGTGCTGGTGTGATGGGTGAATGCAGACGGGAACCCCTGAGAACTCTGTGGGTCTCAGCAGACTTGGAAGGGAATCCAGAGGTTCTGCTATGTCAGCAGTGCACAGGGAAATCATAGAATCATAGAATATCCTGAGTTGGAAGGGACCAACAAGAATCACAGAGTCTAAAGATTATCGCAAAAAAGTTGTGTTAGAAATTAAATTTCAGGTTTTCTCAAATTAATGCAGGTGCCAATGAGACTCTCATGAAAGACGTATAGAAAGTGAAAAGATGAGAGTAACTCTGCAGCAGGGAGACTTTGGGGAACAGTGTGGTGAATGATGTTACCAATTTAGCATGAATTTCAGTAGACAGGCTGATACTGCTGGGGGAAGTACAAACTCCTCTCTTGAGCTGTGTCTGCTTGTCCTGTGCCACCTTCAGCTGGGACCTTACCAGAAACACATTATGCAGATGCCACAGGTGTTGGAAAAAGAACTGTCCCCTGAAGCCTTCAAATGTCATCAAAGTGATCACCCAAACCAGAGCACAACCTGTGAGCCCTGTTCATCCATCTCTGCAGCCATGGCCACGATTACCATGTCATGCTGTGACCAGACTTCTCTGCGGTCATCCCACACCTTGACATTCTCTGGCACGGGAGGATTTGAATGGTCTCACTGAAATGAGATGCGAAAAACAAAGCCACTGTGTGGATTTGCGTAGCCAACGTGCAGCAGAAATCCCCATCAACTGTCAGAGGTCTGTCCTTCCAGTGCAGCTGCTCTTGGTTGCCCCTGACCTCTCAGGCACAATCCTCCAGGGACATTAGCAAAATAACTTCGAAAGAGATAATTACAGCTTTTAGCAACAGGATTTACAACTCGTACCTCTGCTGAACCCCAGGGATGCACCCGTTTCTCCGTCCAGACCCTTTGCTGAATGCCGTAGCATCCAACACACAGTGTCCAATTCTCTCCATCCTCTAACTCTGAAAGATGCAATCCCGGCTGTTCTGATGTGCCCCTCTGCTCTCCAGAGTAGTCTCTCAAAGTAGTCTGTTAACACACTTAGAACCACTGCTCCCAAAGTACCATTCTCCCCCCCACCAGCTGTACCATGTGAGCTATAAGATAATTCTTTAGGAAAAGATCCTCATCCAACTGCTCTGGCAGCCCTTAGGGTATCAGCACAATGTCACAATGTCCATCCCCTGCCTCCAGTGGTGCAAATGACACAGAACGACGTGAAGCCTTTGCTGGTGTGGGCAGAGGAGGGTATCCCTGCACTCGCCACATTTTTGGCTTTGTCTTTTCCTCATCAAAAATGAGCTTCCACAAGAGCATACAATGACAGAAGACTGCAGCCAAACTGATTTCTGTGGCAATTTCTGTTGATTCCTCAAAGGATTTAGGACGGAGGACCCTCTGGAAGCCCCCATGCCAACCTCCTGCTCAAAGCACTGCAAGGTTTGTGACTCCAGCTGTCACAGGAGTACCAGTGCACAGAAATGCATCTATCAGCCTGTGCAGACGTATGGGTTGGGGAAAACCCATCATTTCCTGTTATTTCTGGGGCTAGAAATTATGGTCATTTATCTTGGTGCTCTGCTCTTCTCTGTTATCAGACCCCCAGGTCTCTGCTCCAACAGAGATGTCTATGACAGCGCAGATCTATTTATCTTCTCCAGGGAGTTTCCCCCAAAAGGAACCCAAGGACCCTGCAGGTGAGCACCTGGAAAGATGCAGACACCTCAGATTCCCAGAGATAAAAGCTGCCATTAAAAAGACATAAACAAAGGGCATTGTGAGCATTTTGCCATGTCTCCGAACTGGAGAGGAGGCAGAAATAACCTTTACACAATCCCATTAGCATTTCCAGTGAAAACAACAGCATTATAGGAGGGAGAACAATGTATGTTCTTATCATCCAGAAAGGCCAAAAGTATTTATCTGATTTAATATTTTATAATTGATATTAAGCAACAGAAAGGATGCGACAGGCAGGCAGGAGACAGCTGCGGTGACATGGCAGAAACTGCCCTCTGCTTTTCCAGCAGTGTGTTGTCCAGGTCAGAGCACAGCTGCCCTTCTCTGCAGAAATCCCCACAGAAAAAAGGATTTCTCTCAAGCCCAGCTGCTGTAGGGACCCACATCCAAAGGCAGGCTCCTCCATGCTCACCATGCTGCTACTTAGTGCTGTTACAGTGCCACATCTCTGCAGGAGACGATGCTCCAACCACTGCAGTCCAAAGGGAGGAAACACCTTCAGCCTGCCTGTGGTCATCCATCCTCCCATTGGAGGGCAGGTGCTGATGGACGCTGGCCTAACTTCCATGTCCTCCTCCATGGTGGGAAGAGGTGAGACAAAATGGAATACTATGGAGAAGAGATGCTGTGGATAGGCATAGATGAGCAAGAGAAGAGGCAGGAGGCTTGAAATTAGGTGGTGACACCCAGTGGGAAACAAGACAGCCAGCACACGTGTCAACATCCATTGGCAACTTGCTAGCATGGCATAGCACCCAGAGGAGCAGCAAGTCTGGACCAGAACACCTTCTCCATGTCTATCAACTGCTCACTCTCGTGGTCGTGGTCAGGTTGGATTGATGAGACTTGTAGCTGTACCTGACAGGACCCCCTTTGCTCCACAGCTGAGCATTGGCCTTCCAGCAAAGGCACTGCAGTAGGTGCCAGGCATACTCATGTATGAGATCTACAACTACTTGCATAAGTACCTCATGTTTTTTATCTCCATTAAAGAATAGAAATTAGGTCATCCTTTGCTGAAACATTCTGGAAAGTCATCGCTGAAATCTCTCACTTGCTTCTTCCATCTGTTTATTTCTACCACTTAATAACACGTCTGTCTCGTCAACCATTCCTGACACTGTGGCAAGAAAATCCAACTCGGCGAAGACAGCTTTATCAGAGACATTTGCTCATCGTTACTGTGTGACACCGCATCAGTGCTTCTCGTGTATACGCAGTCTGGTCTGTAATTTCAAGGAGTGCCTTCCATTTCTTTGAAGAGGTGATACGACCAAGACATTTGAAGCTGTTGATTATTATGCAAAAGGTTATCCAAACTGTGAAGATAAGAAGCAACTTCAAGCATTTCAAGGAGTCTCATTTGTTTGACGATATGTTCTCTTCAATGTTACATGATGTCATGGGCCCAATTTCAAGTAATTAGTAACAACAGCAAAGCAGTCACTGAAATAATCTTTGACAGAAGAGAGAACTCTGCAACCATATGAAGAGGCTGTGCTATCAGTCGTTTTCTCAGCGTTAACAAAGTCTGAGCCTGCAGGCTTCACCACACCACCACACCTGCTCCTGTCTTTGCTTTCCAAAGAGCTACCCGGGCAGCCTGCAGAAGGGGAACTTGATGGAGTGCATCTCGACCCTTTTAATTTGAGCAATCTTACGTTTATTGCCTTCATAATGGATGACTTCACTCACTCTTTTTATTTAAATCCATTCTCTTGGCTTCATTACTGAACAATCTGCTTCTTGGGGAAGCATGGAACAACTGAATCTGTACAAAAGAGGTTTAAAACCAGTTGAGTTGAAGCAATGTCCTTGTTTTCTTTTTATTTTACGTATTTTATGAGGGTTGCTCCAAAAGTAATGTTTCCTATTTTGTGGTGTTGGTCCATGATGTCAGAGGCGCATATTGGTGCTACAGCAGTATAGGCTGAACCTTTGCACCAGTATCCCGTAACATATTGTTGCTGCCGTGTGACACAGGGCAGCAGGGGGGTGGTCTGTCAGAATGGCATTTCAAACACTGCTATGGTAGGAAAGGCCAGAAAGTAGCATGAGATTGGCAGGTGGCATGAAGAGTTTCAGCTTGTCAGCTTGACAGTTAGTTAACAACTGAGACCAAATCTTGAAGAATCTACTGCCAATGAAAGTGTGCCAGGTTTAGATATATGTGCCAGCCTACGTATGGCACAATTCTCAGCTGCACACTGGGCCAGTGATTTTCCAGCCACTAAATAAAACAGACACAGTGGCATTTCCCTTAACTTGCTCTGCCAGTTTGGGTGCATTTCCTTGCTTTGTCAGAAACTGTCCAGTAGCAGCCGAAGAGCAGAGCATTAGTCCCAGACACTGCAGAACAAGCTGAGCACATCGGGCTGCTGGCCACAGTCCTTCCTCCCAACAGTTTTCCATTAGCAGAGAAGAAATAAAAAAATGAAGATTGAACCCCCAAATACCAAACATTTAGATATTACTGTTTTCATCAGATTAATGTTTAAAGTTTCAGTTAACTTGGTGCTTGTCAAAGACAGGGAAGTTAACTAGAGCTGAATTTTTGTAGTCCCACCTTGCCTGCAGCTGTGCAGCTAATGAAGGAGTCTCAGCCTTCAATGGGTTTTGTAGTCGTTCTGGAAGGATCAATCCATTGGGGTGGTTTTCCTAGTAGAAGTAGCATAAAATAACATGAGCCTACCTGCACTGCCTAGTCATAGGATCTGTCCAGGCTTTGACTCTGTGAAGAAATGCAATGAGGTAACATCAAATTTCCAGGTTTCTAAGCTTGGAGGTATCATCCACTACTCTGCCATAGCAATATCATGAGCAGTGTCTGAAATGTGGGTGCATTCACAGAGATGGGTGCTCCTTCCTTCCTCTCCCCTCCTGGGAGAGCCCAAGGACCATTGCTGAAGACGTGCATTGTCAAGAGAAGCACAGCTGTCTTGGACAAGTTGTCCATCCTGTGCTGGGTGATAGAAACACCAATTCAAGGGAGAATTACCTGCACTTAACATTTATCCCACATTTACGCAGGATTTCCTATGTGAGGTAGGGCAATCAAGGCATGAACACCTTTATCCCTTCCTACAATGAATCCAGGCCCAGGCAGGAGTCACCATAAAGCTATCACCTTAGTATCTGGGCGAACAGACGTAGTATCTCTTTGAGGGCAAGTGCAAAGCACTGGTAGACCTGAAGAAGAAGCCAACAAAATTCAGCTCCCAGTGTAGACAAAAATAGGCAGACTGGAAGGATCCTCAAGTTGCAGAGGCTGACTTCTAGCAGAGCTCGTGCCAGGGCAGCAGGCTTTTGCAATTCAGCCATCTCAGCAGAAGTACAAGGTCAACTGAGGTATATGGAAATGCAGTGGTAGGGCTGGGTTTGGGTCTCCTGGAAGATGCAGAAATGCTGCTGAGAGGACAGGTCCTATTTGGCAGTTGGGAACAGGAAGGAGACCTCCTAAGCCTGGCCCAGCCACCCCAGGGCCACTCTTTGCAGGGGAGATGGATAGTTCACAATGAATGCTGCCATTATTTTATCTATCCATTTCATCAGACATCATTTCAGCCTAATTAACATCATTTGATCCATCTTCTAAATCCACACTTCAGTATACGGTCAGTTAAAAGAAACAATCCTCAGACGTAAAAGCCCAGAAGCTAGAGTTTGAAGCATAAAGAGCATTAGAGCAATATTAAATCACACCCTGGCAATTAGGGGAAAAAACAAAAACTATTAACTTAGAGCCACACGAAACTATGCATCCAAAAACACCAGTAGTGTTTTATTTAGAAAAAATACAGTCTTGCTATGGATTAGATTACTAATTACAGGAGATGACACTTGTAGTAAGAGCCAGGGACATGTTTTGCCCCAGTGGTACAGAAGGGTGTGTATAATCCCTCCGAAATGCCTGCACTACAATTCCCACTGACCTGTCTGAAGTTTCTGCTGGTGTTGACTTAATCTTTGATTCTCCCTTCAATTAGTTTATTTTCTAGTTTGGTTTCTCTATCAGTCCATCTAATTTAAACTACATCCTGTATTATTATTATTTTTTGAACTTCACATTTTTTCCTAGGAGACTTTCTCAACTTCAGCCAGATGGGGCCCCTCTTCTTTCTCCTGGCTCTACTCACTGCAAGAATAAAAGCCTCCTCTGTTCTCTTTGGACTGGCTTCCAGCATTTGTAGGATGGTTTATCTGAAAGGAGAATTTCATCTTTTTCCATGCTGCAATAGACAGTCCCCATTGTGGACAGATACTGCTGAAGAAGAACCAAAACTTACAAAACATTCATTCCATCCCTTTTAGAGCTCAGGAACTTTCCCCATCCCATCAACCTTGACTTCTCAAGGAGTCTTTGACCTCCAAGATGTAGGATGGAGATCCCACACCTCAGTGGGGTCACTGGACTCCTCTGCACTGTTGGATTGCCCTCCCCTGCAGAGCTCTGCCGAAACCACTACTCAACAACAATCAGAGGGGCAGGCAGGGAGAGGACTGCAGCTGCTGAGGCTGGCCCTCCTCACCCACGGTTCTCCCAGGATGGCTGGTTCTCTACAGAAGGTAGTGCTTTGAGTTGCCTGAAGTGAATGCACACCGAGGCAGGCATTTTGGAAAAAATAGTTGCACTAATAGTGATTTTTTTTTGAGATTTTTCCTCCTCTACCATGGTCTTTTCAGTCCCCACATAGGGGATTCTGTGTCAGAAGAACTCAAGACCACACAGGATCTAACTCCATCTTATGCCCCCGCGTAACAGACTAGACAGAGCACGTTTGCTTTTACGAGCAAGCAATTTTCTTGCCCCAAGTATAAATACATTCAGTAGAAATACATAAGCACATAATTTAAAACCTGCTTTGACACAGGCAGGACTTGCAAGGAGGGAAAACTCTCCTGCAACCCCAGGGGAAAGCTTACACACGGACCCAGTCTGATCTGGGTCCCTTGGTCATTCCTTGCGTCCCTTGCCCAAGTGGTAGCAATCAGCAGTTGTGGGTTTTGAGATGGTGCCTGTGCTGTACTGCAGGACTGTAGTGTTTGTGGGTTTCTCAACACAGTTAATGCCGCAAATCCTGCTTTCAGGCACTTGCTTAGCAAACCCTGATTTGCAGAAAGTATCAGCCTGTGCTTGACTATAAGTACTGCTGTGTGCCACCTGCCAATATTATGACTTGTCGAGAGGCCAGGTCCTCTGCCAGACACGACAACAATGCCTTGGTGATGTCTGCAGAAATTTCATATGGACAGGGTGATCGCTAAGCCTGGAAAGCAGCTCAGTTCTGCTGCGTTAACATCTGAAGGCTGTGCATGCCAGCTCTTGGAGTCAGGGGTGCTCCTGCCCTGGGCCAGCCCGCAGCAGGGCTGAGCAGAGCTCGCTCATGCTGCGCTCATCATTCTCCTCCGGCTCACTGCTGGACTTGGAGGGGTTGCTGCTGGGCAAGCTGCGGCCAGTGCCTGTCCTCAGGGCCCTGCTGGGGTCTGCCTGGGCCGGAGTGCTGTCATAGCTGGGCCGGGTGTAGTTCCTTTGGGTGAAAAACTGCCCCAGCAGCAATTTTGGGAGGATTTTCTGCAGGCTTTCACAAGTCCTCTGCTTTGTGCTCAGCTGGGTGTAATGCAAATCCAACTGCAGGACCACATCCATCTGGAAGGGAAGAACAAAGGACACAAAGTGAATTGGGCAGAAGAGCTGAAGCAGAGTTTTTTGCTTCGTCAGAACACTCGATGGGCCCAGCTGCCATTCTGAAGGCTCACAGCCCCATGCTGTGGTGTGCCAGGGCAGTGCTGCTGCCTCAGGAAGTGAGTTGCTATGTACATTTACGGCATCTACAGGCCTGAGCCACAGTTTCTGGATTTCAGGACTTGTCCTGAGACCAGGCCACCTCACTGGAGACCTCACTGAATAGGTCACTGAGAGCACCGAGGCCTTGGGGCAGAGGGAATGCCATGACATCCACCCTGGTCATTATGTCCATCCTTGCCAAAGCACAGCACTGCACACACAAGAAGAAGACATGCAAGGGCACAGATGTGAACCACTTAAAGCACATATGCCACAGTACAAAAAAAGTGACAGTTTCAAACAGCAGCACTCTGCAAGGATCCATTTGCAGTTTATCTTTATAATACATGGCGAAAGATTCAGAAAATAATACACTTGTGGCAGCCACCCCCCTGAATATGGAGCCCTAGCATGGGGCTGTGCCCAAGATGCCTGGCTGTACAAAGCAGGGAGATGGTTCATGCAGCACAAAGGAGATTTTTCCTACATGCCCAGCAGGCAACAGGGTCCAGCTCTCATATCAGCATTTAAAAGCTTGGGAAGGGCTCAAGGAAAGAACACCAGAAACACTCAAGTGCTGAAAGAGCTGTCATATGCTGAGGCACATATCCTACCTGGCTAATGCTGTTCGCTGTAGGCAGATCCACACAGCAGCTCGAGAGCAATGTTCAGGGTGAGCCTGTGTGGAGCCCTGCAGATAAGCATCTGGCAAGACCCACTGGCTGGGTGCTAGAGGAGAAAAAACTAAGGGAGAAACAAGGTGCATGCTGCTTTTTGCAGAGGAAGGACCTGCGGGAAGAGCCAAGCCAGGGGACCAGTAATAATGCCTCTCATGTGGTCTTTAAATAGTCTTTTGAAGAGTGCCAAGGAGGCAGTCTGGCTCAGGCTCAGTAGTACCACTCTGACAGCAGGAAATAATCCCTGCTGCTCAAGTTCAAGTCCATCTCTCAGGCAAGCACAGTGCTTAGTGAGACATCCTTCATCCACAACATTTGGTCTACTCTGACCTCTGTGAGGCTGCCACAGGCAAGGAACAGCCTCTCTGGCCAGGCACTGGAAATAGAGAGCGAGGCAAGAGAAAAGCAAGCTTTTGTGCCCACCAACAAGCTCTGCTAACATTGATCTGGGCATGACACTGACACCCCAGATGCTGGGCATCTTCTGCATGGAGCCAAGAGTTACATGGTCAGAGGGGGACAGCCAGCAGCACTGGGGAGTACTGCTTCTGTGAGGCTGCAGGAAACTGTACTTGTACTCTACCTGAATTTTCTGTAGTCCACAGAGTTGGAAGACACAGTCCAGCTCCTCCTGTTTGTAAACAGAGGTGAGCAGAGAATCCATTTGGTCTGGGTGGCTCTCTTCCAGATTGGCATCATCGTCCACTTCCTAGGCCAGGAAAACAAAGGAAGCGTGAGGAAATCTCAGCATCTGTCTGGGCATGGAGACACAGCTGCCCATCAAACACGGTGCTTCTCTACACAGCAGTGCCTGGGGCTGGCCTGTGCTCTTGACACTTGGTCTGGTGGCAATGTGGTGTACTCTAACTGAAGTACTACAGAACACAAGCAGCAGGAATACAGATTTTACACACTTATCTCAAGTAGATCAGTGGCAAAACCTAGCTGAACACCCTCTGAGGGCAGGAAACCTCTGTTATGGGATTTCCAGTGGTGAAGGTAGCAGCAAAAGCCAGTATCACAATGACCAGTAGTGTAAGAGTCCTGTGGAAGAGGGAGTAAGGAGCTTCCCAAGGGCACAGATGGAAGGATATCTGAGTTGTGTTGGGTAATGAGCTAGCCCCTGTCATTTATGGAACTGTCATTTCCTGACTAATTACTCAAATTTCTCCAGAACAGTTCCCTCTCTCTAAGATCCTCATCAGTAACTTTGGCTCCAGGAACATTCCCTGAACTGCTGCCTGCAGAAGGCCAAAGCCATTTGTTTCTGGCCAGAAGAATACTGGCAGCGGAAGCTAAAATGCTGGATCCTAAATGCTGGGATTTGCAGGCATCAGAGTCACCTTTGCCTGCAAGGCTGGAAGAATGGGAGTAAAAGTCGGTTGTCCCACTGCTGCTGATCCAGCAGGTCCATTGGAGGGAGGCAGGCTGAAGAAAAGTATTTACCACTGTATAAAGCAAAGTCAAATTCCATCTCCACACCTGGCAACTTGTTACTGGAAAGAAAGACTGGAAAGCATTTAGGATAGATCAGGGCAGCAAATGGACCTGGCAAAAGGGAGGTGGATGTACCAACAAAAGGACACAGCTCATAGGGGGGTGGAGCAGCTGTCCTGCACAGGGAGCCTGAACTGAAATGAGACACAGACCGCAATGCAGAGCACTTTCTGCAAACAAACACTGCCCTCTCCTGCCCTCTCCTTGCTTGGCTCATTGCATCGGGTATCTGCTCCAAATCCCAAACACGGACACTGCTATGCTGAGCCCAGCAGCTGGATTAAACTAAACCTGCAGATAAAACAGAAGGACAAAGGAAGTCATCCTGGATGCCATTGATGCAGAGCTTCAGCAGGACGCCTGCAAAAGGGAGCAGAGTGCTCCTACAGCACCCAGCCAGCTCCATCTCACCTGATAATGCTGACCTTACGCTGCAGTATGCACTTAGGTGAGGACAGGATGAGCATGCAGTCAGCACTGCCAGCCCCCGCAACAGGAAAATCACCAACTCTTTGAGTTAAAGGTGGTGCCTGTACTTTCAGTAGCTTTAGGAAGGTGCCTGTTGAAGCTGGGGCTGGGCTGTGTCCCCTTTTTTCTCCTTGCAGGCACTGATGTGCAGTGGATCAGATGACTTTTAAGTGCCTCCTTTTGCAATTGCATTACCAGCCACTGTGAACCTTCAGAGATTAACATCACAGTTTGGTTCCAGCCAGCAGCGCAGGGATGCTCAGATCTGTTCTAGCACACTACACTCTTTTCCTGAATGTCTGTCTACTGGTTTGCAGTTGGATTGTGATGCCCTATTTTCATCCCAAGAAAAATTCAATGTTATGGGCATGACTAGAATTAATATAGCAATACTCCATTACAATATAAAACATGGTGCATGGGAAGCCAGGCAGCACCAGGAATCTGGATTGGGTTAACCACATAGTGTCCCTGAACGATATTCAGTCCCAAGAGCTGAATATACCAAACAGATGTGCTGCTTCTCTCTGGCACAGACATGGGAAGGAAATGGTCCCAAACTGAGCGCTTCAGCTTTAGCAACACCGAGGAGAGCTCACACGAATCTGGGAGCTCTTATTTGTAACCTCAGCAGAGTTTTCTGCCCTGCTTTGCTTGCACCAGTGGTTGTGGACTGACCACAGTGACCTAGCTGTTTCCCCCATTATGCACAGCATAACTACTGCTTACTCCTGTCCATGTCCAGACCTTGCATCTGCTAAGTAACAGCCTTGCCATCAGATTGCATCTTTCTAAAATCCAATCCTGTCTTTTACCGCCCTGCACTGCTGTGCCACTTTACAGGAACCTGCAGGCATTTATGGACATGGATTAGATCCCCCTGAGCCTCCCCTTCTCCAGTCTGAAGTCTCAGCTCTCTCAGCCTCTCCTTGTAGAAGAGATGCTCCAAACCCTTCAGCACCTCCATGGCACTTCGTTGGACATTCTCAGGTCTCTCTTGCCCAAGTTCAGGTACCTGCCCTGGCTGCCATGATAGAAAGCAGCCTCACAGTGACATCTGCTGGCTTCTTCAGCACTTGAGTGCGCATCCTGTCAGGTCCCACAGACTCGTGTATGTCTGAGATCAATTAGGAGCTCCCAGCACACTCATGCATGCCTCCCTCTGCCTTTGCCTGCTTTCCTGCTCACTGGGATCTCTGAGCCGAGAGGGGGATCCTTGAAAACCCACCAGCTCTCCTGGACCTCTCATCTCTCCAGGGCTGACACTCACAGGAAAAAAAAAAAAAAAAAGAAAAAAAGAAAAAGCTCTTGAAATCAGTGACCTTCAAGACAGTTATCTGGGCAAAGACTGACCTCATCTTCTCAAGGAATCAATTAAAGTCTTGGCATGTGTGATTCAAAGCTCCTTTGCTGACAGCAACTTGTTATCCACATGTGTCTGCACAGGGATGTGGTGGAGTCACTGTCCCTGGAGGCATTCAAGAACTGTGGATATGTGGCACTGAGGGCATGGTTTAGTGGCCATGGTGGGGATGGAGTTCATATTTGGACTAGATGATCTTAGAGGTCTTTTCCAAACTCAATGATTCTACAAAAATGGGAGGAATGTGACCGGGGAGGCCATGAGGTCAAACAGCTCCGGAGCAAGTGACTTGACTTCAAAATAAGGAGACCTAACACAGAAAGTAGACATTCAGACAGTACAGATTACAAAATGGGGATGCCTTAGATCTCTGCATAATTTATTTCAACTTATATCCTAAAATAGTCTTTCTCTCTGAGAACACTGACTGTCAAATGAAAATGCAAGATGAGGGATGGGAGAGAACGCCAGCACTACAAAATCAAAGAAAATGGATCAATGTTAGAAAACACCATTGTGATTATCTCTGACAAGCCTTACTGCAAGTCCAGACTCTTCACTTTTGTATGCAGAACATGGCAAATGCAAAAATTGCCATTTCCTCAACCAAATATCTCCCTGGGCTCA
>JAOWBP010004028.1:85476-123231 GCA_028571105.1 Tragopan temminckii | reverse complement strand
CGTCCGGCAGCGGGGCTCCGTCCTGGCCGAAGGCGAGCGCTGCGCAGCGGTAGAGGCGACGTGTCCGCCGGGCGCCAGGCGCCTTTCCGGGCCTCTGAGGCGAGCCGGGCCGGGGGGACGTGCTCGGGCTCTCGAGGCAGCCCGGTCCGCGGCAGGAGGGCCCGCTCCTTGCTTCCCTGAGGAAGGACGGTATTTCTGTGGCTGTTGCCGGGGCAGAGGCTGTCAGCGTCGTTCATCTTCGTAAAACAGGGCTGAGCTGACTGTCTTGCTGTGAAACCCTGACAGACACAAGCTTCTGCCTTTTTTTTATCCTCGATATCCTCGAGTTAAACTTGCCTGCAGGATACTGCCCTGCCCTTTCTGCCCTTTCCCTACAGTGAAGCCGCCTGTGTTATCTACACCAGACTCTGAGCAAGGGGCCCGCTGTGCGAGTGCCTTATCTTATTGCCAGAAAGGTATTTCTACAATGTAGATACGGGCTGAGCAGTGACGAAAACTACATTCCTGGGTTAGAAATGGCCTGAGGCAGGAGGTCTGGGTTAGGAATGAGGCTTTGTTCTCTGGGGGAAGGTATGATAAACATGCTGTCAGCTCAGAGTGGTTGAGGTTAGTGAACACAAGGCAACATGCCAGGGAAGGCAAAGGTGTTGGTTATAGTGTTAGTTGTTCAAAAGAAAGCTTTTAAATAACTCTGAATTCTCTAGGAGCGCTCTTCAACCTGTAAGCCCTTGAAACGAGTGTGCCTCTTTCCTTATTGATGAGTTATAAATAATCCATTTCCAGCACGTTAAGGGTTGAGGCCTGAAAGAAGCTGAGATTTGTGAAAATAAATACGGCACCAAAAGAGCAAGAAATGTGCTGCCTGGCGGTCAGATGTTAAAGCCGTGTAGTGCCAAACTTAAGTCACCATCATTCAGTTGCTTTGTGCTTCTATCGTAGCGTGTGATCTAATTGCAGTCTGGCTGCATACCATAGCATCATCAGTACCAAGAATGCAGGTACAGCACTCACAGCCAATCTATGACCTCAGATTGTGCTTAGTGGTGCAGAGGAAAACTGTAATTGAGTCCAATACTTCTGTTCTAGAGATCACAGATAGAGAATCTTTAATAAATAAGATGCTGAGGCTTTTTGGTTGCCAAGAGCTTGACTTCCTATTTCCCCCACTCCCAAATACATTCAAATCGCAGCTTTAATCTGTTTGGCCATGAAAGAGGCTCCATCAGTCCTCAAGTAATACTTCCAGTGTTCTCAGCTGATCTCCCCAGATTGCAGAAGTTTTGCTCAAGGCCACTGCAAAAGATGCACAGTGATGTGATGCAGTGAGCCTGGCATCCTCTGATTGTGTGAGTTCCGTGTCTCAAGCACAGTGACTCCAGCCCACATCTGCTGATCTCCAAGCTCTAAACACCTTGAACTTGCCACACTAGCACTGTGTTGTCTGCACTCCTGTTTCATAGGTAGGAGTCTTACGCCTTTGCAGACAAAGTGATGCTGTGTTGCAATGCTTAAATTGGCAGTGAATTCATTTTCCACAAATCCTACAACACTCTTTTCAACCCATTCAAATGTTTGGTTATCAGCGTATGACAAGGTGATTTCATTTTGCTGTTTAACTTCAGTGGCTGCTCCCTCTGTTGTAAGAGAGATTTGCTAAATAGCAAAACTCACCTTTCCCTGTATTCAGGGCATCTTTCAGGTTCTCTAAGGAATAAGTGAGATAAAAATCCTGTTCCCAGCACTGCCTTGAGTGCAGATTGGAGAGAAGATATGTGGAAACAAACAGTAAAATTGCATTGCTGTCTATGATGCAGGGCAAGGGTTTGAATGAAGTGGGGCTTTTTGTCCTGTAATTAAATAATGTATCATAACACTTCTGGAAAGTGGATGAGTGGAATGGTGTAGCAAGGAGACTTTCAGAAAGCAATTAAGAGTTTAATTAAATTCAGAAACATCTGGAGAGCTTGCCTGGGAGAACTGGAAAAGCAAGATGAGTGATGTGTGTACGGGCAGATAATGTTCAGCAGTTTTCTTTAATGCAGAGGTACTTGAATTCGGTGGCTTTGAAGCTGGCAAGCATGGGGCAAGTGTTACAGACACAGAACTGCAGAGGGAGGCTGTTGTGGGGGTTGGAAAGCAAAAATGGATATTGTAATCCAAAGAAAGTGTGGTGGTTTTTTTTTCCTCAGGTTTATCTATTGCTGTGTCTTTGTATGTATTTGTAGAGTGTTTAGCTGATTACTTGCCTGCTCTCTTCTCTCTTTCTCAAAGGAAAGGGCTAGAAGGAGTAGTGACGTGACTAATATCTTCATGAGGGGATATCCTCATGGAAAGAAACTGAGGTTAGGAACACTTCTGGGACAACTCACGGAGAAATTTCAACTGTATGCATGCATTAATGAACCATGTAGAGAACATGGATGGTCTTTCTTGATTTCCCTGAGCCTACAGCAGGAAAGGGATGTTGTGCAAATTGAAGGATACTAATTTGGAAACTGGGATGTGCTTTTTCCATTTCTTACATTAGAGAAATTGTTGAGGGTAGTGCTACAAAGGCCAGAAGATCAGGGGTGTTGAAAATGGCTGTATATTCATAAAGTCATAGAATATCCTGAGTTGGAAAGGACCCACAAGGAGTGTCAGCTCCACCTCCTGTCTCCACACAGCAGCACCCAAACCCTATGGCTGAGAGCAGTGTTCCAAGGCTCCCTGAGCTCAGCAGCTTGGGGCAGAGCCTTTCTCTAGCCCCACCTGACCCTCCAGCTGCTCCTCATGTGTTTTGCTCTCTAGAACCTTCACCATCTTTATAGCTTTGGATGCTCTCTAATAGCTTTATGTTGTTATACTGCAGTGCCCAAAAGAGCACGCAGTACTGGAGGTGAGGCCAAACCAGAGCAGAGCAGGCCAATACCTTCTACTGACCTGATGCACCACAGGGTAAAGAACATCATCCCTTTATCAGAACAGAGTATTTGGGATATTTACTTTCTATGCACTTGGGAACTGTTCTTTAGGAAGAGGCTTTCCCTTTCTGTAAGAACAAGCTGACTTTGGAGAATGTCTTATATCTTAGGATATAATTTTTTTGTAAAAAGAAATGGAAGATGCTTCACGTGAGTTCGGGGCCTTCTCTTCTGTTGGAAGCGATTAGTACCTCTCATCTAATGCAGATGTCTGCTTCTAGGTCTTGTTAATGCATTGCCTCCTTGCTTAAATATCTTTCCACTGCCATAGCTTCTTCATATGCAGATATTTATAGAACATAGTGACATTGCTACCGATCTTTTCTTGGACGGCTTTTTCTGGTTGTGGAAGCAGCTGAGCTCAAGAGAGTGCGTTGCCATGATTTTTCTGTGCATCTGGCTTTTCTGGCTGGGAACAGTTCCCAGTCTTGTATCACTTGCTTTGCACTTTATGTCAAATGAAGGTGAAAAGGTCTGTTGCTGTAATAATGAGCTGTAAACTCAGGAATGCTTAGTTCCCAAAAAGCATGGCTAGCTTTCTTATTTCAGAGGAGTTCTCTCCTCAGCACTTGGGCATCTGTAACTTCTTGTAGCACCTTGCTTTTGGCAGTAAACGGTGTAAATCCCTGGTAAGATATCAGCTGTGGCATCTGAGGGAATTCAGTGCATCTATCTTGTCTGAAAGGAGGCACATCCAGTGCTTGCTTAAAAGACAAAAGCAAAGGCATTGACGGGCTGATCTCTAGGGTAGAGATTTTTTTTTTTTTTTCTTTTTTTCCTGTAGGTATACCTACATGAGCAACAGTGCCCTGTTTGAGTAGGGCTCCTTGTCAGCAGTACACTATCGATAATAATCCCAAGCTGCATTTTTTTAAACCCTTTCTACAGCATCCAGTTGATATCTACTGAAAGTCAAGTAGAGGTTAATTAATGACCCAGGCTGGAAGATCAGGACACAGAGCTGGACAAACAGTGCCCTTCAAGAGCAGTGTTAAATATCACGTTTCATTGTGTAAGGGGGAATAGTGTGGTTTCCTTGAGAACAGAGGCAGTTTCCAGGGGATAGAATTAAAATGTGCTCCATCCTCCTCCTGCTTCAACTAGGGAAGGAAGGTCTTGGATGAATGAGGCTGTTCTCTCCCACTGACTGTGCCTCATGTCCTATAGCATCAGCTGGTTCGAAAGAGGGAAGTTAGAAGAGCAGTTACAAAAAACCTCTACTTTCATGTTGTTTCTTTTCCAACCCACAGTCACAGAAATCTGCACACAATGAGCTATCAGAGAGATGTCAGCTTAGCTGAGTGTCTTGTTGTCCAGTACTCGTTCTGCTCTTTGTCCTTCCATGTTCCTTGTTGTCTTTCAACTAGTGACTAGTTAATGTGGACAATAGAGGCAGTTATACTTGGGAGTTAAAGTGCAAGATCTGAATCATTCTCTGAATGTTACTGTGGTTGATGGAGGAGCGCGTAACATAGTTTGTCTTCCACTTTCTGCTGTATTGGCATCTAGCTCTGAATTGTTGCATGCAACAATTCATTTAAGCTCAGCATGAATTACCTGCAGAGAAATACCGTAGTTCTTCAGCCTAGCAACAATTTACCCTGTGACCTTGACAAGTAGAGACTCAATGGATCTATTTTCCAGTCAGTAAAATAACAACGTCTTGTGCAGCTCCATAGCACTCACAGCTACTTTATCACCAGGTTGCTGATAATTACTGCTGCAGTACATGAAACACAAACTTTTTCCGTGTGTGCATGAAGTGTTTGATAAGAAGTGGGACACGTGGCAGGAAAGAGGCCTTAAACATAACCACATGGACATGGAGGCTTCATTGCTGGCTTTGAAGAATGTGAAATGAGTGACTACTGACAGCTAAGAAAATGCTCTGTGTGGCTTGTGTTTTTCTCAGGCAGTGTTAACCTTAGAGGCAGAGAAGTTCAGATGGAATGTTATACTTAGAAGCCTGCATGTGCAAAACAAGCCCAATAATAGCATGGGGCAGAGTGGCAGCAGGAGGGAGTGTCTGCACGGGACTGTTGGAGCAGTACTTCTGTCCTGGGGATGTTCTGCTCTCCTCTTCTTGGGTTCTTCTGGGGAGTTCTTCTGCAGTGCTATTTCCATCACAGCATAACTTGGACGTCTCAGACTTGGTGTCATTGATGCATTTCTCTGTTTACTTGCTGCACTGGACAGCTAGTGCAGCTCAATTTTCGTGCTGTGGAAAAGCACTGAAATATATTAATGACTGTTGCAGCTCAAGTAGATCAAGTCCATGCACTCGGACATGTAAGGAAGGAGCCAATGCAAAGCATATTTCGTCTTCTAAGCTTCTGTCAACTTCCATGTGGAGCCCTGAGCTGGAAGGAGAATGATTTCTCTATCTGGGAGTGAAGAAATAAAGGAGAATTTTGAGCACTGACTCCATGAAAGGGATTAGAAATGATGCAGGATTTAAAATCTATGTTTTTAAAGCAATTAACTTCTCAGTCCCGGTGGGGTGATGTACCAGCCTAGGCCATCAGCTTGAGCGATATTTTTAGTGATTAAGAAGTGAATGGTGTTGACAGTTCTGCCTCCTGCCCTTGCAGCAAGACTGAAATTTGGCAAGTGCATGAAAAATGGGGAAGACCGTCTTCATTTCCAAAGGAAATTGCAAGTAGTTGAAGGGCTAAAACCTTTAAGAGGATGAAAAATGTTGAAAGCATCTGATGAAATGGAATTTAAAGAAGAGCTGAGGCGGGTAGAAGCCACGTGGATGAACAGCAGAGGGGTGTAATTCTCATGGGCCAGTGCAACAGCGGTTAATAACCAGACCTGTATTTTCAGGGCTAGCTTTCAACAAGCTGTCCCTCACTTCATAGATGAGATGCCTGCAGAGGATTTCCTCCCACTGGGATTGGATGTGCATGGAGCAGACCTCTCCAACCTAAGCATGCAGAATCCCCTTTCTCCTGTACATTTAGCCCTTGATTTGCCTGCTTTAGATGTGCAAGGATAAACTAAGCTGCTGCCTACATCCATCCGCCCCTGAGCTTGCTCAGAGGATACACATCCGCTGTAGATGCTGCATTTAATTAGCAGAATCCCATACTGTGTACACTAACAAGTCTCTGGAGAGCTGAGGATATGGACGGTCCAATCCCAAGGCGTATCAGACTAGGCATGCTGGGGCATCTGTCGTGCCTTGTGCAGGAGTTCCACATTTCCAAGCTAATAGGTTTGGTTTAGAGTCTGATGTAGTTATGCTGGTGCAGCTCTGTGTGGGTATGCTGTAAACTTAATTAAAATGAAGTGAAATGCCAGCTGCCTGCAGGCAGGGCTGTTGTAGCTGTGGCTTTCAGAATTTGATCTTACTCTCTCTAGACTTAAATCTCTTGTTTTAAAATACTTCCTTAGTTCCTTAGCATATTGAGGTTAAACTTTAGTTAACACATGCTTTCTTTCTTTTGATATTACGAAGGCTCCTCAAGAGATCAACAGTCCAATGTTCAGCGTAATGTTTTGGGACATGCAGTGAATAAAGCCTGGGCTGCATGCTCAGCTCTGGGAATTAAAAGTGCTAACTGTGTTCACTGCTTGATCACACATGTGAGCATCAGGGGTTGGGGCACAGGCACCCTTCGTTCTGGCTCTGGTCTTTTGTGTGATTAGGAGACAGAACACGTCCCCATTTGTCTCAGGCAAATAAAGCATATTTAAAACATTGTTCTGCCTATGTTTGCACTCTCCAGTGGGCATTTTAGGATCTTCCCTTCTGACTCCTCAGGCGATGCCTGTGTCCTTTATATTCCTGGAGGTCACAAGGAGACAGTTTCCCTTGTAATGAGGTGCAACACTCTCTTTTATGGTTGAAGAAGCTGGGAAGTGAGCCTATGTATGCCCCTGAAATAGGGGTAGTGTGGGGTTGTGTTGTGAGGTCACCTGGGACTGGTAGGATGGTTGTGGGTGGGAGGATGCTTGATCCCTCTGGCAGTGAGCAGCTCAAGTGGAATTGCAGCTCCCTTAAGCTGTTGGGATGTCTGAGGGCAATGAGGGTGTGCTGGTCAGTAAAGCAGGTAATATAAGGGCAGGTCTGGATTGGGGCTTAAAGGAATAAATATCTCAGATGCTGGAGCTCAACTGGAAAGTCAAAAGTGCTGTTCCTCAGACTTCCCCCATGGACCAGCTCAGTGCTTGCAAAATGGATTGGGTAGCTGACCATCAGCCTTTTTTGGCTGCTACGTGATCCTTTTCCGGCTGGGTAGCTCCCGATTCCACTGCGTGAGCAGCAGTGTTGGCACTGGGGAGGGATCAAAATCATGAGGCTGGGGGTGGAGAGAGTGAAGCTGCTGCCAAAAGAGCAAGTGCCACCCCATGTTTTTGGGTTTAGAGCTGCTCCTGAGCAGCTGCCTCAGACTTCTACCTAATCTGCCTTTGCAGAACTACTTCTTCAGTTCTTATCTCTGTGGGTGTGGAGGAGAAGTGCTACAGGTGGAAGTGTTACAGGGCTGGCAGTAGCAGTTTTCGGAGACCCTCTATATGCACTTCTAGGATGAGATTCTGTGTCATGCTGATGTCTGTGTGACTGGGACTTGCACAGAGCTAGGAAGAGGTTATTTAGGTAGAAGAGCTGAAGATTTATGCCTTTTTTTAGTTCTGCATCTCCTGCAGCAGCATCATAAAGCACTAAAATTTGATTGTTCAGTAGTGGCCCTCAGGCTGAGAAGGTTTGATCCATCTGCATGTACCAGTGTTGGAGTGCGACTTCTTACATCCCGAAGGATGACTTGCCTGTGCTGCAGTCTCCTCTGAGGCTGTATGGTGAGGTTGCAGTGTACATAACAATCCTATTGGGTCACACTGAGCTTGCGTGCTGCTGGCTAGCTGCTAGCTACTTAGTTGGACTTCTGATTCCAATGTTGATGAGCTCAGGGCAGGCTGATGAACCCCTCCTGACTGCTAAGGATCCTACAGCCCCCAGGAGCTGCTGTCACAAAATGGCAGTGTGGCGGATGTGTGTCCCTGAAGATGCTCCTCTGGGGCTGCTGCTGGTAAGTGGCTCATCCAGGTTTCTCATGTAGGATTTGTATTTGATTTTTATTCCCTGAAATGGTTAATGCTACACTAGAGCATTTCTGCAGAGAAAACAAACTGTAGATGCCTGCAAGTTCCAGGTGTTGGTTTTTTTTTGTTTGTTTGTTTTTGTTTTTGTTTTCCTAATCCCAGTGATTTGGCTGGCAAACTGGAAAGCAGCATATAATGACCGTAGCATTTTCAGCTTCTCAAAAAAGCTGGTATCTCTGTCCTGAGAAAAATAGAGGTGACAAGCTGGGGCCATCTCTTTGCCAGCAGAGACGTGGGCATGCAGCGAGCTGTACTCTCAAGTACCATTTAACTGAGTAGCTTCCCAGTGGAGTTGCCTGCTTTGAGCACAGCGCTGTGGATGGTGCATGGAAGGCTCAGGTGCTGCTTCTTGGAAACCTACTTGTATAAATGTCCTTACACTTACTCTCTGTAGTTAACGACTGTTTCATTTTTACAGCCTTTGACTTCAATTTACAATGTAGCTTGCTCATCCTGGCAGTCAGCCTGAGTAAGGCAGCTGTACCTTCTTTTAATAGGACCTATGACCTGTGCAAAACAACTCACATTAATGTCTCTCTATAACAGTTTATTTCAGCTCCTTTTCATGCTTCTTTATCTAATGATTTTTATGCTGTTTTTTGCTTAGCTTATCAAGCAGCAGATTCTCTCTCTCCAGTTTAGGAAGGTAAAACTATGTTGCATTAAACTTCTCTGACCAAACACTTTGCTGAATCTGACTGCATCTGATTAATCTGTAATGCTTAGGTACTAATTAAAGAGAGCCCTGGGGTGATCTAACAAACTTATTCTGCATGGTTGCGTTCCTAATACTTGCCTGTACTGGAGACAACAAAGTGAATGTTCATTGTAATTCCTGTGTTAAGGTGCAAGAAATATTCACCTTTTGTGGCCAAAGGATGGGTGTACAGTTTGTTCAGCTACTAAGTGATATTAAAGTGAGGCTTCCATACAGAGACATTGAAAATTAGATGTTCCTGCCCTGATGCTTTCGAATAAGAAATTTTCTCCTTTCCCACCATCCTTTGCTTTACCATAAGGATCCTCCTTCATTTGGACTCTGCCACAAAGTGCACTTGTATGATTGGACCTTGCCTTTGGCAAAAGAGCACATCCTGAAGTCAGTGGGCATTACTGATTTGCTGCAGAAGCACTTTGAGGATTGATGGTGGAAGGAGAAGCCTCTCCTGAACGCTTCGGTTGCTGTGGGATTGTTAACCAAAATGTCAGGAAAAGCAAATCACGATGAAGAAAAAGCAAATCACTTCTCACATCTCCTTTTCCTGCACACTGCTTTTGTATGGAAATCCCTCTTTAATTTTAAAAGGCTACTGAATTGCTGGTGTCCTCTTCCTGGTCTGTAGGGCTTTTTGTGCAACAAAGATGCACCTTCAGGAAGGCCCAGAGGAAGAGCGGCTGCTGCCTTGTATCAGATTTCTTGAATGCTCTGAATTACTGGTTTAGAAAGCAATTTGAATTGGACAAGTCTCATTGCAGCTGGAATGAGTCAGCTGAGAGCCCCACAGTGCTGCGGTCTCTAAAACCTGCCTGTGACTAATACAGTGGTTTCTTTGAAAGATTAAAGAGACTTTCCAGGGCTTACTGCCAAGTGTGCATTGAGCAAGTCTCGTCATATTCATCTGCCATGCCTGTGGAGTCCTCAGCTTCTGGTGCTGCTGCTTTCCTGGAGCATTCAGTAGCCTTTGCAGTGTTTCTCCTAGCTCTGGGATTTGCACTGAAATGGCCAGGCTTACTCCCAGCTCTGCAGTGACATGGTGCTGGGATTAAACTTGGTCCTGAGTGTCACTATGTGTGTGCACATCACTTCTTTTTATTTTTGAAGATGCTGAATTTGTTGCTCTCTTGCTGGGTTGTGAAATGGTCATTGATGCTTGGGGAGTTGTGACTTCACTGTGTGGATCTGTAAGGCATTTACTGGTCTAGGACTGGGGAACCTTAACAAAAGGTCCATCAGAACCTCACCAGCAACTGCCTCAGCACCGGATTTTCTGCTCTGCTCTTTGGAAATGGGAGTTTTTTTGTCTCCTGGGTTTGGCGTATGGAAAGGTTTCTCTGCTTTGGCAGCTATTGGTATCCACAGCCCTTTCCTGGCCGTGTGGCTGGGGGGAGGGGTGCTTTGCCAGGACCAGTCTCCTGGGGACCACTGTTTTCCACAGAAAGGAGCCCAAGCCATGGCATCTACTTTTTACCTTCTATCCCTCACCTGCTTGGCTATAGCTCATAACCCTTGTTCAGTAGATAAGTTGAGTTTGCGACAGCCCCATCTTCCATCCTCTTCCCTTCCCCGATGCCAAGTGCCCGGGAGCTGGGTGAGGCTCATGCTGCCCCCCAGCCCTTTGTCACTCAGGGATCCATCTCCCTGCATCTCTCATAAGCTGAGGCTGATGGGAAGCCAGAGTGAAAACTGTAGCACTGCAGCCCCCAGGTAAGTTTTTTGGATGGATGAAACAAGCAGTTGCTGTGGCTGGAGCTCTTCTGGTGCCTTCAGGTGTGCGGTTCAGTCCTTGCTGCGGTGCCTGACCTTGCTGGATTCATTCTAAGCGTGTGGATTTTGGTATTTCCTGAACCGGAGTGCTTCCTCAGCAGGTAGAGCATGAGTAGCAGCAGTGCCAGCATTCTGCCTGTGAGCCGGGGGCTGCTTGTGAGGCTGGCGTCCTCCTCACAGCCATCACCACGCGCTGAGAGCCCTTCTGCTCGTAGTGGCGCTGTGTCAGGAGTGGTCTGGGGGTTTGTTCCACCTCTTGCATGACTCTAGAATGTTAAAGGAATGTGTCTTCCACTGCTGAAAGTGTTCTAAGCAGAGCTGCTGGCTACCAGTCCCATTGCAATACTTTCTGTTTCTCCTAAGGTCCTGGCACTTGGGACCTTGGGATCCTCTCTCCCAGTGTAAACATGTAGTGTTTTAATTGCAGAGAAGAAAATGAAAGAAGAAATTCTTCCCTTCCAGGAGCGCCAGAGCACTATCCAAATGAAGATTGAACTTGGAATTAAATCCTTTGCCTTTTTTTTTTTTTAAAAAAAAAAAAAGAAAGAAAGAAAGACCCGATCTTCCAGGGTTGTCTTGGTGATACTCCAACAGGGTTGGCAGTACTGTATGCTGATTTAGTGCTATCCTCAAATAGTATCTAAGTACCTGGAGACTCTGAGATCAATTTTTATGAGATTCATAGATGGCACTGGGTATTTGGATGGTCCTGGCTGTTTGGATCTTGCAGCCTGAACTTGGGGGTCACTGCATGGGCTCATGGAGTGTGTACTATGAGTGCCTACTTGCAGCAGCGAGAGGTGAAGTATGTCATGTAATTCCTGAAAAGAAAGATGCAAGCCAGGCTCGAGGGCCATATGCTTATGAGCCATATTCAGTTCACACTTGGCCTGGAACTGCAATGTGAAATCTTCACAAATAAAATAAAATCTCAGTGAAGAGAATAACTGATAGTGCAGTACCAGGAGAGCGAAGCTACTTTGTTAGTGTCATGGTTTGAGCCTGCTGGCAGATCAAAGACGTTCAGATGTGATACAGAACTAAAATTATTCTTGACATTCATTACCCTAATAGCTTCATAGACAAAGGAGATGTGTCCCAAATGACACTTTAAATTGACAGAATCATCTCAGGAATGAAAAAACAGTCAAATACCATGACTCTTGACTTGACTTGTGAAAACCTGTTGTAGGGATGATGGGAGGGAAGGAGGGCATGTCTAACAAGAGCACAGCATAGACAGGCTTCTGAGATGAGATAGGAAGGGAACCCTTTGATTTCTTTCTAGTACTTTGATCTTTAAGAAATACTTCTTGAATCTTCCAGGAGCACCTTCTGCGCAATCATTTCCCAGCTGACGGAGGAAACCCAGCCACTATTTGAAACCACTATCAAATCTCGTTCTGTGTCCGAAGACTCTGATGCTAAATTCACGTGCATAGTGACAGGTAACAGTGTCTTCAGTGAATAACCTGGTCCTGTCTCACTTGCTAGACTTGTGCTAGTTAAAGTCTAGAATAAGCAATAACAAGGCAACACATAACAAGTCCAGTGTTGTCATACTGACAAGTAAAGATTCAGCAATTGCATGACAATTTCAGCTTTAATTTGATGGGGGAATCAGGGGAAAACATTTGACATTGTAAAGAAGAAAAGGCCTAACAAAACATCTCAAGCAGAACAGATTAAAGACCAGGAAATGGAATATGCTGATTACTGCTTGGGCAAGTGATACTTTATTGTCCTAGTCTGTGCTTCTCTAATCCTGGATTCCATGCCTCAGGAATGTGTAATTTTGAAGACTGTTACACTGGAGCAAACTTTAGCTCTCATTGCTGGCTATAAATTTGCATCAGTGATAAACATGTGTATCTGTCAGTATCTGAAATAAAGACCAGTTTCTGCCCAGTGAGCTAAAATCTAACCCTGAGCAGGAAGGATTTAGGTCAAGGGATATAGAGGAGATGGAGGAGGCTGAAAGATAGAGTAAGTACTGAGGTGTTGTGGCGAAGGGGCATGGCAAAACATTGATGTAAAGGCAAGCAACTCCTTTGCTGGTGAGCTTTTGCCTCTTAAATATAAGGATGCTAAAACTTTGCTCTCTCTCTTTTTTTTTTTTTCATAGTAGTTATCTGTTTACAGATATAATACCAGATCCTTCCTGGTATTGTGTAAGTTTCTTATACTGACAACTTACTCAGTGAGATTAACTGAAAAACCTTGTTATGCCTCTAATGAGAAGAGTTCCTCCAATAAGCCTCATAATCTCAAGTACCAAGACTTTCCTAAGATTGAGGGAATCCATTTTGCTGTTATAAAGATGCTGTAAATAAGCTGTATGCAAAGAAGAACATACTGAACCCTTTTTCTAAAATCCTCCTACTTTGAATTCTTGGCTCTTCTCATATGATTCACTTGTTTTACAGGTCTGGCTTTCTGAACTTGCAGGGCTACAGCTGGTACATTGGCTTCATTGATGCTTAACTTTAGCAGGCGACTTTCTGCTTCTGTGGTAAAACTGGGCTGCTAGGGTTGCCTCCAAGCCATGCCCTTCATTAGGGCTTTCCTGATTGAATTTATTAAAAAGGAAAAGCTTTACATATTGTGCAGTGGCATGTAACTCAACATTTTGCAAGCCGAGAGTGTCAGAGGTCAAAAAATGAGTGATGTTTGGATATGTTATGAGATCTTGAGTAACAGCAGATGCCCTTCTCTCCTCCTCATCTGAAAGTGTCATGGTGGTGCGAGCCCAGAGTGTGACTGCTTTGTGTGGAGGCATACAAAAGCACTGCTTTCTCTTTCAAAATTTCTTTTACAGTGCCTATTTCTAGCTTAAGTCTTCCCCAGATGCACCTCGGGGTGGACAATTCCTTTGAAAAGACCTCTTCTCTTCCGAAGTCCATATGATACCAGCATCTCTCCTGGGAAAAGTGAGAAACTACTCACTGTGCAGGAGACATGCTGCCAAGGAATGCCTCTGCTTGTACATATCAAAGTATATCTAGAGACAGATATGTTCTCTATCCAGTTTGTAGCCATTCCTGGCTGTTTGTAGGCAGAAGGCTGCCTTCCAGCTTTGGATGACCTGTTGGTGCTGGTAGCACAACGTGATGTCTTATACCAAGTTGAAAAACTGATGCTGGTGTCACATCTAATAAAGTGAAAGAAAGCATCAAATGAGTATCGTCAGCATGTAGCCATTTTCACACTTAATGAGCTAGACTGGAGGATATCCTTATGCACTTAAATTAATAGACTCCTCCCAAAACTAGGAATTTTCATAGAAAAGCCCTTAAACAGCCCAGACCTCCTGTGCCATGTGGTCCTGTGGCCTGCTCTAGCAGCTGAGGATTTCCTTGGGACACGGGGCATGAAGTGCAGAGAAAAGCCCACTCGTGAAGTCTAATCTGGTGTTCAGATATCTCCCCCTTGTTATGACGTTCATATTCAAAAGGGAGATAGTGCAGGGAGAAGGGATATGACAATTGCATCCCTGGCCAGTGGCTGGTGTGGTGGTACCAGCTCAGTCCTGCTGCTGTGGTTGGAGTCCAGGGACACTGGATCATAGCCTTACAGGAGACAAAGGGCTGACTGTCAGTTACTCCTGCTGTTGCTCTCAAGCCCCATATGCAGTTACATGACCTACAATAACATTTTTTTGCTGCTTCTTAACTGATAATGAATTCCAGTGCAGCCCCTTATCTGTGAATACCAGAGACTCACTGGTCTTGTCCTAGGAAGGCAGCACAATGCAAATATTTGAAGAGCCACCCTCCAAAATGTTCTGGGAGTAGCAGGAAAGAAAGTAAGTTTGAGACAGGCTTTGTGATGCTCTTGGGTGGCTGCACAATCCCTGCTTTTCTCCTGTTTTCTGGTTCTTCTTGGAGCTTTGTTCTGCCTGCTGCTGGAGTGCCTAGCGCATCTTATTTGATTGTTTTGGGTCAAATTGTGCATCAGTGATGACATGTTTTCATTTTTAGGTAAAACTAGTTCAGCCTTTATTCGCTGAGAGTGAAGAAAACAGCGAGACATGATTTTTTTGTGTGTGATTTCTCACAGAGGAGAGGAACACACTCAGCTTCTTTGCACCAATTTGTTTCCTTGGTAGGTCTGACTGGATTTCAAGACCTCAGGGGTCTCATCCTTCAGAGCCTCTCCTGTGAGGAGTTATAGGGCTCTTTACAGAGAGTATCCCTTATTGAAGGCGCTGTAAGGATTTCACAGCTTTTCAGCTGTCTCTGTATAGTGTTGGCTGGGGAAGGGAGGTGCAAGCTGATGAATCACAGGGGCTTGGATGGAGGGGGCGTGGGTCTGTGATTGTTTGCTATGATTTTCAAGGATTGAGGCCTGCTCTGAGAGGTGGTGACTGTATCTAGCCAGGACTATTACATCAGTACCAGGTATTACCAGTTTACAGGCAGTTTTGTTCAGCACTATTTTCACCCTCCTTAGGAAGGGACCAACAAGGATCATTGAGTGACTCCTGGCAGGAGTCCACACAGGACCACCAGCAGTTCAAACAATATCTCTGAGAATACTTGAATCGAGAGTAAATTGCTTGGATGGAGAACGTGTGGGGAGATACAGAGGCTGTGGCTTTGGGGATGGAGCAGGTCATGAGCAGGGAGGTAGAAGATGGCAAGGCTTGGGGCAGCCAGGGAGAGAGGAATGAGGAGTGACTGCCACTTTCAGGCTGGTGGCATAGAGAGATGCTGCTCTTGATGTGTGTCTGGCCCTTCTGTCAGCATTACTGAGTCCATGGGCAGAAGGGATCAGATTTACTATGATTTTTCCATCCCAAACTGCCTAAAGCCCCAAGACAGCTTGTGTAGAGGAGAAATGGAAAATCAGTGAGATTATATGAAGATGTTTCCAAACTCTTTTCACCTTACCAAGCTTCAGAAGCTCAACTTCCCCATTTTCTGCCCTATAAAATGACAGCTGAAATTTCTATAAACACCTTATCTGGGTGATTTTGAACACCTAATGCAAATGTTTTTGGATGAGTTCACAAAAGCTTCTCAGGCTTCAATAGCTTCAGGAAAAAAAAAAAAAAGAGTATTTGATCTAAACTTTGCAATTTTTCTATGAAAAACCTGGGCTTAGAAGGTCTCCTGCACCATGCAGTGCTTGGCTGTCGTGGTAGAGCAGTGCTGCTGGAAGATGCACTTCCCAAAAGCTTTTGCTGATCCTGAAGATGCCTGGGGAATGCGGCAGGAGCCTGTCCTCCTCCACAGGAATGCATGTCTGTGAAAGTGAGGTGCTCGCTGGTTAAATGCAGGAGACCAGCTGCCAGCAAATCACTCTCTGCACCAGCTGCAAGGGGGCTGCAGGAGGGACAGGCTTAGGAAAGGTGAGTGCTTGGTTTTGTGAACGGCTGCTCTGTTCTGAAATGCACTATTTGCAGCCACCACCACTTGTCTGATGGGGAGCAGGTATATAAATGCAGCAAGCCAGAGAGATTTCAGGCTTAATAAGAAAAAAAGCCTTTTGTCAAGGCACTGAGCAGCTGTAGGAATTACAGCTCTTTCCAGCAGATGTCAGCTGGGCATTGGCATCAGATGCAGAGGCCACGGGGGGACATTGCAGGGTTTCTTGGAAATGGTATGCTTGCATTTCCCAGAATGAAGTACTGTGATGGCTCACAGAATGTTCACAGGATATTAGGAAAATCTACCTGCCAGCTAGCTGTACTGATAGCTGTGGGGGCTTTGAAGGTCTCGTGTGCAGACAGCCCTGAGGAAGGGTAGGACTGCTCTGAATGAAGTGTGAGCTGTACATGAAAACTGTTTTGTTCCTTGTCCCTGGAGCAGAAGAAAATCACTGCATGCTCATTTGGCTCAGGGTCCTGCTGCCAAGTGTAGTCAGTAGCTAATATGTATGGAAAATACAAGCAGCAGGGTCAGTCTGTGGTGATCCCCTTGCTGGAGTACTCTTTTATCTCCCTTTAGTTAGAGGAGGATGTTCAACATGTGCTCCTTTAGCTCTTTCTGGTCAAAGGCATTACATATCAGCCAACACCAGGGATGATTCCTGTTGATGAGTCTTCACTCCTGCTGTTTTACTCCTGCTGTGGGACCTTCTTTACAGAGACAGATGTATGCTGGGCTTGGGCATTGCTGTAGGCTCCTGGCACTTCAGACTGATGCAAGCAGGTGGCTCCTGGACATTTTCAATTAAAAATTTTGATTGCCAGCCCTGAAATCAGTGGGCTAGCAACTGGGAAGTATCTTGGGTAGGCTGTTGGTGTCCTGTTCCTGCCCACCCCATACATCGTAGCCATTGGGGCTGGGCATTTTGGGTGCTCCTTTGTAGCCTGGGTCCTGGCCAGTGCTGTTTGTGGAAGAGATTGATGTGCAGACCACATTTGGAAATGCTGGTGGAGATCAGCGTGCTGGCCTCTTTTGCAACAGTAGCACAGGGCTGTTGGCAGCCTATGTGAAGCAGAGAGATGAATGGTGACCACTTGCTTAGGCAGTTTTCCCCTGAAAAATGGGCTGCTCTTATTCTGAACTGGAACTGCTGTGGGTGAGAGATGAGGGCTCTGATCCCTGTATGCCCTCCTGCTGATCCACCTCCACTGAGTGTGGCGGGCAATGTGTGGCCACGTGCCCAGCTCCCTGGCCAGCCAGTCACACACGTCATGATGTCATTCTACTGAAAAGGCAGGTGACATCTGTTGTCAAGTGACATTTGTAGGACATCAAGCTGGCTGTGATGCAATCAAGACAGCTTCTGTTCAGTGGAAACTTTGGGATCAGTTTACTGGCTGTGACACTTAGCAAAATGTTGTGAGCTCCATGGAGGGACGAATGCCTGTTTTCTAACCTAAGCCTTAATCTCAGTAAAACATGCCTCTTCACGTAGAAGTGAGAGTGTGCTTACCTTCTGCTCCCAGCCAGTGTTACAGGAGATGGCCATGTGATTCACTCTCCTCTGCTCAGGAATGAAGTGCTGGGATTTTTTTCTCAAAAATAGCTCTCTTCCTAGGAGCAATAAAAGCTTTGGATAAGCCCCTCTGATTTCCACTCACAGTACTTTCTCTGCTGTATGATTTAAAGAATGCAATGAACCCAGAATAACATGTATTCTGCCAGAGTGTTTTGTTTTGCTGCTGATTCCTTTTCCCTTGCTGTGCTCCTTGGTCCAGCATTCCTCATGCTGATGTCCATCCTTCTCCCCAGGTTACCCGCAGCCGGAGGTGACGTGGTATAAGGATAATGAGGAGATGGATCGCTACTGTGGCTTACCCAAGTACCAGATTTTCCATCATGGAAATCGTCACACCCTGCAGCTGTACAAGTGAGTAGGGAAGCTGGAGAGTAGTTGGATTTGCTGTTGGGAGTGCATTTTCATTACTTGGAGAAATTGGCTGTCAGTAGCGATCCCCCCAGTGCCAGTGTTTCCAGTTGCAGTGCTCCTGACTGTCTCTTCCCTGTTAGCTTTTCTCTCCGGATCACATCAGGATGAGACTTGCACACAGGGATAGCAGTCATTCTGGAGGCAAGAGGAAGATCAGGAGAAATTCCTCTCCCTGGAGTCTTCCAGTGCTGTAACAGTGTGCTATCACAGTGAGAGTCACGAGCAGAGTGATAAGACTGACTGAAAGTGAGCAGAGGGAAAGCACTGGCTGCATTCGGGATGATGGTTAAGGAATCAGGCAGGACAAGGACAGAAACAGTCCATAGGAATGTCCTGAGCAAGGACAAAAGAGGGGAAAAGGCTGCAGCCCTTCCTCTTTCATAGCTTCCACTGTGAGGTTAGGGAAGGGAAGGGATGCCCAGACTGCCAGCTTCCTTTATCTTTAGATGAGGGTTGTGTTTCTGGGAGCCAGGCACACCTTGTCCCCAGTGAGCAGAGACCTGCTGCATCTTGTGTCTTGGATTTGGGATGTCAGACAGACACCAGTATTGCTCACAGTCCTGTGATCCTTGTGATTCCAGTGAGGACTTTTCTGCTGCTCCAGGTTTCCATGGGGGACTGACTCAGCTCTTGCAGGGAGCTCTGTGGGCCGGGAGTCCAGGAGTGACGGCAGAAATGGCGTCCATGTGCTTTGTGCCTTTGCAGCGAGATGGGAAGGCTTTGGTAAGGCAGTAGGGTGGAGGAAGAACAGGAATGTAAGAAGCGAAGTTAGGCTATGACAGGCTGAGAGGAGAAGATCCCATGGAGGAATGTGGTTGAGAACAGTCAGAAAGCCTGGTGCTGTCTGTAACTCCTTCATCATAACGCTGCAGTCCAGAGGGAACCAGGCACTGATTAACATGTGAGTTGCTTATCTGGTAGTGCAGAGAGCAGGCAGAGCCCAGGGATAGCCCCTCAGAGCAAGAAGTGGGGAAAGGGCATGCGTACGTAGAGAGCTACAGGGGCTGGGGAGGATGGGCAGGTCTCATGCAGAGCTTTTGGTTTCCAGGTGCCGGGAAGAAGATGCAGGCATTTACCAGGCGTCTGCTAGAAATGCCAAAGGCATCGTGTCCTGCTCTGGTGTGCTGGAAGTGGGAACCATGACGGAGTTCAAAATTCATCAGAAATGGTTTGCCAAAATTAAGAGAAAGGCTGAAGAAAAACTACGAGAGATAGAACAGAGCAAGAAACGAGGGAAAGAGAATGTGGAGGTGGAGAGTTTGCAGAGAATGAGCCCAGATCGGCTCCAGAGAAAGCGGAGGCTGGCCAGGGATCTGAATCTCCGGCCAGGAGCCTCTCTGTGGGAGAAAGAGGATGCAGCGAAAGTGCATGTCACTGATTCTAAATCCAGATTACGAGAGGATGTGGCTGACTCAAAGGAACAGTCAGTAAACACGATGACGGGCTTACCAAGCAAACTGATAACACCTTTGAAAGCAGAGGTGACCACCAATGGAGACGCCTCTTTGGAGAGTGTAGAAGAGAATGGGAATGGCTTTCTTGCCTACATCTATGAGACAGTAGAGGATCTAGTGTCTAAGCCATTGGCCAAAGACTCTGCAGCTAAAAAGAAAAAGAAAGTGGTGGATGCTCCAGCAGCAAAGCAGGAAGTTTTGAAGCGAGAAGAAAGTGGACGAGACAGGGTGAAGCCCTCAACAAATCCAAGGTTTGCCCCTCCTGTCCCCTTACGCAGGAGCGCGCATCTGAGGCTGGCAAGCGATCAAGAAGAGGAAAATATTCCAAAGACGAAAGAGTCTGTGAAAGCTGTGAATCAGGACACTAAAGTTAATGGTGACATGCACTTCTCTTTGAAAGAATTGTATTTTGATAATCAAGTGAAAGAGACAGCGGGGAAAGGTGAGGTGGGAACCAAGGAAGAGGCTGTGAGTGAGGCTGCCCCACGGCGTGTGGGTGTCAGCAGGCAGGCAGAGGATGCTTCATCCTCAAATGCAGCACCTGCACCATCCGAGGGACAGAAAGACCAGCGCACAGCACAGAAGTCTGAGGGGCACAAAGTCATTGGTACAGAGGTAATTAGAACAGATCACAGCCAATGTGGCAGCATTGCATCACTGTGTGTATCCCAAGGAAGCTGCTGCTGTGGCTTCTTAGGTCTCCTCCAGCAAAAGCACCTGGAAAACAGCGTGCCTGGGCTTGGTGTGCCCAAAGAGCTGAGCTTCCATCTCTGAATAAATGTCAGATGAGGTGGTGAGGAGAGATGTACGTCAGGCCATGCAGCCGGACAGCTGGGCTGTGAGTGGCCTGGGGCGTGCTGTGAGCCCTCTGGTTTAATCGGCAGGCTGACCTCATGCAGAATGTTTCCAAATCAGTTCAGCAGGGAGCAGTGAATGGTTATTTGTAGCTGGGGGTGGATGCCTTGTGTGTACACGAGACTGATGACATCTGTCCAGTTTAGCAATTGAGCTTGAGCTTCAGCTGGCATTTAATGAGCCCCCCCATGCAAATGAGCATAGCGTGCCAGGTACTCCACGTGAGCCGCGCTGGGCAGAGCATTGAATTTTGTTTACAGTGCAACGTGTATACAGTAGACCTGGGCTATTTTTTGGCTCTCCCCTCTTGGAAAAACTCTTGCAAGTCTCTTTGCAGTGGCAATGCAGAGCCAGAGTGCTGCACCTGCTCCTGACCCTCACTGCATCTTTTAGTCAACTTCTATTTTTGTCACTTAACCTGAGGCATTTTTCCATGAAAATATTAGATTGGAAGCTACCAGTATTCTTTTTTTTTTTCTTCTCTTTAATGACACCTTCTCAGACAAAAGGCTCTCTGAGTCCAGTTTGCGGTTGCCATCAGGATCTAGCGTTTGAGCAAGGGCAGTTGTACGCTGTCAGTATGAGAGGAGGCACCTGTGCATTTGGAAATAGCCATGATACGGAAAGTGGGACTGCTGTCTGCTCCAGGGGAGGAATAGCCTTTCTTCCTCTTCTAGGTTGCATTAGCCATAGCTAGGAGCACCCTTCGCTGGTAAGAAACCTGCTGTGTTACACAGTCTGGGACGTGGGCTCAAAGCAGTGCAGCACACCGAGCCTGTCTTTAACACGTCACGTCAACAGCACATACAGGAGCATAAATTATCACTGTGATGCATGCCCATGGAAAAGCCATTCTTTTTGTCTCTCTCTTGTGTTATTCTGCCCCTTGCTCTCAAGGAGGGTGGAATTTGTTGGTGTGTGGCATCCCTGAGCTTTTGACATATATCAAGGTATTTTTCTTTTCAAAAATCTGCTCACAGAGGGAAACCTGTAGCTTGTCAGCCAGTGTGCTTTTTGAGTAGTCAAAAGGGAATGCTTCTGATTTGAATTTGAATGCTTCAGCTAGTTGGTGGTGCTGAGGAAGTAGTCAGGCTTTTGTGTGACCAAATAAGCCATATAAAAACTCTTTGAAGCTGACTCCAAGTGTGTTATTTATACTCCCCAGGACAACGATTATTTTTTTTTCCCTCTAATCTTTCCCTTAAACTAGACAGGGTCTTAGCAGCGTGTTTTTCCTCTTCTTGGGACGCAGCTGGGCCTACCGGTTAAGACTTCTCCTTGGGTTCTGTAGCAGGACTTTGCAAGATGCCAGCCAGTAGCCGGGCTCTGTAACTGCACATGCACAAAGGTAGCAGTAAAAGTGGATTTGAATGAAGATTACCCTTGGAGTAGTTCTTGCATAATGTTGAAAATAGTGTTTTTATTACATTTCTTTTACATACCTTCATTTTGGGTGTGTTATCAACCTTCATTTTTCCCCTAAGTCCAAACGCGGCATCATAACAGCCTTTGTGAACAAAATTAACTTCATCCCAGCTGAAACCGGGACAAGCTGCTTCACTGTTGCTTTAGGAAAGGTGCTTTTCCAAAAAGCTCTGCTAAATAAGCCTTAGTTCTTGCACCCCAAAACCCCAACTTCTCTTCAGCCAAACAGATGTCCCTGCTTGCCAGCAGCATGGCATAGAGCTCACTCCTTGTGTCCGTCTGTGAACCAGTAGAGACCTTTGGGGGAAAAAAAACGAACAGCAGGTCCTCTCAGATCTCCTACCTGTAGACCCTATTGCTGAAGGCAAGTGGAGACTGTGCATGACCTTTTTCTATATGCATGTCCTGATGTTGAGCTGAGCATTGGTCAGGCACAGCATGTATCAGTGTTATCACCGGCTCCTGTGAGCTTTATCCTACAAAAATAGACAGTGCCCCTTGTCTAGAAGATTTCACCAGTTTTCCTCAGGATAAAGCTCAGCTGTTGCAGCGGGCAGCTTGCTGAAACGTCTGCTGCTGTGCAGCTGCAGTTGGAAAAATTTGAGCTTCCTGAATGTCAAAGAAACAGGATGGTTGAATAGCACAGATAACGTCAGGGTGTAGAATTTTGCTGCAAATCACTTGGGCAGCCTCATCCAGATACTGTGCGACATGTCAGTCGCCGCATCTCAGAGTGGATATAATGTCGGGAGGGTACTGACTCTTGAAAATGAGCATGATGAGTTTCAAACAAGGCCTCAGCAATGGCTGGTGAAAATAGTAAGGTTTTTCTCCTCGGAAAGTCACCATGTCAGAGGAGGTTGTATTTAAAGCCACTGAATGTCCTGCCTCTTAGCTGTGCACAAGCAAGGCATTAAAAGACATCAGAGTCAGAGGATGAAATGGAATGGAAAACCATTTTGTGCAGTGTGACAGGGTGCTGTGGGATGATGGCAAAGCCACGAGACCCTGGATGAGTGAGTATCAGTGATACTGGATTTGAATGGCTAAGACTCGTAATTCAGGCAGAAGCTGGGCAGTGCTGCTAAACAGACACGGGTAGTAAAATAGTATTTCACTTCCCGTTTTCTTTTTTGACTAGGTCACGATAACAGCAGGACCATCTGCAAGTGACATAAAACATCCAGTGTCTGGCCCAGCGATAGACAGCAGTCAGCAAGCTGACAAGCTAGAGGAGCTCAGGAAAGAGAAACCTGTCTCCCAGGAGACCAGAGGGACTGGGAAAAGAATAAACCCCAGGCTAAGGTTTCAGGAGACACCAAAGCCACCAGCTCCTTCTGCAGACCACGCTCAGACCAGCGGGGAGCAGCCTGCCTCCAGGGCACAGGCAGAAGGACATTCCCATACTCTTGAGGGCAGAGAGACCCAGCAAGGACTGTCAAATCAAGAGGTCAAGAGCCAAGGTACTAAAGAGCCATTGCCGAAGAAATTGAGCCCTCCAGAGCCTGGAAAAGATACTCCTCATGAGAAAAGCACACATCAGACAGCAGTAAAGGACGAGAAGGGCAAAGAGAAGGGTGTAGAGCCATCTGAGAGCAAGCCCTGTACAGAGGCAGGAGGAAGCAGTATAGCAGTGTTGTCTCCTGAGATGGTAGAGACACCTTTGGGGCTTCAGGAGACTGAAATACCAGCTCCTCCTTCAGTTTGTGTGACTGAGGAAAAGCTGATTCCCAGTGCTGCAGTAGGGACATTGGTGGTGCAGGAGGCACCACCTGCAGCTTGCAGCAGCCAAAGGACGGAGACTTCAGCAGGGGAGGCTCCATCTGGGATCCAGCTGCTGCCTCCTGTGAGCAAAGACACGGAAACCAAAAAGGCAGATGGAGCTGCCCCGCAGGAGATGTTTCCAGCCAGCACTTCAGGGGAGGCAGATGCCAAACCAGTGTCTGTGGTACCTCAGAGGGAGGAAGGAGGAATGCAGATGGCCACAACTCCAAGCCAACAGCCAGCAGCGCCTTTGGGTATTTTTGAAAGAGTTGTTGAGGTTCAGCCACGAGCACCACTCGTCCTGCCTAGCCCCGAGAGACCTCAAGAGATGACTTTGGAGGAGAAAATGCAGCACAAAACCCTTGTTTCCTCCTTGAAGAACTACCTACTGCTTCTTTTACATTTGTCAGATAGCAGTAAGGATGCCACAAAAGAAGATGCTGAGCCCAGGGGTGAGGAACAGTCCACTACAGAGGAAGTCCCGCTCCCAGCAATAGGCATCGCAGGCCTGAGTCCCCGCACCTCAAGGAGGGTTTTGGAAAAGGTACAAAACAATCAGCTCTTCCAGACAGCAGAGAACTTGCCTCTGACTCCCAGGACATCCAGGCGGATCACAGGCATGATTAACGAGGAATTCATTACCAGCAGGGAGATGCTGGCTTGCAGGCCTGTGCCGCCAAAGAGACGCACTAAGATGGCTCCTGAGGCAGAGGAGCCACTTCAGCTCTCTGTGCCCTCCATTGTGGTGGGCAATGTGCCAGCAGTGGCTGTGGGGCAGCCTTCTCATAGCGTACCCAATTTGCCTTCTGTGATCTCTGAGATAGAGAGCCCTGCTGATCCTCTGGCAGTGCTCCCTTGTGCCACACCAGAGGAACTTGCTTCTGGGGCCCGACGCAAAATATACCTGCCGAAAACCAAGCAAGTTGGGGAGGAAGAGGAGGTAAGCCCGGAGAGCCAGGGGCATGCAAGAAGCCCTACTGTTTCACCACGGCAATCCAGAAAGAGTGCAGCCCTGTTGCAGACACCTGCCCTAGCTCCATCCCCTCCCACAGAGAAGCGCTCACCAACCCTCACAAAGAAGATGGCCACACTGGAGGTTCCTAAATTGTACGAGGAGCTCACAGGTGATAGCAGCAGAGACCATGAAGTCCCTGAAGATGCTAAGCCAGAAGAGCAACCAGCAGAGTCCAAGAAAGCAAATAACCCATTCAAAGGTAAGGAAAGATGTAAGCCCCTTGATGCTTACTGGAAGTCCCTGATCCCTGTCCAGTAAGAGGCAGTTGTGGTCATATGAGTTTTGTAAATTTGCAAGGTTTTCAGCATCACCCTTTAGCAATGTGAAAACCAAAAGTCTATCCCAAGCGTGTGCTGGGTAAGTTGAGCCAGATGCTCATCTGTCTGAGTGCAGGAGATGCACAAACACATATCCTGTAACAAAACCAATAGGCCTCACATTGCTAATTTGAGCTGTGGTGACAATGAGTTAGAAGGGACTTCATCCTGGTGTTGAGGTGCTTACTGGAGCCAGTCACGCAGAAATCAGCACTCATGCAAAAGTAAACATCGTCTTGCTATATCTCTACTTTAGTAGATATGTATTTCCTGCTACATTGCCTAGTGTTGTTCTGTGTTGCTTCTGGCTGAACCCCTCTAAGCAGTGCAGTGCTGTGCCATTGAGAAAGTTTGTATCACTTACATCCTATCATATTTAGTTTTGAGATCTTCCCTGGAAAGGTGATGTACCAGGTGACATTGTGCTGATGTACTCATGATACTTAACACCAAAGTCCTAAGCAGCAGCACTGGAGAAGGTTGGCCTGTCCCCAGAGCTGCAGCCAGCATCATGTCTTTTACTATCTATCTCTTTGCACCCTGTTCTTAGCTCCGCAGGTGATTCGTAAGATCAGGGCTGAACAATTTTCTGATGCATCAGGAAACCTGAAACTTTGGTGCCAGTTCTTCAATATTTTGAGCGATTCTAAGCTGATGTGGTACAAGGATGAGATCCCTGTAGCAGAAGCACAAAGGAGGTAATATTCCAGCTCCACTTTGTTGTAGTTCTTGTGCATAGCCCTGAGTTTGTGCTCTGGCTCTTGTGTTTACTGAGAAGAAGATGCCCCTTCTCTTACGGCTGCACGAGAAGCTCATTGCACAGCACGATCTGCTGTGAACTAGTGCCTGGAGTTGGGAGAGTTGCCCACATAGGCACCTGCTGCCCTACTGATACTTTGTATGGAGTCTGGCTCAAGGGTTGATGCATTGACTAGCAGAGACCTGGGGAGGGCAGGAGTTGATCTGAACCTTGGGTAGGGCAAGGAAGGTGCTGTGCCCATCTCAGAGCTTGAGAGCTGGGAGCAAACCACAGAATTGGGACTCTAGTTGCTTCCTTGCAACCCAGATGGCAAAAAAAATAAAAAATAAAAAAATCAGCTCTGACTGCACCCTGTCTGCCACCTTGACTAGAGGAACTGCCAGCCCAGAACTGCAGGCTGGAGAAGTCTGGCATTCTGCTGATGCAGAGCTTGTGCTTTACTCGTTCCTTGGAGAGAGAGTTGTGTCTGTCCTCCCTCCTGAATGCCTGAAAGCGTGGCAGGAAGCAGGACACCTCTGTGACTCTTTGGCTTCCAGCCATCCCACCCAAACAAGGGTTTATTAGCGCAGCTACAACCCTGACCCAACTGCCCTTAGAGACAACTACCTTTATCAGCATGTAGCCCAACCCCAGCATAAGTTTGCAGGACTGGAGATCTTGCACCTCTAAGAATGTGAACAGTAGAGCTGCTGCAAGGTGCCAGGAGAGCAACTGGGGTGCTCCTGCCTTCCTGCGTGCCCATGAGCTGGTTTCGTTTTCATGCCTACACTCCAAAAGCTCCAGGGCTCCAGGTGCCTCGGCACACTGCACAGGGTTGACCCCATACTCTGATTCCTTCCAGTGCTGGTGATGAGGGCCAGGCAGCCTTGGCCATTGTGCAGGCATCCCAGAAGGACTGTGGAGTCTACCGGTGTGTGATCAGCAATGAGTATGGCACGGACTCCACTGATTTCCTGCTCAGCCCAGAAGGTGAGGTGCCCTCAGCTAACTGGTGGCTCTTACAGCTGTGTGATTGTGCGATCGGCCCTGAGGCAGGGTGAGATCCTGGCAGAACTCTGATTCTTCTCCTGCTTTGTGTCTCCTCCAGTGTTGTCAGGATTTATCTTGCGGGAAGAGATCGAAGGTAAGGATGACGTGCTGATGACTTGCTGCCCTGGCCACCCGGCCTTGCTGTGGGATGGGCAGGATGTGCCTGTGTTGTCCCTCCTCACCAGCTCTTCCCTCCACCAGTTGGAGAGGAGATCGAGATGACACCCATGGTGTTCGCAAAGGGCTTGGCTGATGCGGGCTACTGGGGAGATAAATTCTTCGGGCGTGTGATGAGCGAGGACATGGAATTGGGTGCTGGCTTCCTGCGCAAAGCCTGCCGTGCCAGAGCCATCTATGGCCTGGAGCCTGTCTTTGAGTCTGGCTGCACCTGCATCATCAAAGTGCACAATTTCATTGTCTTTGGGACCAAGAACGAGAACAGCCTCATTGAGAAGAACTATGATATCACCATTCAGGTGGGCACTATGAGCTATAGCCCTTTTGGGTCTCCCCTGGTTTTCTCCATCTGTCTGTAGTCGTTGTACCCAGCTTTCTTAATTTCTTTCCACTTCTTGAATGCTCTGATTGAGTCAAGCCTTGTCCCTGGCAATATCCATGTTCATCAGCCCTTCTCTCTGTGCAGTGCAGAGCTACTCAGATCTTTTACTTGTCCTTTGACTGCTGGGACAGGGGAACAACTGGCAGTGATCCCAAGGGTTGCTTTCTCTAATAGGGGGGTCTCACAGCTTTGGTGTGGGCTTGTTGACAGAAGGCAGGACAGGGCCCTGAATCTCCTGCTTGAATCTCCAGGAATGTAAAATCCAAAACTCCAGTCGCGAGTACTGCAAGATCTTTGCTGCTGAGGCCCGTGCTGTCCCTGATTTTGGAGCAGTGCCTGAGTAAGTACGGTGCTGCAACTCTGCTAGCTCAGCTAGACAGAGCATCTAGGGAGATGGTGGGAGGGTCCCCTGTGGGACACTGGGGACATCCCAAAGGGTAGCACCCTCTTATCCCACTCTCACGTGGAAGGGATATGGGGAGGAAGGCAAAAAATAGGTGCAGATCTCTGCTGAGGTGGAAAAGTTCTGCAGCTGGTGCTGACTCCAGCTGTGTGCTGCCACACAGGATAGTTCCTCTGTATCTGATTTACCGACCGGCCAACAACATCCCTTATGCCACGATGGAGGAGGACCTGGGTGGGCCCTGTGAGCAGTACTGTGTCACTGAGAGAGATGGCAGCTTGGTGGCTCGAGGCACCTCGGAGATTGTGCTCAAATGCTGTGCCTTCCAGCATTGGGTCTACCAGTGGACGAATGGAAACATCCTTGTGACTGACATGGAAGGTAAAGGGATATTCCAGTGATTCTATAATTCCCACCTGATACCTGTGGCTGTTCACCACTCTTGCAAAAGGAGGAGAAATAGCTCCAGCCTTGCCCTCCTGCCTGTTTCCCCATGTGCCTAGGAGCCCGCTCAAAGAGTGGTTGTGGTGCCCATCCTTGCCTGGGCAGGAACTGGTTGTTGTCCCTTTCTTTGCAGGAGTGGGCTGGAAGATGACCAATGTGCGGATAGCTACCAACCTCAAAGGGTGAGTAACTCTCCAACTGTTAGTGTGGGTTGTCTCCACGTTGACCCCAGCTCTGTCGCTTGTGTGACGGGGCACAACTGAGTGCAGCTGGCCGGTGTCCTCGCCAGCTGGTGGGACATCTCCTTGCACGAAGGGGAGCTGAGTGTGGTTGTGTTGCAGGTACCAGGGGCTGAAGGAAAGCTGCTTCCCCTCCCTGTTGGAGCAGTTTGCTGCGACTCACCAGTGCAACCATTACTGTGACATCCTGGGCCTGAAGACTCTGGAACCGGTCAAGCCCAAAGGCTCCAAGAGCCCCTCCATGGGCAGGAAGTCTGCCCAGTCCAGCCCCCAGCTTCAGAAGAAGGGGATGGCAAGTCCCCAGGGCACCCGCAAGACTACTGTGAGCCCCAGGAGTGCCCGCAGAATGGCAGAAGCAGCGGAGGCCCAGGCAGCCTCCAAACCTGGGCCTGGCGAGGCCAGCAGGCCTACTTGCCCGCAGTAGCCATAGCTGCATTGGTGGGGACCCTTGCTGTGCCAGAGCAGGCCGGAGGCACTCCTGCCTTTGGCTCCTGCCCCAGCTCGTGACATTTGTGTTGTGTGATGTGTGCTAGTGCGAGCCACCTGGCTGCCTTTGCAGCAGAGCCAGCACAGCCATGGGCATCGTGGTGCCTTCTTGTGGGGGTCTTTCATGGGCTTCTCTACAGAAGCTGCTGCCAGCTGTGGAGACTGTGGGGCCGTGCACACCCCTGAACTGGGGCTTTTCTTCTTCTCCCACCTCTCTCCCTTTGTCTTGCTTGAGCATTTGAAGCGTGGGCCATCAGACTGGCTCCTTGGGCTTTGACAGTGCCACGCCCCTTTCCTGGCAGTGTCCCAGTACTTCCCTGAGCTGACTGGGAGCATGGGCTCTCCTTCCTCACAGCTTTTTTTATGCTGCCCTGACACATGCTTCTACTCCAGTCCCTCTTCATGTCCTCTGTAAAGCCCAGCCAGTGCTTGGTCTCCTGGATGTGAACCAAAGCAGAGTCCCACTGGTCCCTTGCATGCTGATTGCAAACATTTCACTCCAGTGAGGCTCAATGGGGAGCTGCAGCACTTGTGCTTGCCTGCTGCTATTGCTTGGGTTTCTGGGATGTGGGTCAGCCCCGTGGCAGGGTGTTGGTGGCTGCATGGGGTGGGGGCTCGCACACCTGTCCTCCCAGCCTCCCCTGCCCAGGTGGATGCTGAGGGCTGCAGTGCTGCTATGGGTAAGGATGCTCTACCTCACACAGGGTGCACAGGAGTGGGGCACTGCTGTCACACATGAGTGTCTTCCCCCCACTTGTCACACATACCCCAGTGGCAGCATCCCTGGTGCAGGGTGGAGGCCGGTTCTGGAGTCAGCGATGGACAGGCAGTGGTGCTCACACGGCAAAGTAAAGCTCCCTGCATTGGGTCTAGCCTCTTTTGTCTCACCGCAGAGCATGGGTAACACCATTGCCACTCTAAATATGGCAGCAGTGGTGGAATCTGAAACTGGCTCGCTACAGCCTGGCAAAGGAGGGAAGGGAGCGTGGTGTGCTCTGGGGCCCTGGTGCTTTGTTGTTGGGCCACTGTAAAATAACGGGGTACGTATGTGTCCACCTTGGTGACTGGGGGTGCTCGAGTGCAATAAAGCAAGAAGGACTGGCCTGTTCCCTCTGTGGTTCCTGTGGAAGAGATGCATCCAAGCATGGCAGGATGGGACAGCGTGTGTTTGGGAAAGGAAATGGCTTCAAGTGACATCTCTACCCCATTCATGCCTGCCATAGGGAGAAGAGAGTGGCTAACCTTAAGGAGACACCTGACGAAGGCTTGGCTTGCAAGGTCGCTAGCAAACAGCAGCTATGGGGAGCTCTGCAGTGGGGTGCAGCCCCAGCAAGACATCCCACACCCTGTGCCTATAGAACAGCTGAAGTCAGGACCAGAGAGAAAACAGAGCACAAGCATGGGGATTTCTGTAGTTTATTTGGGATCAGGTCCCTTCCATGGGACCAGTACCTAGGGATGCTGGTTGCAAGGTACATTGTGCTTTCTGTCACCCTGTTGCGGATTTTTCTGCCTTTGAGGTCAGCTTGTGCAGACCACAGTGCTCCTTGGGGCCAGTATCTCTGGGTTCATGCCATGCAGGATGTGTGGTTATAGTGCCCGCAGCACTGTGTCAGGCATGGCAGGCTCTCCGCCACGCTGGCCCAGGCTCCCGTAAAGAAGAGCGTCCCATTCTCGAGCACCGTGCTGGGAGGAGAGAGGCAGTCAGGGCAAGAGCTGCCCTGCCAACCCCACACCAAAAGTGATGATTCAGATGCTCGTGCACCTCAGACCCCAGGCAGGATGGGGCAGCTCCAGACCCTTCCTGTCTCCCTGCTACACACCCACCTTGCAAACAGCTGCTTGCAGCACGTGTATATGGCATAGTTGGTAGAGGTGAAGTTGGCGGTGCTAAGGATGGTCACACAGTTGCCCATCTCTGTTGGCACATAGAGGAGGCCTAGGGGACAAGGCCTCCTGGTTGGGGCTTGGAGGGACTGGGCACTTCAATCCCATACCCTGACAGTGCCATCCCTGCACTGTGCTTGCAGGTTCCACGTACCACATCCCTCCCACCAGTTGCAGCAGTGACACCAGGGAGCTCCTCCCAAAGCTTTAACAGCCACCCTCAAGATGTCCAAAATGAGGGTAAGAAGCCCCAGCAGAGCTATGGGATCTGGGGGGCCCTGATGGAGAGCAGAGCGTTTGAAGGCCCTAACAGAGCCATAGGGAGGGCAGCCAGCCTTCCCCATCCCTGTAGTGGCACTTAGAGGTGTGTTCAGCTCTTTGCCCAGCCCTGTCTCCTCCCAGTGGCAGTGGGCAGGGACCTACCTGCCAGGCAGGAGTTGAGCATGGAGACACAGATGCCCGTGAGTAAGGCTCGCAGCACAATGGAGGCCAGTTCGCTCTTGCGGTGAGGAACCATGGAAGCTGCAGGGGCAAAGAAGAGGCTGGGGCAAGACATCCTTGTTTTGGCTTTGCATGGGAGTAGGGACAGATGAGACAAGTCCCAAGTCCCCAGGTGGCCCTACCATCTACTGCTCTGCCATCAGAGCCCTCTGGAACCTCTGTTCTGTGGCCCATGGCTCAGTCAGTGAGTGTGTGGGATGTACAGGTGACCTTCACCATGGATGCAGTACAAAATCACCCACATCACCTTGTGCAAGCCCTGTTTTTTACCTGCATACTAGTAAGAGGCTGAACACCGAGGCCTGAAGGCAGCTCCCACTCCTTAGGTCCCTCTGCCCCATACCCAGGTACCCAGGATGTGGGTCACACTCACTCAGGCCTCCCAGCATGATCCCAATGGAGCTTAGGTTGGCGAATCCACAGAGTGCAAAGGTGGTGATGCTCTCAGCACGCTCCTGGAAGGCACAGAGGCAGGGGATGGTCACCTTGGCCCCATAACAGCCTCACAGCACCATGTTGTAGTTCCCAACCCAGCCATCTGAGATGGAGACAAGTTCCATCCCAATTCTTTCTCCTTCAGCTTTTATAGAAGCAAGGGATAGGTGAGGGGCAGCTTGCCAATGGGAGAAGATGGACTGGCAGCAGGCAGAGGCCCTAGAGCATCACAGTCTGGCCCTCTGGAGGGCAGGACCAGTGGGGCATGGTTTCACTGTCACCTTCAGAATGACCCCACACCTAGCAGCGATGGCCAAATCTAGATGGCTACAGGTGCCCTCCCGCATCCTCAGAACAATGATGCCCCCCCTTGCTGCCTAGCACCCAGCCTGGCCAGGTTCCATGCCCCATTTCAGTTCCATCCCTGCCCTATACCCAGCAAGGTGGTGGTTGCCCTCACAGATATCCACTGCTTCCTGCTCCCGCTCCACTCCTCCAGGCCTGACAGCCGGTTCTTCTTGTACGTGGCTAGCTGCTGGTACGCTACAAACTCATTCAGGAAGATCTTGATCCCCAGCAGCTCTGCCACCAGCGGTGAGTCTGCCCAATCTGCCCCCATGAGAAAGGCGATAGGCATGAGGACGTAGGAGCAGATCATCTAGGAAGAACATCCCGGGAGGGAACAGCTGAAGTTTTGTAGAGCCTCTGGCTTGGGCACCTGCTGCCAGGGTCTAATCAGGCAGTGGGTAGCGGTGGAGATGGGTGGGGGAACTTGGGGATACCTGGAAGGAGAGGTCTTTGATTTCCACCATCTCCCCGAACCAGCGCAAGGCAGCGTTGATGAACTCCAGCACGGCCAAGAAAGCGATGAGGTTGGCTGCAATATTGGCCACAAGTCCTATGGAGGCAGCAGCCCCATTGCTGGCAGCTTCCAGGATGTTCCGCTCTTCCCTGGGAGGAAAGAAACCCTGCCAGGATCACGTTGCCGGTCTCACTCTGCAGACCTCACTACAGGGTATCCAAAATTTGTGCCACCTGCAGTGCCCAAACTGCACCCACAGCTGCCCCATGTTCTCACTCACCCACTGGTGATGCGAATGCTTTCTTTGCCCTTGAATTTGGACTCTTCCACTTCAGGGTAGACCAGTTTGGACATGGCAAGGGCACAGGGTGCAGCCATCACAGATGCTGCAATCAGCGATGCTGCATCTATCTGCAACAGACAGACTGTGGGCTCAGACCCTGTATGAGGCTGCCCAAGCACGTGGCCAGCAATGCTTGGAGCAACCCAGTGCACTCTGCTCGCTCGGAGTGGGAAGGTTTGCCTGTTTTTCCCTTCTTAGCCACTGAGGATTGTAGGGTAGCTCATCTGGATGGAGACATTGCTAGAGCCACAGCAGTCATAACCTCAGAGATATTAATCTCTCTCTTGTTTGATTTCACCTTGATGATCCTTGCCCCCTCCTTGTCCCTTTTATCAGTATCAGAGCAAGAACATTGCTGACTTCTACCCAGTGACGAGCAGCTGAGCTCCCAGTGGGAAGTGTATCACAGCCACAGCCTTGTTACCCCACCCCTGCCCTCTGCACTGCAGTTTCTCATTTCTCTGTCCTTTCACCCTTGGCTCCCTGTTTAAGGAGACTAATTAATGTTTAAATAGCAGGAGCTCAGCCAGCAGGTTGAGGCCACATCCGGATATCACAGTGCTGAGACACTGAGGAACTGGTGAGAGCATCACTGGGGGCTCAGGCAAGGGGGTGGACCACAGACCCCACCCCAAAGGGCCCTTCCAGGCTACATTATTACATGGTGCAGTGAGATTTGCCTTGATTGCTGTGGAAGGACTCTGGGGTTTTGGCCAGGCCAGCATGAGGGCATCTCATTTAAGGAAGGAGACCCACAATGGGGTTTCTTACCCCACATGCCCAGGGCAGTTCTGGCATGCCAGGACCCTTGAGCAGGGAAAATGAGACATATAGCCGCTTGTGTTCTCACCCCAAAGGATATGTAGGCTCCCATCACGCTGCCTGCAATGGTAGAGAAGCCACCAGCCATCACGGCGTGGATCTCAGAATGGGTCATGTCTGCAAGGTATGGGCGGATGAGCAGCGGGGCTTCAGTCTGTGAGAAAGAAAAGCCTCTGCTGGCACCATGCAGGGCTGTGGGTCTCCTAGGAAGGGAGGAGAATACCCTTTTTCTGCAGCACACTCCGCTGCCATCAGGAGCTGTTTAGGAGTTGGATCGCTTGCCACAAGCCTTACCTGTCCCACAAAGATGTTCCCTGCCACGCTCAGCGTCTCAGTAGGGGTGGTGCCCAACGAGACCTGGAGGAGCCAGGAGATCTGGGGGAACACAAAGCCACTGTGTTCACAAAGACACCCACCCCATGAGGCTGGCCACTTCAGCCTGCCCTTGCCAAGCTGCACAGAGGTGATGTCCAGGAGTGCCTACAGACCAGGGAGTATCATCATCCCCAGGTTTGGGTAAGAAAGAGGAGGTTGTGTCTATCACTTCAGCAAGACAAATCGGCCCAAATTAGTACCACCCCAATTTTCTTGGGACATCCTTCAGCTTTTCATAGGAGCTGCAGTAACCGGCAGGTCCTTCTCCTTTCCACCACCATCAAAAAGCTAGGCCCTACCTTGAGGATGAGCCACTGCATGACACCGAGGTAATAGAGGATGGACATCACGCAGCTGAAGAAAACGATGATGGGCAGACTCTGCAGACAAGGCACCGGGATGTGAGATTAAAGGGGTGTGGAGCTGCGCATCTAAAGTACGCTTGGGCATGGTGTGATGTTGCACAGCCACGCCACACTATTGGGGTGCCACAATGCTGTAGAGGAACAGGGGCCAGTGCAAATACTCCATGGCATGCAAGAGGCCCATGGGTGCACACAAAGCATCCTTGAGCTGGTTGAACTCTGGCCAAGGCCAGAAGAAAAAAACAGACTCTATCTCTCCTTCCTAATACCCCATTCCACAAACTGACCTGAAATGCAAAGACGTCTTCAATGAGTGTATTCCCAAAAACGAAACCAGAGCCAGCTTTGGTATAGCCCAGGAAGACCTGCAAATGGTGATATTACATGGTAGGAGGGAGATCTCCATGAGCTGTTGTCCCAGTATCTCTTTTACCTAGCAGTGGACTGCCCCTTCACCCCACAGCTCCCTTGCCCCAGCAGATAAACCTAAGCTGGGAATACTTAGTATGGTATCTCTGAGTAATGGGGCACTGCTGCAGCTCCTGCAAGGGATGCTACACCAAGGGGCCTGGGCTGTGCTAGAAAACCAGAAAAGAGGTGGCTTTTCTCTAGTGCCATACAAGGGGACGGCTGCTCCTCCAGCCTGTACCACCCTCAGCTCTTCTTACTGGTCTGAGGACCTACATGGAGGACTGAAGCATGGGTTGGGGTGAGCAGGAACAGTACCTGGATCTGGTCACCCAACCACTGGAAAGCTTGGATGCCAGGGGTTGTTCGAATGATGAAGAGTCCAATTAAAAACTCCAAGCCAAGACCCCAGAAAACAGCTCTCCAGGACACCTGGAGACCAATAGCAGAATGGTGACTGAGGTGTTAGCAGAGCCTTCAGACTTACCTCTCTGGATTCCTGCCCATTCAGTGGCTCTTGGGTGATGGTCATACTAATAAAGCGTCACGGAAACCCACAAACATTGGCAATAGGGGAGGAAGACAAGTTGGTGGGAGTCAGGAAATGGCTGGTCAAATGGAGGAGAAAAGCACAAAGACCTTCTAGTTGTTTGACTGGTAGTACAGATCCCCTACTGTGTGCTCATCAATGCTTTGGAGGAAAGGGCTGGAAGCTGGAGAGGTTGTCCAAAACACTGGAAAAGGTTGGACTGAAAGCCACTGGGGCTTCAGTCACTTCTGCCCAACCCACCAGGATGTTCCTCGGCCCACAAGCACCTGAAGCACAGACATGGGTATGGGTATGAGAGCTGTGGTAGAAAAAAGGACAGAGGTAACATGGGAAGCCCCAGGTTGAACAGTGGGAAGGAGAGCAGCGGGGTGGCACTGGGGCTGCAGCATCCAGTTTTCCTCCCCACGCTGTGTCCAGATCTGCCCTGGCAGCTTCTACTTCCTGCAGAGAGCCCATGGATTTCTGCTCTGCCACCTCCTGTGAAGGGAGGAATGGCCAAGCCACACCTGAAAAACGTACTGCGCTGTGATGCTTGGAGAAGGCAAACAGGAAGAGCACCAAACTGCAGAAGCCAGCTAAGGAGATGAGCTGTTTTGGATTCTTGGCCGTGTCCAAAGCCAGCCACGTCACCAGGCCTCCCAGGAGGAGCACATACAGCAGCCTACAAAGGAACTCCCAAACTGTCACAGAGAGGCAGTCCCCACGGGGAGCAGCTTGGAGAGAGCAGGAGTTGACTGTGTGGAAGATGCCCTGCCTCCTCTCTGCTCACCACTTTAGCCATGGCCAGGACTTCTGCAAGCATTTCCAAAGGGGGCTGAGGAATGTCAACACCTTTGCCCCACAGTACTTCTTGAAGAGGCTCCAGCACGTGAAGAAGATGACCACAGCAGTGATAACGACCAAGGCGAGGGCTCGCTGGAAGTTGAGCCAACACGCCGCAATGAAGTAGCACAGGTAGACTGGGGAAGGCATGCAGGGGGTCAGAAACACCAGGATTGTGAGATCACGGATTCACAACACTAACTGGGGACAACAATGAGGTATGCTTCCTCCAAACATCCTTCCCTGGCCACCTTAGAGGCTCTCCTTTGTGTGTGGGATGAGGAGGAAGCAGACCGTGGGGCTGATGAGATGCAGCCTCCATGCGGGTGGCAATGCCTGGATACTGCATGGGCAGCCAAAGGGGTGTGGAGGTGGTGGGAAGTCCTCACCTGCTCCAAGGAGCCCCCAGAAGACCTTCCGCAATGCCTTGGCATGAGCCTTGCAGAAGTTCTTTGCCTTGGAGGCTGGCTGCAGGGCCTTCCTGGGGATAGTAGACACAAGAGGTGCAGGTGGATCCTGAAGATCAGCCCAATTTTGAGCTTGCTATGACCATTGGAGATATTTTTGTGCATGCATCTCCAGGGATTACCCTACCTGCAGTATGAAGCAACTCTCCCATTCCCTTCTCCTCTCTTCTTCTCATTCCCACCATGTGGACCATCACGTTCCTCACAGAGCTCCTCCTCACCCTGGAAAACATTGTTAGCCAGAGCGCCCCAAGCAGCTCCTGAGCCCCAACAGGGGGTGAACAGGAAGGTTTACCAGGGAGCTGAAAGCAGGGTTGTCTATGCCCTTCTCAAGGCTGTCCAGGGCTATCTGGTTTCCTTCCATCTCTAGACATGCCATTGCTTCACTGTGTTAGAGACACAGCATGGCGAGTGACCCACTGGCTGGGGAGACAGAACCTGGGTTAGTGCCAGAGGGACAAATGTCTGCTGCCAGTTTTTGGTCTGGGGTCTCTGGGGAGAACAGCCTTTGCAGGAGGGATTCAGAGCAGCCCCTCTGCCAGCAAATTGAGTGGCCATCCTGTGGGTTGGCCCAGTGTGGGCTGGGTGTGTTGGCCCAATGTTTCCCTGCCATCCGGGAGGGTCTTTGCTTTCCCTTGTTTCCCAAGGACTACAGGAAAATGTCAGACCCCAGAGATGCAATGAGGAGAGCCAGCACCCCTCCTCCAGGGCAGAGCCCTTTACAAAAATGGGAGATCTTGTACAAACTAAAATTGGCTGCCTCCCTCACCAAGTCCTCCCAGTGAAACCAAGTGCTCTACAATCAAGAATAAGGAAGAAAGTCTTTTCACGCTGGTGACGGGAACAGGGCAGGAGGAACATGTAGGAATAAATAGAGATTTGCATGGGACGATCTTAAAGGAGGATCGTGCTGGGAGAACTGGTCCAGCAAAGCAAGAAATAACAGTGTTAGCAAAGTGCAGAGCTCCTGGAGCATCCCGTTTGGACACCTGCGCCTGGAGAAGGATGGGAGAAGAGCAGAGCAGCTGCAGGGAAAGCAATGGCTGACCGCGGGAGGACAAAGGGGAGCATGAAGAGTCCTCACGTGGGGACAGCGAAGGAGGCAGAGAGGGCAGGGCCACCCTCGCTTTGTTGCAGTGAGGGTTCACTGTGGGCAGCAGAGCCCCTCGAGCACTCCCAGGACTCGGGACCCCAGAACAACATCCACTACCGAGGAGCCCCCTGGGCAACCCCCAGCGCCACACCACCAACCTGGTGGCACTCCCCCAGCCCCCCAGCGCGGCCACTCCCTGCCCCCACGCCCCCCACGGTT
>JAOWBP010004028.1:56570-74732 GCA_028571105.1 Tragopan temminckii | reverse complement strand
AGGTTCTCCTCCCTCTGCTTGGTCCCTGTGCTCCATCCCCCACAGCTTGAGCAAGGGACGGACTCTTGAGATGTGTCTTCTGCCACGCAAGGAACAGCACTGCCAGGATTTCCTTCGATGCATGCGGGACAGATCCAGCCTGTCTTTAGTGAGACACCCCCTCATGGCACCGCCGTGCCTGAGCCCAGGTGACACCTTTCTTGTCTGCTGTGGGATCTCCTCTTTGTGCTGTCCCAATGGGGACAAGAGACCACCACATGGGCATGTGTGGCTCCAGATTTCCCAGCATGCTTACAGTCAGCCCTGAGATGTGATGCTCCTGATGCAAAGCTTTTGCTGGGAGCACAGGGTCAGCACCGCGGCGTGTGGGAACGGCTGGCCAGGAAGCTCCTGGGCGTGTGTCTTTCCTGCTAGAGCCTCTCAACTGAGTCATCCTGTGAGATGCTGTGCTGTCTGCCCCGGGCTCCCCGCACCTCCTGTGCCCTGGGTGCAACCAACCATGTCCGGCTCCTGGGGCAGGGAACCAGGCCCTTCTCCAATGGCCAAGGTTTGTTTTGCTTTTGGGTTTGGCTTTGGTGCCTGCCAAAAGCTGAGCTGTGGGGTGATCCCCTTGGGAAAAAGGTCCCAGAGGTAATATTAAGGAAATGTCGCACCCAAAGGAGAGGATGAAGTGGGTGAAGTTATAACTCAGAGTGGCTCCAGTGTAAGGTGCTGCATGTGGAAGAGCATCTGAGCTGTTGTGCTGGTGTTCTGTCTCATCTGAGTCTGCTCTGCATTGATGGGGTTGGAGAGGGAGGCTCTGGGAGCAGTGCCAGCAGCAAGTCAGGTGTCAGGCTATCTAGTAAAACACATCTAGGAAATGGGGCTTGTGGCAGGCTATAATGCGGGCGGGTTTGGCAGAGGAACAAGCAGGCAACCCCTTCCTGACCCTGCTGCTGCTGCGGAGCCAGAGAGCTCATTGCAGGGGGTGAGGGAGTGCTGGGCATGGTGCCTCTGATGGCACAGAACCTCCCAGGGACTGCGGGCAGCCGAGCAGCTGCACGTTCCCTGATGACTGCTGGGGTTTGTTCTGGGGGTGATGGTCTGCTGGTTGTGGGAGAGCTGCCCCTGGGTGAGCAGGAGCTGCCCTAGGAGCCCTGGGGGGAGATGGGTGATGGACAAGGCACCGAGGAGCTGTGGGGGTGTTTACAACTCCAGTTCCTGTCCCCTTTTCCTGCTGTGTTTTGTTGCTCCAGGCTATTGTCACTTTTCGCAGGAAGGAGGAAAGAGGTGTTTTGTTTTAAACCCATTTATTGGAGAGCAGCCTGGCTCCGCCACTGGCTGTGGTGGGGTGGCAGATTGCACCCATGAGGACAAACCTCGAGCTTGTTGTGTTTTCCTTGTGAAATCATACCCAGGATGCTCCTGGTCCTATTTCCTGCTAACTCTTGGTTGCTTGGGGGTCCCTTCCTGCATCATTTGGGATACATGGGGATGCTGCAGGGGCCTGAGAGGGAAGAGAGGAAGCTATAGGCTGCTCATATTCCTTTTGCTAAGAGATGCCTAGATGTCTACAGATGTGCCTGCAGGAGCCCTGACAAATAACCAGTGAGCTCCCAGTTTCACCAGTGCCTGCCAACTTCCCTGAACTGGTCTCAGGCTACCTCAGAAAACATGGCCAAGCTGAGAGCCCTGCTTTCAGAAACAACCTTGCTGGGGCATCTGTGTGGGCGCCAGTGGCTGTGCTGGTGCCAGGCCAATGCTAACGGAGGAGGCTGGGCTGCCTTCTGCTCTGCTTGGCTCTGGCCCAGCTTCTGGGACAAAGGCCGGAGTGTTTCCACTGCTGAGAGCCTTGTGCGGGTGCCTGGAAAGCCACGGGCTGCCAGCACCTGCTCTGCAGGATTGCAGAGCCCGCTTGGAGCCTTCCTCCGAAAGGATATACAAAAGGGACAGGTGGAGTGGCAGCAACCCAGGGCTCCTGCTGCCAGAACTTGGAGGCTCATCTGTCCCCGTGGAGCTTGAGATCCGGCCTGCTGCTCTGGGTGCTCCTCGTGGTGAGGTGGTGGCATTTGAAGGGGCTTCAGCTGGTCCCTTGGAAAGGCAAGGAATGGCTTAAACTTTCTCCTGTCCTTCCCTTTTCCAGCTGGCTGTCCTGGAGGACTACGCAGACCCTTTTGATGCTGCGCAGGTGGCTGGTAGCCAGGCAGGGGTGGAGAAGGTGCCAGAGAACGATGGGTATATGGAACCGTACGAAGCCCAGAAGATGATGGCTGGTAAGGTGGAAAACTCTGTGCAAGGACCACTACACTCTTCCATTTCCTGCTGTTCTGTGAATTTGGTGGCCACTGCTCTGTTCCTTGTAGCCTGTGCTGGCACCCGGTCTCCCAGGGGTGGCCAACAAACCCAGGTGGATGGCTGCAGAGGAGCACAGCTGCTTTGCAGCCAGATTTTCACAGATTTACATGTGTGATAGGTTGGCCACAGACAGAGCACTTGCAAAGGCTACATGAGTATTAAAGGCCCCTCAATACTTCTGCTTGCAGTGCTGCTTGTGAGGCTGAGCCAGGAGAGACATGACATTCGATGGGTCTGGCATAGAGCAAGATGGATGTGGAAGCTATTTAATTTGGTTATGGCTAGTGCAGAGCATGCCGTTGTCTGCTGCAGCAGCAGGGTCCCCCACGGTTTTGTTTATGGCTTGAAAGCAGGCAAGATGAGAGCACGTGTTCCCAGAGGCATTGCTCTGACTGCTGCGGTGCACACAGGGCTGCATGCTCCAGGCTCTGGCTCTGCTTTCCTGTCCTGTGGTTTTCCTGGAGCAAATGGTTTCTGTAAAGCTCATGCAGCTTTTGGAGGACATTGCTGCTTTCTTGGAAAAATCAGCATCAACAAGGAGTCTTCTTGTGTCTGTGGAGAGATTTTTGTTCTGCTCAAGGGAAGGGCGTTTAGTTAAACACTGCACTGTGGGAAGAGCAGGTATCCTGATGCTGGGAACTGTTCAGGACCCTGCTGTCCGGCAGCTGAGCTTCCTGTGACAGGCACTTGCTGGAGGTGGTTTGGGGCCCTCTCTAGCACTCATGCTTCCCACCCTACATCACCCTCAGATGAAACCAAGCTCTTTTATCTTGTTTTGGGGACTGTGGCCAAGCGAGAAGCTCACATTCTGTTCCATTTTCTGCTAGAGATCCGCCAGAAAGGCTTACGGGAAGCTCCAACCCGGCCACTTCACCTCTACGATACTCCCTATGAGCCCATCTCTGGAGGGCTGGATGTGGACACTGACCGCCCTGCCTGCCCCAGGCCTAGGGAATCTCGGTTGCCCGAGGATGATGAGCGGCCGCCAGAGGAGTATGACCAGCCCTGGGAGTGGAAAAAGGAGAGGATCTCCAAAGCCTTTGCAGGTGAGCTGGGATGGAGGCAGCTGGAGTTTTGAGAAGCACCTACTGATGCTGTGTAGCATTTTGCAGTGGGGAAGCTGGGATGGTGGTGTCAGCTTCTGCATTTCTGTGTCTCAGAGAGTGATGTTCCACTTGCACAGTGGCTGTTTCTCTTCTGCAAGGCTTGTGGCAGCCAGGCTGGGTGGGCTGGTGATGGAGCTGCCTTGGCAGCCTGTCCAGTGCCATCTCCGACTGCCTGACTGATCAGCATTTCTGGTGCCAGCTGACTCCTGCCTCCCACCCCAAGTTACAGGGCTAGGGCTCCATCTCCAGCCCAGAAAGAGCTCTCCTTCCTTGAGACCACCTTTTGCAGGAACGAGGGCTGGGCTGTCCCTGGCAGGCTTTGGCCAGACAAGCGTCCATCCCTCTGACCTGTTTATCCATGCTGTGGGATCGATTGTGTTTGTGTTTGTTAATGAGGAAATCCATGCTGTGCATTAGTGCTGGCTTCACTGCCAGCATTGGCTAATTGCCACGCTCTTATCTAGGATGCATTTGAATTGCAGCAGTACGTGTCTGTGCTGCTGCTGGTGTGCACAAGGCATGAGCCTGTTATGGCAGTGGAAAGGTATGGAGACTGGGGCTTGGGAGTGATTCACCTTTTGGGTGAGTGTGACACTGGTGTCTGATTGTCCCTGTGGGTGGCTGGGATTTGGGTCCTGGCATGGCTGGCTGTGGGATCAGTGTCTGCAGCATCCTGAGTTGAGGATTCAATTGGGCTGGGTTTGTGCTGAGGTGTCTGTGTAGGGGATTTGCCCATTGCCCCTGGGTGGAAGAGGTGCATTCACACATCTAGCTCATGCGTGGATGCTGCCCAGGATGCTCCAGGTTGGCTCTGAGTCTGGGGGGAATTCATGCATGGCAAAGCCAGTTGCTGTGCCTTGGCATGCGTGTAGGATCTCAGGAGCATCCTGAGATGCTGGAATCTCCCTGCTGGTCCTCCCGTTGAGACAAAGTGGTACTGGCACGGGGCTAATCCACTGCAAGCTGCATCTGCACCCCCTTCCCTGCTGCTGCAGACTGCTTGCAGCCACCTCATCATGGACTGCTTGTCCTCCAGGAACCTGGCTGTCACCTGGAGCTTTGCTGGTTCTGGATGCCTGTCTGGGCAGCCAGCACCCTTTCCCCTTCTGCCCCTCTTCCTCCTGTCACCTCCCTTAGCCCCATCTCTGCTGGTGGTGGATGTGGGTCCCCTGGGCCAGCACAGGGCTCCTGGGAATTCAATCTTTACCCTTACAGCTGCTGCTCTTCTCATGAGGTCTGGTGTTGCTGATGTTTTTTTCTAAGCCTTCTCTTTCTCTCTTTCTCTTTCTCTCTCTTCCTACCCCTCCCTCACCACTCCTCATATCCAGTTGAAATCAAGGTCATTAAAGACCTGCCGTGGCCGCCACCGGTGGGACAGCTCGACAGCGGTGAAACCCCCCCGGACAGTGAGGCCAGTGCCTCTGTCCCCCTGCAGCACGGCCCGCAGAGCTATGAAGACGCCAACGGTGGGTGTCGCATGACAGCTGGGGTCCGGGGCGGCTGCTGCCGATGCCTGCTGGGACTCTACCAGCTCTGTGCCACACACTGCAGGTCCCTTCCCTTTCCCCCCCTGCCTCTCCAACTCCTCCTCCTCCTCCTCTTTCTCCTCTTCCCCCTTGGTTTGCCTGTCCCGGGCAGGATGCAGATGTTTGTCCTTGCCTCTTCCACATATCTGGTTACACGATACCTTTGTGCCTGCAGTGATTGAGCTGCACCGGGGGATTTTCCAGTGGCAGAGTTATTATTGGCTGTTTTGTTCCCTCCTCTTTGCCTCCAAATTCCCAGCGTTTGATGGCTGCTTTTACCTTTTCTTTTTGAACATTTAGTTGATGTTTTCCTGTGACTCTTAATATGCAGGTCCCTTATGGGCCAGCTAATTCAGATCCCACCACTGAAATTTGGGGTTATTTTTTCCCCAAATGCATCACTTTGTCATTTAGCACTGCTCTGTTTCATCTGGCATTTCTCTGCCTTGCTGTTCAGTGGCAGGAGATCCCTCTGGATCCCCAGCTCTTGCTTTCACTATCCTGAAGAGCTCCATCTCCCAGGCACGCTTTGTCATCTCAGGTTTGCCTTGCTGCAGAGCCCTTTTTGTGCATGCTGGGAGGCAGAGCCCCCGCTAAATTCTCCTTGAGCTGTGCTGGCCATTTCACTTACAGCAGCCAATGACTGCGGCTTCTCTTTTGACCCATTATTAATTTTTTAAGGACCTTGCTCTGTAGTAAGGTTTTTTACAAGAACATCATCTAAAGGGCTTCTGTCCAAACACACCCAGGCTGTCTGGACTGGGCTGGCCATGCGCCATGCTCACATGAGACCAATCTGTGAGACATGACTTCGCAGCGTGCTGTGCCCACCCGTGCATCACTAAGGCTGTTCCTGATGGATGCTGTGATATGCCAGCTGCGGACACCTGATTTCCTTATCTGCAATTACCCAGATCCCTGCAGAGCTTCGTACAGACCCCAGTGGCTTCCCACAAGGTTATGTGTGATGGCTGATGTTGTTTCACAGGGACACCCCGCAGCAGTGTGGCTGCCCCACGTGCCCTCCTGGTGAGGCCACAAGCTGAGCTCATCCCAGAAAGAGAAGGGCCTAATGGAAAACTTCCTGCTTCTCTTTGTACAACGAATGCAGGTGTCACGCAGAACTAATTTGTTTGCTGCACAGCCTCCTCCTTCCTCTGTCATTTGTTATCCCTGCAGTCGCTCTGCAGACATTAGTTTGTCATTTTTCCTGGCTTAAGGAGCACAAATGCTCATTTTCATTTTGACTCGCTTTGTTGTGTTAAGTTTATCTCGACGGAGTTTTGTGTTATTTTCTACTGTCCCTGTCTGGGGGTGACTTGAACTTCTTGAAGGATGTCTTCTCCATCCTGGGGACTTGTTTTTAATATCCTGTTTAATCCTGTGCATGCCTCTGCTGCTCTCTGACAGATGTATTTCTTCTGAGCCTCTAATATGATGACTTTGTGCTGCTAGCAAATGCTTCAGCCTTCTATTTGTCTGACTTTTTAATGATTGCCCCAATTTTTTAAGGTGATGAGTTGAAATTGAAGCCTCTATAGCCAGCTGCTACAGGCAAGGGCGAGCCCATGTAAAAGCCAAACCTCTGCAGAGGCATGGCTTGAGCACTTCGTCCCCCAGCTCCTCCTGGGGAAATTTGAGCTGTGATGTTTGCAGAGGACTGAAAAAACTGTCTTGGTGAGCAGGGAAGCTTATCCTGAGGGCCAGGTCCGGCACACCCACCCTTGGGGCAGTTGTGCTCTGCAGCAGCAGCCGCCAGCAGCTCTGCCGATCAATAAGTAATTTGTGCGAGGGGGCTCGCTTGGCAGGGGAGCAATAATGAACTCTCTGGAGGAGGGAGAAACAATATTATTAATGCTGAAATCATCTTGCACGGAAATAACATTCAGTGGGAGGCTGGGTCCCCAGGGCACGTCTTGGTTAATCCTTCTCCTGCGTCTCCCTTCAGCTCCATCTTCCTCACTCCTCTTTTCTTCTTTTCAAGATTGGAGAGCCTCTCAGTACTAATTCTCTTGATGGAGATGCCTAATTGTATGCTGCAACCACCAAATCTTGTTACATTAGCAACGCACGTAAGCTCTCTGAGCTTATGAAACCTCCCTGGAAAATATTTCCAGGACTGGGGCACGGTGAGAACCCCAGTCTGCACTGAGTCCTGGGGGTGGATACTGCATGGAGCTGCCCTGTGCTGTCCTCGCTTAGAGCATGGGGACGGGGCAGTGAGAGGGGACCCAGTGATTTGGCGTGGCTCTGGCTGTCTCTGCAGCCTCCCTCTGCATGGGGAGAGCTGGGTTTGTTTGCAGTCTGTCAGCCTGTCCCTGCCACCGCTGTGATGTCTGTCTGTCTTGTAGGGCCATCAGAGGGTCTGGGCTATGGCCGCACCTCACCCTGCAGGGAGGAGAAGGCCAGGGCTGCCCTCAGACATGGCACCAGCAGCCTCAAGAGCACCAAGACGTTGAGCACGGAGCCTGGGCCCTTCCTTGGGGAGAGGATTGACCCTGCGCTGCCCCTGGAGAGCCAGTGGTGAGTCTCGTCTGCTCCAGGTGGCTCTTTTGTATCCCCATTGCTATCTTCCCCTCACTTTCTTTCCCAGCACTTTCTGCCACCTGCTACTTGTCCCCGTTGCCCTCCTTAGGCTAGCCCTGTCCCCTGGCACCCTCTGCAACCCACACCCCTTACCCCCAGCATGGGGACTGGCATCGCTGTTGACTTGAGGCTCTGTGCTGTTTAAAGCATGCATGTAGCCAAGTCCCTCTCCCCCCGCAGCTGGTATCATGGGGCCATCAGCCGGACGGATGCAGAGACGCTGCTGAGGCTCTGCAAGGAGGCCAGCTACTTGGTGCGCAACAGTGAGACCAGCAAGAACGACTTCTCCCTCTCCTTGAAGTGAGTGAGCCTGTGCAACCCAGGGGGCTGCAGCTGTGGCCATGCTGCGCTGTCTTTGCAGCGGAGGTGATGCCGTGTGTGTACCCCCAGTGCTTTGGGGCTTGGAACAGCACACTCCACAGAGCTGCTCAGGGACAGCAGCAGGGCTTTGGAATATGAGATCTGTCTTTCTTTGTGGGGTGGCACAGGCTTTTGACGTTTGGTTTGGTGTCTGGCAGAAGCGTCTCTTGGGAAGACTTCCAGAGCTAGAGGCACGCTGCTTTCCCCTTGGCAGTGCTCATAATCCCTCAGACGGATAAAATGATGTGCCCTATTACTCATTTGAATGTGTGTGATTACAGCTTCCAGCTCTGGCTTATTGCTGCCCCTTTTTGTAGCTGAATTTCATGAGAAAATAAAGTCTATACAATCCTGTTATTTATGAAAATGTCCCCAGCCCTTCTTCCCCAGCCCTCTTAAACACTGAAGCCATTCCTCAGCCGCATGGTAGACAGGGCACTGCGCTGCTTTGATTTCTCAGCAGGGAAGCCTCGCTCCCACAGCATGGCTGGGTTTCTGCTTGGTCTGGGGGGGATCTTTGCACCTTTCCCAAATTTTCCACCTTCTCTGAGAGCCAAAGCTGCATGAAGCATTGAGGTGCATGTGCAGAGCTCCATGCCTAGCTCCTTGGGGAGTCTTGGGGCAGTCAGAGGCCGCAAAAGCAAAGCTGCTTCTGTCCTGAAGATGATGATGGATTAGCAAGTACTTCCTTATCCTTCTGCAGGGCTAGTACATCAGCTTTCTTCCTGGCACACAGGAAAAAAGTATTGAGCACTTCAGTCATCCCTGCCTGACATCAGCCCAGGTGTCCCTCCCCTTTTCTCAATATACCTAATATTTTCCCAGTGGTCTCTGTACCTGCGTTGCTACTTGGCAGATTCAGCCTCCCCCGTTTATTTCCCAGTGCTACAGTTGTGAATTAGATTGCTCCATCTCTTTTTTTTTTTCTTTTCTTTTTTTTTCTTTTTATTGCTGCCTTCAGCACCAAAGTGGGGCAGATGTTTAGCAGGAAAAAAAAAAAAATCTGTCTTCCTTCTGTGCTTGTAGCCTTTAGATCAGACAGCAAACCTCTTGCAAAAGCTCATCGCTTTCATTTCTTTGTCGGAATTTTTACTGATGCTTGAGTTTTCTCAGTAATATTTCCTTGCCTTGGGGCGAGCTCTTCTGAAGCAACAGCTTCTGCTGATCAGTGAGTCGTGTTGGAGGCCATGAGATGTCCTCTCAGCCACCAGTGAGCCATTACATGTGTCTGAGTGGTAGCATCGGGGTTGGTGGAACTCCCTCCGTCTCCAGCGTGGCTACCCCCCAGGTCAGCTGAAAAGCTCTGATACTGCATATTTCCCCATTTTCATTTCTTCCCTAAAATTCAGTCTACTGTTTGAATTTTTTTTTTTTCCCCTGAGTCTCGTGGCAAGAATGACCTTCTCAAATGGTGGGTGGGACGTAGCCTTGCAGCTCTGTGCTTCTGCCCACAGCAGGCTGTGTCCCATCCAAGAGCTGGTTAGGCAGTGTCTAAGGTCTTCGTCTGCAGAGACCGCACAGTCTCAGGAATGTGATTTTTACTGTGTTGCCTTTCTCTATAAAGCCTTTTCAAGGAAGATCCCTTGGGATGCTTTTTGTATAGCTCTAAGCTGCTTGCCTGCATCTATCTCTCTTTCTCTTTTTTTTTTTTTTTTTTTTTTGAACTCTTTTTCTGGAGGAGAGATGGTCTGAATGAGGAGCTCTGGTGCTGATCCCCAGTCATTTTGTGCTGCCCTAAAGGAAAATGTGCACAAAAGAGAGCAGCAGGAGCCTGCCAGGTAGCTGGGAGGTTTAACCCTGCCGTGACCACTCTGGCTGTGCTGCCCCTCAGAGTGCTGTGGGCAGGATTATGCTGCATTAACTGCTCAGAGGATGAGTCACCGGCAGCTCATTCTTTCCTGGGGGCAGCTGAGGCTGTGGTGTGGAGGCTGGAGGCTCTGGGTGCCCGTTGCATGGTGCAGAGGTTGCAGCACATGCTGGCTGTGAGTCTGCTGGCTTTTCAGTGTGCTCCCTTGAGCATTTCCAGTCTCAGTCACATCCCTGAGCTTGCAACATAAACCCAGGGAGCAATTGAGGCAAAACCCACCTCGCTATGGACCTTGTGTGGCAGCTTTCCTCCTGCTCTCCTCCAGCACTTGTCCTGCACTGAGCCCTGTGTGTGCTCCTAGACAGCCCTTTCCCAGCGGGGTTGGCTCCCTGCTTCTCAGCTCCTAAATGGATTGCAAGCCCATTCTGCTAATGCAGCTGCTCTGTCCATTATGGGCACCATCTCCAGCCGGGGGGATGGGACTGGCCTGCACAGCACTGGATACGGCTCAGCATTGCTGATGAGGTCCTGTCTGCTTTTAAGTCATCAATATTTTGCTGTAATGTGCATTCCAGACGCTGCAGACAGGCTGTGGCTCTCCTCAGAGACGCAAATTAATAGCAACAGGGCCATTAGCCCGTCACTTGGAATCAGTGCTCATGGCAGTATCTGCCTGTGCAGCCGCGTGTGGCTCAGTGCCTGTGCTGTGCCGGGAAATGGCCTCGCTATGCTGAGCGGGTTTTATGGGGCCTGCAGTGGTGGTGCAGGGAGGGGGGCACGAGCCCCCGTGTGGCTGGTCCCAGCCTGAAGGAGGAAATCCTGCTTTGCTGCAGCAAGGCTGGGGATGCACCAGCCTGATTCCTCCTGGCATGGCTGCTGTGTGAGCTGGGATGGCTGTAAGAAGGGCTTCATCCCCACTGGGCTGAGAGCTGCAGGACTGGAGGGCGATATGAGAAGGGCCGTGCCTGCAGGGGTGGGGGTCTGGGGACTGCTGTCTCCTCTAACCCTACCTCTGTCTTTCCTCACAGGAGCAGCCAGGGCTTCATGCACATGAAACTATCCCGGACCCAGGAGAACAAGTACGTGCTGGGTCAGCACAGCCCGCCCTTTGACAGCGTGCCAGAGATCATTCATCATTACGCCAGCCGCAAGCTGCCCATCAAGGGGGCTGAGCACATGTCCTTGCTTTACCCGGTGGCTATCCGCACCCTATAGCTGTCACCATGCACGAGCTGAGCTCGAAGCTGTGTGGACCTGAAGGTAGCCCGTCTGCAGGGCCAAACGCTGCTGTTTGGACGGGCACCAGAGCAGTGAGCTGGGCACAGACGGTGTTACTGGGGACTTTGGCAGCTAGACCCCTCATCATGCTCTCACCTGGGGTTCCCGTGTGCCAGTGTGCCTGCTGGGATGGCGACAGGGAGAAGGAGCTGAGTGGGAGCATCCATTTGCTGCCCTCACCCCTTGGAAGCAAGGACTGGAACTGGGGCCCCGGAGAGGACATGAGGGGAGCAAGGTGCAGGAAAGGGGGGAGGAAGTATTCTGGGATGTCTCCTGAGGGCACCTGGCTCTGCCCATGTCCTGCGCGACAGAGAGTACACCCCTGCACCTGCTGGCGAGGAGGCCGGTGCTGTCACAGCGAGGCACAGAGGGGTAGGCTGCTGAGGCTCCAACCCATGTCGGTGCTTGGTGCTCCTCGCCTTCATTTGCCAAATGTACATAGTAACTGGTCGGAGCCGCGCGTGCAGCACCACTGCCTAATAAATCGATGGATGCACAGTCACCTGCTCTGCAGGGACTCTGTATCCTCACCCCAAAAGCTGGGTGGGGGAGCTGGCACGACAAAACTCTGCTGAACAGCAGGGAGGGGATTTTATTAAGCAAAATTACTTCATTTTTCACTCTCATGTACAGAGACCTGAGTGGTTCAGCACAGTCATCAGTGACACGGGACAAAAGACAGCTTTCATATCCTGAGCGTGTCTTTGAGATCCGTTGTGGCAGCAGTAAGCTGGGTTATGCCAGGCTGAGGGGGATGCTCTTGAGGCTCTTTGGCTTGTTTTGCTTCACCCCTTATAAACCTTAGGCAAAATCCCTGAATTTCACAGGTTTGTCGTCTTCTCCTGGATGTGTAGTGGCTCTAGTCCTGTTTGTCTTCCGGACACCTTGTCTCTGAGGCAGATTGTTTCTCCTCTTCCTATGTCTGAAGTTACATGCTCCCAGGACAAAGCTGATCCTGCTGCTTTGCTGGGATGGTGGAGATGGTCCGTGGGACCATGAAGACCTTTTGCAGGCTCTGAGATTTTCTGCACTCAATCCATAGCTGAGGAATTGCTGCTTCAATGGCCTGTCATGGCTTTGGGCTGCTGTGGGGGCCATTGTGCACAGGCTGCATGCTGCATGAAGCCTGCAGAAGCCGTGGTACTTTGTTCCCTGATGTTCAGCCTCCACCACTCCTTAAAAGGCTGTGGTTTGAGCTTGTCTTGGACACTTAGTGTTTCCTTACAGCAGTGTTTGGCTGCCTCTCCCCAACCCAATGAGGCACTTTGTCCAGTGGGGATGGAGCGACTCTGGCTGGAGGGTTTTTCTCCTGGTACTGCTTCTGTGAGTACCAGAGCGTGCAGAAAGGGTTGAAGGTGCTGGAATGCATCTGCAGAGATGCTCTTAGATGCCCTTGCTGCACTGAAAAGGCTTTAACAGGCTCTTGCTTTGTCTTGCTACTGCCTTCCCAGTGACTGGCAAGAAAAGCAGAGGCCACTTGAATCCATGCAGCCAGGGAAGAAAAGCACAGGAGAACCTCACCATGTGTTCTGGGTTGTTTTTCTCCCTTGAGAAATGGCAAAGAGCAAAGTGTCTGGCAGCTGCCTGCACCAGCAAGCTTGTGTCCTGACAGTGAAATCCCACCTATGCAGCCTGGCTGTATATTAGGTGCCCCTGCCAAACAGAGAGCAACTGGATCTGGTTTAAAAATAGGGAAAAGGTGTGACTAGGCTGGTGGTCGATGGACACTCGCGGGCACGTAGCTTCTGGCCCTCCCCTCCTCTCATTTGCCCTGGGGATTTTTGGCTCTTGCTTCAAAAGCCTGATTGTGGTGGGGGATTTTGCCTGCGTTGTTCGGCCTGATGAGCTGCAGGAAGATGCTCAGGATGGAGTGATGCTCAGTTTCCCCAAGCCAGTCTGGTCAGGAGTTGGACCTGAGCTTCTCAAATCAAGCAGATCCATGCAGGTTCTGCACATCTGGGGTCTCGTTTAGGGATTCCCACAGAAAGTATAATGCTCTGAGCATGGCTCTGGGTCTGGAATACTGTTGCATCCTCTCTTTGTGATCCTCAGGGGCTTCCCAGAAAATTTAGATGGATTGAATCTCTCTTCAAACGTTACTTCACCACTGTGTTTGCTCTCCTGGGAGGGAAATGAGTGTTGTTGGGAAATAATAGAAGGGCAGATGTGTACCAGGGCTAGTGTAGTGACAGGGGATCCCCATTCATGAGTGAGCTCAACTCCAGGATGGACAAAGACCCGAGCAGCCTGATGTGGCTTTGAGATTAACCCCACTGAGGGCATGAAGGTAGTCAAGAGACCTTTCTTTGTAGCAGTTCCCAACCCACTTGTCCCAGCAATCCCCCACACCACTCAGCTGCCTCTGTTCTCCATCCCTCCTCCCTGTCAGTGAAACAGCTCTGCCATTCATCGCCTGATCTCTAGTTCCTTGCTAAGCCCTCCATAATTGTGGAACTGCTTTAGCATGCTGTAGGCCATGATAATGAAGGAAAGAAGTTTGTTTTGTAATTGGATTAGTGCTGCTGGGAGCGTGCTCTCACATAGAGGTCAGGTTGGAGCTGCACAGCCCTGCCTGGTTGCAGGCCAGCTTGGGTCTGTGCTTGCTCCTGCACAGGACTTTGCTGGCCAGAAGACACAGCATTGCAAGAGAAAGGCATCGCAGAAGGGTGAAGGGCTGATTCAGGGCTGAACTTGAGCCTGTCTTCTTTGGAAATGGGAATGTTTGCTGAAACCCTGTTGGTATCTGCAGTGTCCCTTGCCTGCTAGGAATGAAGCGCTTTGGTTAGGGTCAGGCTTGGTGTGCGCTTTATCACCTTTCCTAGCATGAGCCCTAAGGGCTCCTGAACACCAATAGCTGATCCTTATGGGTTTGGGTAAAACCCATGTAGGCAGTTGTCCATCATCGATTCCCCCTCCCTGCCCCTCTGGCCTGCAGAAGTCCTGTTAAACCTAAGCCTAGTGATTAGATTAAACCCCAGCCCTACCAGTGATGCCTGAGTTGCTTGGATGTTTCTGAGAACAGTGCCCTGTGCCCTGTGTCCAGCCACAGCAATCTCCAGTGCTGCAGGAGAAGGATCAAACAAAACCTCAGCTGCCAAAGTTTATAGCAAAGTGGAGAAATTTGTTCCCGATCCCTGCAGGCTACCAGCAAAACGTGCAGTGTAGCACATGTGTTATGCACACATGGCACGCACGTGGTGCGGCTGAATACCTCCTTTCAAATCTCGTGAAGACCAACACGTTTGGTGCAAGGGGCAACTTCAGCTCCTGACTCAGAGACCACCCTTGCTCAGTTCCTTTGGTGTACTTCCCCAGCATCATCTCGAAGCAGTTTCTTGCTCCTGGTGCCCTCTTTGAAAACTGTCCCAAAACATCTGTGCTCGTATGCTTCCACCTAATTTTCAGTCTATGCTTGTGATGAGTTCTCTCCTTTGCACAGTTTTGGAGGGCTGTTGTTAAAGCAGCATGCTTGGGCAGATCTTTTGGGTGAGATCTTCCCAGTGCCTTGCTACTGATGCAGCTCTGTCCCTCTTGAAAACTCAGCCTCGCTCTCATCCCTGAACTGTTTGCTGTTGGTGTTCATGGGGTCACTCCAATACTAGGGGTGGAGAGAAAGTCCTAGAAATACCTCTTCGCTCAGAGATACCCTTGTTACTACAAACCATCATTTACTTGATTAGCTGGTTCCTCCACTGTAACCATACCCACCACTCCCATCATTGGAAACTGGTTCCTGTTTCTCCAACCAGCCTAAATGTGCTGCATAATCTTGTCTAAGAAGTTACTTATGAGAGAAGACCATTAAATTAAACTGACAAAATATATCTGTGATAAATTGTTTCCATTTGCCTTCCTATCTTGAAACTGGATTTCCTTCAAAACCTGCTCAGAGCCTCAGAAGCCTATATGTTTGAATCTCTTTTCCCTTTTCTGGGGGGCGTCAGCTGAGTTTGCTTGCTGTTTAAGCTCTTTTCATGTTATCCTAAATCTGGTCCTTTTTTCACAGTGATATGACCATGCTCCTTTCCTCCTTTATCTCATGGAGTACGTCTCGGTTGACCCTCATCTCATGCACTGGTAGCGTGTCCTCACCTGGTGCCTGGGGCGCTATCCCTCACGCCCTGCTCAGCCTGGTGACCCACACAGCTGTGAGCCTTTCATTTCCAAGATAAAAGTACGCATGCTGAATTTTTCTTCATTAAATGGCAGCACACAGCAAGCCCTGCTTTGTGCCGGCGTGGGACCAGTGGCTCTCTGCACATGCACGTCCTCTCTCACTGTGTTCGGGGTAGGCTTGCTGTGCAGATATGGTGCACTGTGATTTACTGCCCATATGCAGCATTACAGCCTCTCTGCGCATGCACAGCATGTCATGATTTACTGTAGGCATTAATGATTACCTCTCGGCACATTCGCAGCTCGTCTGGTTTTATGCCCGTGCTCAGCGCAGTCTCTCTGGTGGTGCACAGTGTGGCCCTATTTACACACTAGGCTCTTCTACCTCTTTGCCCAACTTGCTGCTCACACGTGCCTCTGCCTCCCTCCAAGGGGCACAGTCTGCCCAACTGGCCACTTGCACACAAGGTAGTCTCCAATTTACCGTGCATGCAGTGTGGCGCAGCATGGCCTCCGTGTGCTCACGGCATCCTGATCTATTGCATGTGTGTTAGTGGCAAGTCCTGGTTTCTCATGAAGTGTCGTGCAGCCCCCACACAGGTGCAGTGCAGCGCTGTTATCTGCATATGTGCAAGCACTCATTGTGTTCCGACATCTGAGCACCCCCTTCTTCCTAATTTATGGTACAGACTGCAGGCTCTGTGCTGAGTGGAATTCCCTTTACTTTCTATACATGGGGGCTGTCTGACTCTCCTCTGCCAATGGCCATCTACTCTACCCCTTGTAACTGTGCCTCACAAGGGCTGAGATGCAGCCTTATACCACCACCTTGGGCTGCCCTGGCTGATGGCCTGCTCTGGAAACTGTGGGCTGTGAAGGTGTTACAGTCCAGTCTGTGAAGGGCAGCATGACCCGGTGCCCTGTGAATGTCATTTAACCAGAGCTCCAGGTGCCGTCTGGATTGCAGCACCTCTGGTGAAGTCTTTCCAAAGGATATTAATGGGCTGCCAATGACTACCCCCTACCCTTGGCTTGGGAGAGCAAAAGGGGAAAAGTGTCCTGTCAGAGCATACAGAAGTGCTTCAGAGGGCAGAATGGACCGTGCACATGCTCAACAATGTTGATTGCTGTCATTTGAAGACTTTGCAGAACGTACCCATCAGGTTCCCACCGGGGAAAGTGAGGAAGGTATGACTCCCAGCTGTGGCATACAACTGCCTGTGAAGGAAGCATGGGAGAGTCGGGATCTCCTATCACTTGCCCTGGGAAGGTTTGTAGTCCTGGTTGTGGCACTGGAGGACAGCATGTGCAGAGAGCTGTCAACTGGAGGGGAGCTGGTGCATGGGTGAGGAGGGGAGGAGCTGTGTCTCCTGCAGTTTATTGCAGGGAATGTGGATTCTGGTTTTACGCCAGAAAGCTGCACATCATACACCAGAGCAGGCAAGAGACTAAGCATGGGGGTGTTCTCAGTGCAGTCCTCCAAAGGGCCCTACTTAGTTGAAGGTCTCTCCAAAGTCCATCTTCAGGTTTTGTGGCTGTGGCCCTGTCTGCCTGCAGACTGTATGGTAATTCTGGCAGTTCTCACTGGCAGTTGCTGCTCCTGCTATCAGTGGTGTGATAATTGTCCCCGCTGGGCTGGTCCTGCTCAGGGCCATTAGCAGCAAGATCCTTTCATCAAAATATGTCTTCCTGTCTTGGCAACTACAGTAAATGTCTGTCTGTTACCGAGGTTGAATGTCACCAGGTTGGGTCACTTTGTAGAGGGGGCTGATTTTGATACGCTTGCAGGATTCTTGGCATGTGGAATGTCCTTCCCCCAGCTCTGCCATCCATTCGGCAGTGCAGCTGCTATGCCTGCAGTTTCTGCCATGCGGAGAGTGGAGCGGGTGATCTCTCCCTGATGGCAGAAGCAATGCTGATTTCCATTTAGATAGAGGAATTTCAATCTCAGCTTGATGTCTCCTTGCAGCTCAAGACCCAAATTTCCAATTTACTTCATTGTGTGAAGCCAGATGCTCTCTGCTGGCTTGGGAACTGAGACACGTTTAAAGTGCTGAACCCTCGCACAAGAGGACAGTCAGCGTCTGTTTATCCATTTTTAGCTCCCCGGGGCAGCTTGCACATGTGGCTGCATGGCTCCTGCCACTGCCCTGCCTAGGGCCCAAAGCACCTTCCCCACTTGTCAGCCCCCTAACCTCACTCTTGCCCAGAGTCAGGGTGGAGTGTCACAGCCTCATGGGGAATGACTGCAGGCACTGCACTGAAGTCTTGGGGCAGGTGCTTACCAGCAATGGAGGATGCCTTCAGGAAGGCTTTTGGTGACATTTGGCTCAATGTCTGAGTGGAGATTGGTGACAAATTGTGTCCCTCAGCAGTCAGTCCTGGGACCGATGCTGTTTATTATCTTCCTCAATGACACTGACAGCGGGATCAAGTGCACCCTCATCAGTTTGTGGATAACACCAAGATGTGTGGCGTGGTGACAGGCCCAAAGGGTGGGATGCCAACCAGAGAGACCCAGAAAGGCTGAGCAGTGGGCCCAGGAGAATCTCGTGGGGTTCAACAAAGCCAAGTGCAAGGTCTGCACCTGAGTCAAGGTAAACCCCATTACCAATACAAACTGGGGGATGAGAGGATTGAGAGCAACGCTGCCAAAAGGCTGCTGGACATGAGCCAGCACTGTGCCCTCACAGCCCAGAAAGCCAACATATCCTGGGCTGCATCAAAAGAAATGTGGTCAGAAGAGTGAGGGAGGGATCTGTCCGTCTGCTCTGCGCTGTGAGACCTCACTTGGAGAGCTGCATCCAGATGGGGAGTCCTCAGCACAGGAGAGATATGGAGCTGTTGGAGGGCCACAGAAATGATTCCACGGATGGAACACCTCCATACGAGGACAGGGCGAGAGCTGGGACTGTGCAGCCCAGACAGGAAAAAGCTCCAGGGAGTCCTGAGAGCAGCCTGTCGCTAAAGTGTCTAAAGGGGCTGTAAGAAAGGAGGAGACGGACTGTTTATCAGGGTCTATTGTGATAGGATGAGTGGAAATGGTTTC
>JAOWBP010004028.1:38948-54086 GCA_028571105.1 Tragopan temminckii | reverse complement strand
TTTTTTTTTTTTTTTTTTTTTTTTTTTTTTTTTTTTTTTTTTTTTTTTTTTTTTTTTTTCCCTCCCCTCAAGACCACCTTTTGAGGATGTATTTCTGCAGCCTCTCAGGTGGGAGATGTTCGTCCTTGCTGTGACTCAGCTGCAGAGGGGCTGCCTTAGCTCAGTGCTCAGCCTGACTTCAGATGGTCATCAAACACATTTGCACTTCTGTACAACTTGTGTCAGACACCACAGGTGATGTCCACACTTGGAGCGATGCGCCTGTAGTGTCAGAGGAGGATGTTTAGTACTTTTGGTTGAAGGTTATGAAAACAGACTTCTAGAGAGGGGTCTTGGTTTATGAGAACTGGTGATGGTGTAACGCAGAACCAGGCCATCGGTGCCAGCCTTGTGTGTCTTTTACTGCACCTTAGACCGAAGGAGAATGTGAGTTGTCTGCCTGTTGAGCAGGAGCTTTACTGGAGCCCTAAGGAAAAGTAGTATTGACATAAAGATCCCGTTAAAATGAACAAATCTTCAGCAGACTAATTCTCTCTCCTTAAACTGGGGAAGCAACTAGTTAGCTCAAACTGAAGAGGAGGAGGAATCGGGCTTCCTCGTTCCGTGAGCTTTCTGGTTCTGGGCACAGTCCATCATCAGTGGCCCAGTTCAGGAGTTTGGGGTAAGTGCTAACAGGGTGACTGGGGGTATCCTCTGTGCCGGGTCTGTTCTGCAGGAGTGTTTGGTTTGCCTTGCCTCCTTTCCCTTTAGGAACTGCTGCGGGGAAAGGGAACCAAAGCTGTATCTGCTGCGTGCCCTGCCAGCTCCTGTTGGAAGATGCTCCTTCTGTTTAAGAAGAGGATGGTGTGGCTTCTGCACAGGACAAGGCATTGGGAAATGGGAGATACCCACTGCTTAGCTGGAACTTGTCTGCTGACCAAGCCAGAGCTCCTTGTGCTGTTACAGAGTGCAGTGATTGTCCTCTATAAGCTTGCCAAGCTGCTTCGCACGGTGTTCTTCGGCACTGCCTGTCTGCCCTTTCTCCTGTGCTTCCTCCTTTGTCAGAAGACGGACATGTGGCTGCAGTAATACAGGTCTTGCTACGCATCAGCTGAGGCTGCTCTGTCCGAGTTTTATCAGTAGCAGCGATGTACCGGCGTAGGCTTCTCAGCTCATCATGATGCAGGGAGGTTTTTTAAAGCAGGTCAAGACTGTTTTGCTGATCATTGTGACTGGGGTAAGGGTGAGAAGGTGCATCGCTTCCTTCCTCTCGCCCTTCTAGTAGTTATTTCAGCTTTCTTGCAGCTAAAGCTCTTAAGCAGCAGGGAATCTAATACAAATGACTTTGTATTGTGTTTTCCCATAGAATATAACCACTTTAAACTGTGGTGTTCTGCTTGGAGTTGTTCACTGGTAACAATTCATAGCTGTCTCAAAATAACTGTGAGTATTGGTGCATCTGTCTGGTGTGTTTAGCTAGGTACAGCCTCGTGCAAGCTGCATTCAGAGCTTTGTCACAGTAACTGATTTGGTGCTTATTTTAAAGGGGAAGGATGTGCTTTGGGCAATTTTCTCCTGTTTGTGCAAGGGAGATGTGCATACCCATTAGGACATTGGTGTTGGTTTTAGTCTAGATGAGGCATGTGTATAATTTACTGTTTAGATAAATATGGTTTTTCTTATATTGTTTCCATGGTAGCTTTTCCCATCATACCACCTTGCCCTCAAGCTGCCAGTGATTTTCGACCTCTGTATTGACAGGCATTTGTTGATGCCCTGCTCTTTTATTTCTTTCCCCTAGATTCATGAATATTTTTTGATGGCCCTCTCAGTGTTTTCATCTATTTTTCCACATTTTCCCACTCTCCAGCCCAAGTGTATTTCATGAAGTGGCTTTCCAAGGCTTTGCCCAACTCATTTTTAGTACCAAATGAGCTGTTAACATGATATTGATTTCTTTGTCTCAAGGCTTCTGGATCTTTTTCAAGCTGTGGTCAGTGTTTTAGAATGACCACTGTTGTTGCAAGGACCCCCAGTGATAGTTACCACTCCTGGATGCTGCTGGCTGGCTCAGCTGTCTTCTTTGCAGCCCTTTTATACCCCCCTGCTTATTCAGCCTTGTGTTGTCCCAGGGTTCATCTAGATGCTAGATTTGTAAAGCAAGCTTCTTTGTTAAGGAGAGAAAGTTGTCAACAAGGTTAATGCTATGTGGAACTGGAATACGGTGGAAGGAATCCCTTCAGAGATATTAAGGATTTATCTTAATCTTGGTGGTGCTGTCAACTTGAACAAGTAGCAAAGAGAATTGGTCTTCTCTGGCCAGTGTAGGCGTCTCTTCTGTTCCATGCATAGGATGTTTGCAGTCTCATCTGAAGCGATAAGCTTTTTCTGAGCTAGATATTTGAGCCAACTCTTTGCTGTGCCAGGAGCTGTTTTGAACACTGCATGGGGATCACTTTCAGTATATCATTTTGGGAGTTATTAAGTTTTTATATATATATTTTTTCTTTCTCTGTGAGGTAAGAATTGACAGTGAAATGGGATTTAGAGGAATACTCCAAATGCCAGACCTGTAATTTGTGGGTTTGGCAAAATAATGAGGTGGAGGTTTATTATGAACAGCAACTATTTCATTCACTTTCTCTCCCCTTGACGAACCCAAAAACTGCAAACCCAGAAAGTCTTGCTGGTAGACTGAATAAAGCTCTGTGAAAAGTATGGAACGTCTTCTCCATATTTTCTGTGATTTGCACACAAGAGAAGTGGAGGAAATGAGATTCACATGTGTGATAATGAAAGCCAGCAAAGCAACCTTTTTAGAGAAGCAGAAGCTAATGGTTTTGAACAGGCTACAGTTCAGTAGGAAATGCTGTAAAATCCTATTCTTTGAAAGTTATTGAATAGGATTTGGCACTTGGTATGTTAATTTAAGCTTGCAGTTGTAGTGCTGTCTAATAATCCAGCTGAATACCTAGCTTGAGGTTGTAAGTTTGTTCAGGTCTTCTGTGGCCTACGTAGATCTCAGCTTTGTGTTTCCTCTCCAACTTCTCTTCAGATGTGTGTGTGTGTGTGTGCGTGTGTGTGTGTGCAAGAGAAGGCACATGTTTAAATAATGACCCACTGCTCCATTTAGCTTAATGCATGCTGTCTTAGCAAACTACTTTAGCAGGTGCATTTGAAAAATATTTATTTTTTCTCTTCCTTGGTTTCAAGACTGTTCTGATGGATTAGTTGAAACATACTCTGCCAATCTTGCCTGGCCTCCTGACTGTGTCTTTGCAGGGAGGCTACTTTAACAGGGATGCTGTCTTGGTTCTGGGGAAAGCCCTGCATGCCACATTTGTATGAGCTGTTAAGAACATTTCAGCAGTTTTGGAGACCTGGAAACCCAACAGACTGAGAATGAAGAGCCATAGCTATATACTGGGATTGGTGTGAAGAATGAGGACTAGCTGTATAAGTCTCATTGCTGTTCTCGCCTCCAATGGGTGGGCAAAAGTTGAGTCCTGGTAACCCCATCATGATTGCAAGAAAGAGGGACTTCCACTCTTACAAGCTGTTTTTTCATTCATACTTAATTTTCTAGGAAGGCCAGCTTGCTTGCTGGGTCCTGCATAAGCCCTACTGCGAGGCAAGAACAGGAGCAGAATTCTGGGGAGTTTAAAGCCCAAGCACAGTTTGCTCTGGCCTTTTTGAATGGGAGAGAGCTAGCACTAAACTAAATGGGGCACACACATCTGCTCTTCTCATACTGTGTCAGGTTCTTGGAAGGTGCAAATACAGCTGCTTTTCTTTGGGATCATATTTGCGCAGACGTGTCAAATGAGAGACAAGTCAAACTTGACTTGCATTTGTTATTTGGGCTACAGTTGTCGTGGGACAGCGAGACACATTCAGGATAAGGGCATCTTGTGTCAGTGAGCTAACTATCAGTGGAATCCTTTTGCTGGTCTGTCGTACTTGAGTTGCAGAGTTTTTGGTAGTAAACTTCTGTGTTTTGCAGTAAAGAGCCCTGATATCTCCGATAGTTCACCAACCATGCCTGTTGTTGCACACTTTATGGGCTGCTTTGGTTTGGTGCACAGTTCTAGAGATGATGCTTCTAAAAATACAGTTGGTTCTTATGCTGTTGAAGTAACTGGTTTGTTTTATTGTGATTTGAAGGCTAAGAGGATGGAAGGCAGCGTGTGTTTTGTCTGAGAATAGCTTTCTTTTACAAAGAGGTTCTTTCTCCCCAGGTTTTTTCATCTAGGTCAGAAGATCAAGGGCCTGGCATTTGGTAGCACTTAATGGTACAATTGTTTGTACATGGATGTAGATAGAGTCCACGTGTGTAGGCTGAGAACGTGCACTCTTTCTGCACGTAGGCATGTGAGGAAGGGGAGAGCCCTCACTTACGTGGAGATGTACTGGACTGCTAAAAGCATCGTGGTGGACTCCAATCCTTTGTGCCAGTTTTTCTCTTAAATACCATGAGGCCGTGTATTGCCTTTGTGCAATTTGTTTATTTCCATTGATGGTACTCACATTACTCAAACTGCTGACGTGCTTGCAAGCTTGAGCTGTACAAAGAAAAAATGCAAGGCTGGTTGGCTGGCTTGGGCTGATAACTGCTGGTAGATCACTAGTGTGACTTACAGTAAGAGACATTATAGAACACCTGATTTGGCTGGGATAAGTGAATGTATTTCTTTTGCTACTCTAATCCATAAAATTTTACAGATGAGAAGGGGCCATACCCTTTGTTTGGAAGTTCTCAGTTGTCTTTCCTGTACTGTGAGGTGTTAGCTTGTGGCATTGATGTGAGTGCTGTTCTCAATTACTCCAAGGAGATGGGGCAGTTGGGTAAGTAAAGCAGATATACCTTCAGTCTGTGCCCTTTGGTAGCACAGGTGTTCCGGGATGATCCAGATAGCCATGGAGACTCCTCTATGTGCAGAAGATGGTGGTATTCTGGAAGTCGGTCTGATACAATTACTTAAATGTTACTCTCCATTTTCATTACATGCATGTAACTGTGCATACTCAGAGGAAAACAGCTGAGTGGATTCCTGTGTTTGATTCCTCCTTACTATGTTCATGTTTAGTGATGCTTTTGGGAACATACTGCCCTTAATAAAAGCTGTGTAGCTCTTGTAGCCCCTCTGCATTATGTTTCTTTGTTCTTTTGTTTTTATCTTTCCTAATGCAAGTATTACTTCTCATCTGAAGTAATTCTCTCTGATGTCAGCAAACATCAGTGTTCCTCACTTACCCCCTTGTGCTATTGGTTTGCAGCACACCTTTGGCTGTCAGTCTTTCCCCTCTTGCTGAATCTGGCAGGGTGGGCTGTGTGGCCCTTTCTTTCTTCAACTTTGACCTTTCTAGCCATTTGCTTCTCTCTTCTGTCACGTTACACTGCAGACAGAGATGGTCACTTGTGCCTATGGAATCGCAGCTCTTATCTTCTGAACACAGTAAGAAAAGTTGAGAGTAGCGCATCACAGAGGCACCTAGGCTCCTGGAAATTGCAGACAATGATAGGAAACCCAAACTTGTTCATCAAGTCACAAGTGACGTGAGCAGAAGGGTTTCTTATCTACAGATCTTGTGACTAAAGGCTTCAGAAAGAGGTAGGCAGTGGCACATCAGTTCACTTATCCCAGACTTGAGGTGTTTGATGCTCTTCATTTCCTTGAATTGCTGTTTGCAGTGCTGGTCTTCTGTGCCAAATGAAAGCAAGTATTTAAAGAACAAAGTGGCTGGTTACTTTGTAGATTAAAACTTGAATTTCTAATACTCCTACTGCAACTCATTTTGTTGTGGCCCTGATTTCACAATTTTGCTTTCTATTTTGGATGCTGGATACATCTGTGACATCTAATACATCTAATCTAATTAGCCTTTTGCATGATTACTTAAGGAATGCTTGCAGCTTAGATGCTATATGGGTGACACGCATGGCTGACGCTAATGTATGCATTTGTTCTTTCAGGGAGAAATAAAAGCAGTTCTGCTGTCAGTGGGACCCAGGTTCTCGTAGAAAGGAGCGGCCGGGAAGGATCTGCCCAGAGGATGCCTCGGCAGCCAAGTGCAAGCCGGCTGCAGAAAGCAGGAGCTTCTGTAAAGAACAGCGGAGGCAACAGTAGCTAAGACCTTGGCAACGATGAATCTTGATGCTTGAAGATGTATATAAGCCATGCCTGTAAAATTGTTTATGTTATTAAACTGGCGAACATTATTTGTAACTCATGGATTATAGCTGTTTTCTTTTTTATTTATTCTTGTTTAAACAGCTAAGTGGATTTATTAGTGTTCAGTGTTGTCATTCATCAGTTCAGAGCATGTCCGGGCAGTGGGTGTACTTGAGGGATAGATAATGTTTCTAAGAGTCATGGAGGTTTCACAGACATTTTGGTCTGTCTGTCAGCCCTGCGTAATTAAGGGTTTTTGCTAGTGTTGGTATGAGCGTGAAATACTCTGTTGAAGAGCTGTGGAGATTGGGACTTTTCAAGGGGGAGTTAGAAATGGGAGTAAAGTAGTCAATAGCTGGCAGTAGTATACTTTGAAGGGCATCCAAGAGAGATAGCTTATGAGCTTTTTCATCATTATCAAGGTCTGGGATGTCCTGCTCTGATCTGTGTGCAAGGAGGTGCACCTATTTCCACCCCTATGCCCCCAGGAAAAGCTGAAAAAATCATGCTGCCTAGGAGAGGCAAATGTAATGGTTGTCCTAGTTGAATTTGCTGGTGGAAGAAGAGCAACTGTAGAGCTGTTTTTTCTTTTGAAAGAACCCTGACTGATGCTTTTTATCCCTAGGAGGTTGAGCAGACTGGAGATGTGACTCAAAGAGTGCCTTCCAGCTCAAACGATTCTATGATCCTGAGAATAAATAGTACCTAACAACAGAGTTGGTTCTTGCTTGCATGTTTACTACCTCCTCTCTCCAGCTGGTTTAGTGTCTGCATTTGTTCTGTTTACCCCTCTGCATCTCAAGATATGTCCTATGTTGTACCTACCTACTGCTTTCAAGCTTTTGAAGCATCTTCCACAGTCTGTGGATCAGTGCTCATCTTTTCCTGGTAGCCTGTTTTCCTGAGAAGATTGTCCTGCTCTCTTTTCCCTATTACCTTGCTGAATAATAGTGCTCAATGTGTACTTTAATATCCTGTCCCTTCCAAACGTTTGCAGCAAGTGAGGCACCATCAGTCCCTGCTGTGGGGGAGGGATGGCTTGCCCTGTTGTCAAGAGGACAGTGCTGCTTGGTGGAGGCATGGATCTGGGATGGTGTGGTGAGATTTTTAAAGGTTGTCTGACTCTCTTAGGTATTATTCCCTGTTATTTTTCCATACATGTTCTGATGATGCTTGGAAGGTCAACCTGGAACCTGTCACACCTGAATATGGAAGTCTTGGATTGATAGTCCAGGGCATAGGAGTGGTAGACAAGGCTGAGAAGCTAAGAAGTGGATGAAACTTTCTCCTTATCAGACAGATAGGAGCAGCTTCATGTTCACAGGTCTCAGTCTTCATGGGGCCTTTAGCCACCTTGATCTCTGCTGGAAGGGCAGCTGTATGGGAACTGTTGATCACGGCCTGAAGCTCTGATTGACCACCTGAGGCAAGCAATGAGTCAGCTGTGGGAGCATAGGTGAAGGCAATTCGGCTGTGCTACTGGAAGGGGTGGAGCCTGGCTGTACCTCTCCTACACCCCATTGAAGTGCTGACTGCCACTGAGGAAGGATCTCTTTCTGGAGGTTGCTCCTCATGGAGTTTATTGCAAGCCTATAACATTGGTGAGCATTTTTCATTTATTATCTTTCCACTGCGATAATGCTACTTAGCCTAACCTCTGTACACTTATTGATTGTACAGCAGCACAGCAAGACCTGAGCAGTCCTGGAGAGCTTCAGTGACAAATTCCTGACGCAAGTGGTACAGAAGAGCCTGTGAATTGCTCTGCTGGACTTCCAACTAGTTGGCAGGGAAGTGCTCACTGGGAATAGGGAATTTAAAGGTGGCTTTGGCTGTAGTGGTCATAAGGTGGTGGAGTTCAAAGAGTCAGCAGGGCAAAAAGCAAGACTGCAGTGGTAGGCTTTAGGAGAGCAAGCCTTGCAAATGGATCTCTGAAGAAACCAAGGAGCCTCATGGAATAAGATCAAGGAGGGAAAAGGGACTTGAGAGGACGTTGGTATTGGAGGTAACCTCTTCCAAGCTTGAGTGAACTGACCTAGAACTGCATCCCTGACCCTTGCCTTACAGCTGCCTCCCATGCCCTTCCTCTCCCTCAAGCTGCATCTTGAGCCACAGTCCCATGTCCATTTATTGTGACTGCATCCAGTTTTTCTTCCAGCTCTGCAGAGCTTTGAGGTTGTACAGGAGAGTGTCTGTTTTAACGGTATTTGGTCATGGACATTTTTTAAAGGTGAAAGGGAGGCACTGATGAGAACCAAGTCTGGTCAGTCACACTGATTTATGAGAGCAGGCAAGGATGTAGGAATGCTTATTCCTTCCAGGTAGTTTGATGGAGGACTTTTGAGGTGGGAAAGAATCACAAGAAGCAGAGCTCCCAGTCACACTGATTGGTGAACTGACAAGCTACGGGTACCACTTCCAGGGAGGATGAACACTGCAGCAGATGAGACTGAACCAAGGGGGCACAGACTTAGGGTAGAGAAGCTGCAGAGCTCTGCAAAAGCCATGGAGGTGTGCAGGGGAAAGGTGGAGAAGAAAGAACAGAGGAGATTGGTAGAAAAGGATCAGTCTTAAGGATAATGTGTTTGGTTAGTATGCTTAATTCCGAGGCTGGTGCATGGGGTATGCCAGGAGGGCCAGGACAACGTGAGGGATGAAAAGTGTCAGAGTTGGCAAGGACTGGCAAGGAGAGAGGCAAGGAAGACTGGGGGTGGTAGTGACAGGAGCTAAGGTTGGTCTTTCTTGCCTGTTTCTCTCCCAGAACTGTGTCACTGAGTGAAGAAGGAGGACCAGGGCTGTCCTTGTTGCAGGAATAAGGGGTGTTTTGGGGAAGCACAATCCTGAGGCTGCAAGGAGGGACGTTAATGGATGTCTGTGGTATAGGCTTTGCAGATTCCCCCTCCACGGGAGCATTCCTTGGAACTGTGTGTGTGTGGGAAGGCAAGGATCCCCTTGGAAGCATTCCCCGTAAGTGAGTTGCAGGCAGGTTCCCCTGCATGGAGCAGTGTTTGGTGACATGATTAAAGGCTCATCTCCATGACTGAAGAGGAGTGGAAGAACAAGGATAAGCAAGTAGACACCAAGAATTATCACAGTGCCAGCAAACTGGAGCACTTGGCAACAGATCATCTCTTGGGCTGAGGAGGATCACTGCTGAGGGATGGTGTTTGTGTGCGCTTGGTAGTGAACATCGAGTTTGGTCAGCTGTTGAGTGGGATAGGGGCTTGTGGGCTGGGTAGTGAGCATACCCTAAGTCAGTCAATACCCATACTCAGTCCCAGTCTGGGTGCTAGGAGGACCAGAGGGGCCTGTTCCGGGGACAAAGCAGTCTTGGGGCCAGCTGTGAGACCTGCTGCATGTACAGATGTGTGTGTGCTTGTGATGAAGCAGCTGGTGGAGTAGGGTGGCCTAGAAAGCAATTAACAGATAGCAAGAACATGAATACAGAGAAGTGAGGGTGGGACATAGTAGTACCTAGGTAAAAGGTTTTGGGAAGGGGAAGGGAAGGGGTTCATTAAGTAGCAGAGTGGCGCAGCGGAAGCGTGCTGGGCCCATAACCCAGAGGTCGATGGATCGAAACCATCCTCTGCTATTTTTTTTTTTTCTCCCCTCCGCAGTTATAGTTTAAAGCTACCTCACCGTGTTCTTCTTCCCAGCACGCGCTTGATTGCGTGCAGCCGTGCGCATCGCGTCCGCCGGCTGAGCAGCGAAGAAAAACTTGGGAGGGGGAGGGAAGGGGAAAAACACAAAAAACACACCCGCTAACTGGCCCGTACGGGGATCGAACCCGCGACCTTGGCGTTATTAGCACCACGCTCTAACCAACTGAGCTAACCGGCCTGGGCAGAAATGCGTTCTTCATAGCCATCCTTATAGGAACAAAAGCTGCATCCCAACAGAGCACGTCTTCCTGCGTGCCTCCACTGCACCGCTCTGCTGTTCTACTGCGAGCCGCTCCGTGCTCATCCTCTTACCCACGGCCCTGCCTCACAGCCCTGCCCAGCCCGGTGGATGTCCCATGAGATGGGAGATGCTGCAGCAAAGTACTCCTATGCCGTCTGTTATATGACTGTCCCATCTGCTGCGTGTGAGAGCTTTGAACTCCTGGGAACTAGAACAAAACTTATCTGCCATATTGTCAAAAGCTGAACAGCAGAAACACCCATCTGAGATGTTCTCCTGCTGCCATTCTGCTATTGAATTCATTTGCCTTTGTGTGGGGTCTCAGTAAAATGGATAATTGTGCAGAATGTTAAAGAATGGAGACATCCATTTTTACACAATTTTTCCAAAAATTCAGGGCTTGGTTTTAGCCTTATGCTGGGTTTCTGGCAATCACTGCCCATCTTCCTTCCCCCTTGCTTTCACGTTTCATTTCAAATGAATGCAGGGAAGTGGAGGGAGCCTCTTAGGGGTTGGTGTTACATCTGTGATAGAATCATAGAATCGCAAGGTTGGAAACAACCTGCAAGATAATCTAGTCCAACTGTTCTCCTATCGCCACTGGTACCACAAACCTCTAAACCACATCTCATAGCTCCTCATCCAGACGCCTCTTGAACACTGTCAGGAACAGCGACTCCACCACCTCCCTGTGCAGCCATTCCAGCGCCTGACCGCTCTCTGAGAGAAAAAAGTTCTTCCTTATGTCTAACCTAAACTTCCTCTGGTACAACTTGCGGCCATTTCCTCGGGTCGTATTTGTTGCCTGGGAGAAGAGGCCAAACCCCTCCTCATCACAACCAACACCCCCAGGTCCCTTCACAGCCAATCATCCCCAAGCCTGTAGCACTGCATGGGGTTGTTGTGGCCAAAGTGCAGGACCCGGCACTTGGCCTTATTGAACTTCATCCCATTCACCTCAGCCTGGTGATCCAGCTTATCTAGATCCCTCTGAAGGGCCTCCCTACCCTCAGACAGATTGACACTATTTCCCAACTTGGTGTCATCTGCAAACTTACTGAGGGTGATACACAGGTGTTCTGGCTAGTCTATCTATCTCCTCTTCTTGCCTCTCAAAGGTAATGGCTGTTCAGCACAAAGAAAAATATGTAAAATCATATAATGGTTTGGTCTCTGAGGGGCCTTTAAAGATAATCTAGTTCCAACCCTGGGCAGGATCACCTCCCACTAGGTAAAGTTGCCTAAAGCTTCATCCAACCAGGCCTTGAACACTTTTAGGGATGGGGTACTCACAGCTTCTCCAGCCAGACTGTTCAAGCACCTCACCACTCACCACAGCAAAGAATTTCTTCCTAGTATCTAATCTTAACCTACCCTTTTTTAGTTTAAAAGTGTGTTACCTCTTGTCCTATCACGACATGCTCTTGTAAAAAGTCTCTCCATTTTTCTTTACGTATTAAAAGGCCACAATGATGTCCTCTCAGAGCCTTCTTCATGTTGAACATGCTCAATAACCTCAGTCTTTCCTTGCAGAAGAGATGCTCCAGTCACAGAATCACAGAATCACAGAATTGTAGGGGTTGGAAGGGACCTCCAGAGATCATTGAGTCCAACCCCCCTGCCAAAGCAGGTTCCCTACACCAATCTTCAAGACTGTGAGGCAGCATGCAGTGGCATTTTAATGCATTGAAACATTTTCTTTATCATGCTTATTTTCTGGATAAAGATCAGTTACGACAACAGAGGTTAACTTGTGGCTTTAGCCTCAGCCAAAACACCATATGAATGTGCCTTATGGCTCGGCACTCAACGTCTGTTTCAGAGCAGTGGTCATACAAGGCAGGCAGTGAGAAACGAGGTAAGAAAAAGGTCTTCAGAAGTGCTGAGCATCTAAAGCATCCTTTTGTAAGGATGAGTTTCACCCTGTTTTTCTTTAGGCTGTTAAAGCTTTTGTCTGTTCTTTTGAATAAAGTTGTGCTCCTCCAGTAGCCTCACCACACCCACAGAACAAAGTTTAAACGGCAAGGAGCACCATTAACAGGAAGCCAACGTCCTCCAAATTGCATTCTCATCTAAGGTTCCAAAAATATCACCTGAAGCAGAAGAACAAGAAGCACCACTGTGCGCTGTAGGCCAGCAATACTCTCCCAGTCATTTCCTTCCCCAGTACTGGCTGTCACTGCTATCTCAGACACACATAATGCTCCACACTGGACAAGAAACTAATGTCAGTTTAATAGGAAGCAGTCAAAGAGCGCTAACTCCTGCCCTGGCCACAAGGATGCCCGAGGAAAAGGGGAATACCCCAAGCTGTTACCTCTCGCTTACGAAGCCAAGCGCATTCAGCCCGCTCGGCGCTGCTCACAGCAGCACCACGAGGCAGGAGGACGGGCGAGGCAGACCGCAGCGCTGAGACCAGACGAGGAGGTTTCGAGAACGCCTTCGTTTCTCTGATTATGCCAGAAACCCAGCGATGCCCTCTGCCCCTTACAGGTGACCACAGCCTCAGATGGAAATGAGCACCTCCAGCTTACTCCCCGGCTGCCGAACTCACGCTTTCCTCTCGGCTCACACGGGGCCGTTTCCTTTACTCTCAGGTAAAGCCAAACCGCAGCGTGCTCCTCCCACCCCACGGACCCGATGCTGACGGCGACACCAAGAATCCAGCTCGACAGCGCGGAAGACGCCGACCCTCCTCCCGCCCCGCACAGCGCTCACCAGTCATCTGACCATCCTTCATGTTCTCTATTGAACCTACACGAACAAGTCTATGTCTTTCCTGTGCCTGTGCTGAGGGCTCCAGGCATGGATGCGGTACTGCAGGGGGGGATTTCATGAGAGCAGAGTAGAGGGGACAATCGTTTCCCTTGCCCTGCTGGCCATGCTTGTTTTTATGCTGCTAAAGGTACAATTGGCCTTCTGGACTGCAGGCGTTTACTGCCAACTCATGTACAAGTTTTCATCCACAAGAACCCACAGGTCCTTCTCTCTGCTCTCAGTGTGTTCATTCCTCAGTCTGTGCTGATGTGTACACCTTACACTTGGCTCTGTTAAGCTCTATGAGATTTATGTGGGTCCACTTTTCCAGACTGCACAACCCCTTTCGATGCATCCCTTTCTTTTATTATATCAGCCACACCACTCAGCTTGGAGCTGTATGCAAACATGCTGAGAGTGTACTTGATCCCCCTGTCTGCTTCATTATTCATGATATTAAATATTACCAGTCTCAACAGACCTGGACGTGGGGCTGTTGACCACAGTTCTCTGGATGCAAGTGTCCAGCCAATTTCTTATCCACCAAACAATCCACTCTTCAAGTTCTTCTCTCTCCAATTTAGTGGCAAAGTGTTCTGTGAAACACTTCCTGATGCATGCTTACCTATGCAGACACCTCAAAAGAGGATTTCTGTTCTCCTAAGCTTGCTTTCTTTGTTCAAACTCAAGCATTCCCTAGTACTCACTCTGGTCCTTGATTCTCATACTGTTGAGGCCAGACAACATGGAGGCAGGGATGCACAAAAGAGATATGAATTACTATTTCCAAATCAAGTGTCCGTTGACACCAATCCTTCACCCCTCTGGTAGTGCTTGATGTCAGGCAGAGCTGTAGAACTCCTGTGAGATATGGTCCTCTACAGGTCCTTGGGAAGCCACGGTTCTTGCCTCAAGTGCAGAATCTAAGCCATGGCAAGGCTCTGCCCACTGTATATTTCACCCATCACTTTGCCAGGGTGCTCTTCCAATATTTTGTCACACAGGCAAGTCATATGCCGACATCTTCACGTCTATGCCATGTCATAGAATCATAGAATGACCTGGGTTGAAAAGGACCTCAAAGATCATCTAGTTTAAGCCCCTCTGCCGTTGGCAGTTGCCAACCAGCAGACCAGGCTGCCCAGAGCCACATCCAGCCTGGCTTTGAATGCCTCCAGGAATGGGGCATCCACAACCTCCTTGGGCAACATGTTCCAGTGCGTCACCATCCTCTGTGTGAAAAACTTCCTCCTAATATCTAACCTAAACCTCCCCTGTCTCAGTTTAAAACCATTTCCCTTGCCCTATCACTATCCACCCTTGTAAACAGCTGTTCCCCCTCCTGTTTATATGCTCTCTTCAAGTACTGGTAGGCTACAATGAGGTCTCCTTGGAGCCTTCTACAAGCTAAACAAGCTCAGTTCCATTAACCTTTCTTCATAGGAGAAGTGCTCCAGCCCTCTAATCATCATGTACCTCCCACTGCACAGCCTGAGTGCCCAGGGAAGTCCTCCTTCTCAAGAAGTCCTTATTAAGACAAATCTTTCTGGTGATGCCTTGTGCTTTATCACTCCACTGCTACACCCCAAAACACTGTTTTCCTTCATTTCCATATTCCCATACTACACAGATGTGCCTAGAGTTGCATTTCATCTCTGACACAGCTGTGAACTGGTCTTGAGTAATTGTTCCTGGTGTTGGTTTGTAATTCTGTGATATAGCAATACTCACTTCTGACAGCCTGTAGGATCACCTTGATTCAAAAGCCACCTGCACACAGTTGTGGGCAAGCAGATACAGGCAACCCAGCATGAGTAGGTGGGTTGAACCAAACAACCTCCAGAGATCCCTTCCAACTTCAGCCATTCTGTGGCTTTATGTCCACTTACCTCATTTGGGCTGCCAAATACCACAAAGGCTTATGGGAAACTCACATCTTTTTACATTGGAACCAAAATAGGACAAAGTAGGACTTTTATAGAAATGCTAGATCTATCTTCAAGCCACCAAATCAAGCTCCTCTCAACTGTTCAACCAAATGAACTGAAATGTTGATAATCAGATTGACTAGATTGTCATTGACTGTGATGAAGATAGAGGTGCTGACTTACCTATAGTTACCTACAGTCAGATGTCATAATCTTGAACTGAGTTTCATCCAGCTACTTACTCAGCTGAATTTATCTGGTTCATGTTTACTCTCTAGTGGGAGCAGGTAGAGGGAGGTGATCCTCCCCCTCTACTCTGCCCTGGTAAGGCCTCATCTGGAGTACTGTGTCCAGTTCTGGGCTCCCCGGTACAAAAAAGACAGGGATCTCTTGGAAAG
>JAOWBP010004028.1:14906-38848 GCA_028571105.1 Tragopan temminckii | reverse complement strand
GGGCTGTTTAGTTTGGGGAAGAGGAGGCTGAGGGGAGACCTTATTGCTCTCTTCCAATACCTGAAAGGTGATTGCAGTGAGAGTGGGGTTGTTCACTTCTCACTGGTGACAGGTGACAGGACAAGAGGAAATGGCCTCAAGTTGCACCAAGTGAGGTTTAGGTTGGATATCAAGAAAAACTTCTTTACAGAAAGGGTTGTTAAGCACTGGAATAGGCTCTTCAAGGAGGTGGTTGAGTCACCATCCCTGAATGTGTATAAAAACTGTTTGGATGTGGTGCTCAGGGACATGATTTAGTGGAGGGATGTTAGAGTTAGGGTGTATGGTTAGGTTGTGGTTAGACTCGATGATTTTTAATGTCTTTTCCAACCTGAGCAATTCTCTGATTCTATTGTATGCTTTGCTGGCTATTTCAGTTTAAAATTTTGCTACTGAATACACACATGCACTCTATGCATATCAGACAGGAGAAGATACAGACACTTGTCCCCCAGCAGCTGGCACCATGCACAAAGGGTGTGACCCACAGTCCAGCTTCAGCCACTGGTTTGAGCCCCACACTTGCCTCATTTGTGCTGGTCCCCCCCAGCAGCTGGTTTGGAAGCATACACCTTTCCTGCCCTAGTGGCCAGGAGTAGGGAACTCCACTTCAGTAGTGGACATCATAGGCTGGAGCTTCCTACATCCTGATCTGACTCCAGTAGCTGGCACCCAGTCCACTCATATCAATCCTCTCAGGAGTTGGAATTAGGCCTGGCTGATCTGACCTGTTGTAAACATATACTGTGTGACAGATAAATGTGACAGAGTTCTTGAGATACAAACCCTGATGTTTTGTATAACCCAAAACCAGGCATACAAAATGGACCAAACAAACCACACTCAAACAAATTTTCTTACTTTCTTTACTTGCAGTTGAGAGAGTCTAGATAACTATCTGTGTTGTAAACATCTACAAGACAGATGAAAAAACTAAAAGTAATCTAGAACATAACATTAGTAAAGAATTGGTCTATCCACTATAAGCTGAATTTCAACTTATTCTGAATTTCAGCTGTAAAGAGATGAAAAAAAGATAGGTAGGCAAGAAGGTACTATGTGCAATAACACATTAATTCATGGCTTTATTTTGCTTACTTTGCAGAGTTCAGCACATATTCTTTCTTGGCACTACCTCTCGCCCCAAATTGATAGCGACACTGTCCACAGATTTTGTATCTCTCCTTATTTATTTTTTAGATGTACAATGTCGTATTCTCAAGTTGTACTAAAAATTAACTTTATCCATATGCCATGAAGTTGTATCTGGACCTTTAAGTCATCAAGAACTATTTCATTTTATTTTTCTTTGTAAAGTACAAATCAATTATCTGAAACCCAGTAACGTACTTGTCTTTTTTTGCAGAGTTTTCTTTACTTCTTCATTTCTCAGGCTATAGATAAGAGGATTGACCAGGGGAGTGAGAATAGTATAAAAAATAGAGAAGACTTTGTTCGGAGATATTTGAATACCATGATGAGGAAGGACATAGACAGCTAATATTGACCAGTAAAAAAGTAACACCACAATAAGATGTGAAGAACAGGTGGAAAAGGTCTTTTTTCTTCCAGTGGAAGAAGGAATTCTCATGACTGTGATAATGATGTAGAGATAGGATGAGAAGGTCAAGAGAAATGGAGGCAGGGAGCACACACCTGCCACAAAAGAAGTGACAAGTCCCACCATGTGAGTGTCACTGCAGGATAGTTTCATCATTGGAAAGGAGTCACAGAAGAAATGTTCAATTTCATTAGGGCCACAGAAATCTAAGTTTGAAATCAGGAATGTTAATATAGAATTAGACAGAAAACCACTTATCCAAGATGTAGCACCTAGCTGGAGACAGAGCTTGTGGTTCATAAGGAATAAATAGTGCAAGGGTTTGCACACTGCTAGGTACCTATCATAAGACATCACTGCTAGAAGATAACATTCTGCAGCTGCCAAGCAACCAAAGAAATAGTACTGCGTAAAACATCCAACAACTGATATTCTCCTGTCTCCACTCAGATAACTGAGCAACATTCTTGGCAAGATGTTTGAGCTGTAGCAGATATCCAAGCAAGCCAAATTGCCCAGGAAGAAGTACATTGGGATGTGAAGAGACTGATCAGCCACCACCAGTGCAAGGATGAAGGTGTTCCCTGTTATGGTCATAATATATGTTGTCAGGAACATTAGGAAGAGAAGATAATCCAGCTCAGGGCCACTTCCAAATCCAAGGAGAATAAACTCTGTAACAACTGTTTTGTTTTTCCATTCTAGTTTGGACATAACTTTTTTTTTTAGTGATGACAAAGGAAATTCTGCATGCTGCACTTGTGAAAATCTATACCAGCAGAGGTGAATCACTGTCGATGTTGCTGCTGCTGAAATGCACCACTCACTGCCTCATTGTGCTCACATCCACTGTTTGGTCTCCATAAATGTTCAGCAAGCATTGATGAATGTCAATGGGTAAATTTTTTTCTGTATGGAGGAATTCAGTGACACACTTTTGCTTTGTATGCACTTCCACGTTCTGTGGTTTAACCTGATGGGTGGCTCAGCACCACACACTCATTCACTCACTCCCCCACTTCCCAGTGGGATGGGGGAGAGATTCGGGAAAGAAAAAGTAGAACTCATGGGTTGATATAAAACTATTTTCTAAGATAAAGAAAAGAAAAAAGACAATAGTTACGATTATATATATATATTTATATATATATAAATGTGTATAACAATTGATGCACAATTGCTCACCACCCCCCGACCATTGCCCAGCTAAGCCCCCGAGCAGCACAAGAGCTGAGTGAACTACCACTATTTTCAAAACTCTTTCCACATGATGTCATATGGTATGGAATATCCCTTTGGCCAGTTTAAGTCAGCTGTCCTAATTCTGTTCCTTAGTCCCTTCACTGAGAATGGCCTTGGCTCTCTACAACACTGCTTAACATTGGTGTGTTATCAACACACTTTATTCATGCCATCAGTTTTTGTCTCCATTTCTAATCTACAGAGAGAAGAGAGTGCTTTGTACTGCAATCCATTCAGCATGTTTTCTAAATCTACTTTGTATGAGCTAAATCATTTACTGACATTTTCTGTTTTCATTCCAATGGTAAGAACAGGAGTTTAGATATTAGCTCAGAAGTCAGCACTTCCTTTTTGATGTTGCTTACCAGCTGCAGGCACTACAGAGAGATTACTAGGTACTGTAGCAGTAAAGGCTATGTGAGGACACCCATCTAGTAACTTAAATCTGGAATACTTACAATAGCATATCTTTTTAAGACTTAACAATTCTTTCCACACATTTAATACAAAATTTCCTATTAAAACCTTATTAATTCAAAACCCTGATTCTTAACTGACAACATCTGACAACTGAAACTGTGGAAAGCGTGTCTCATTTCTGTGCCAACTAACACAGATTTCAGACCAGTACTGTTTCTTACCTGAAAGGGCAGGAATGTTGAAATCCCGTTCAACAGACTTTCATTTCTCAGGGTTTGGATTCCAACTTTTTTTTCCCCCAGAAATTGTATTTTCATATGGAAAAAGAAAAACAACAACAACAACAACAAAAAAAATAAAAATAAAAAGAATTACAGCTCTCTGTTTGGCAAAGACCTCTCCATGCCCAAGAATTTTAATGTTTTAATGTTTTCCTCTTTTTAAATTATCAGTACATATGGACTATTGTTCTGTCAGTTAGAAATGTTCCTTCCTTCACCTCATTCCTTAAAAGCCTTTTCAGAGTGGAGACTAATGAATCACCCCAGGGGTAACCAAGTAAACAAAAGCCTTAGAGAGGTTGTTGTCATGAACTTCACGTACTTCATGTACAGGTATTAAAGTCTAGAACTCACTACGACCTGCATTCAATGCCAGACAGCCACCTGAATGCCAGCCATTTCAGTCCATGAAGATACTACTGTTTTTTTTTTCTTTTTTTCTTTTTTCTTTTTTTTTTTTCTCCGATAGTTTGACTGTTTTCCTAACTGATATCATAAAGAAGTGAGATTGTTCCAGGTCATGGCTTTTAATCTCAGCTTTCTACCTTGCATTTAATACTCTAGATTGTTAGTCAAGGCTAATGAGTAAATGCCTTTTGGCATTGTCATTTTTTATGTTCATACATGTATTCTCTGGGAAACAAACAGTGGGCAAATGAGATTTATTTATATTCATTTAATCATGACCAACAATTCATTGAATTTCTCACGGTGAATGCTATCTCAAAGCTGAAACAACATTTTAAGCTCAAGGAGGGACAGTTTAGGCTGGATGTGAGGTGAAAATTCTTCACAGAGAGAGTGGTGAGGTGCTGAAAACGGCTACCCAGCGAGGCTGTGGATGCTCCATCCCTGTAGGTATTCAAGACCAGATTGGATGGGGCTCTGGACAACCTGTTCTAGTACCGGATCTGGAGGTTGGTGGCCCTGCCTGTGGCAGTGGGGTTAGAACTTGGTGATCCTTGGGGTCCCTACCAATTCAAGGGGTTCTATGATTCTATGAAAATTCACGTATTGCCAGAAAAAAAATGTAGTAAGGGAAACAGGATAGGTAGGCAGCTAAAAACAAGAGCTAGTCTATGCTTTCCTTCCAGATAGAAAAAGGACCATAGTGGTCAGGCTAGGAATCTTTAAAAGGTGATGTCTACCTGCATAGCCTGTTACCTCAGGTATCTTTGTGGAGGTGCCTGAAAGATGGTTGCAGTAATGGGTAGACAAGCATAGCCATGCATCTACCTGTTAAACTGTGAAAAGAAATAAAAGATAATAATATGTGGAAACACAGAAACTACAACAAAAAGAGAAATCCTCAAAATGTAGAAATTGTACTACGCAAACACCACTAGATGGAAGTGTAATCAAAGCAATCCAGAATATGAATATGAAATATATTCTACATTTTATATGTGGCCCAAGACAATTCCTCTTCACTCAGTGCAGCCCAAGCAAGCCAAAAGATTGAACAGCCATGAGCAACCCCCCTACTTCTGAAGGTTCTCAAGAGTAGTTTGCAGGTGGGTTTTGAATATCGCCAGAGAAGGAGACTGCACAACCTATCTGGGCAGCATGTTCCAGTGCTCTTTGACCCTCCAAGGAAAGAAGTTTTTCCTAATGTTCAGATGGAACTTCCTGTGTTGCAGTTTGAGCCTGTTCCCCCTATCCTGTCACTGCGCACCACCTCATGCTCTTGACAGTTACTCCTTAGGTATCTGTCTATCCCTCTCAGTCTTCTCCAGTCCAAACATGGCTTCTCAGCCTTTCCTTGTAAGGGAGATGCTACAGGCCCCTAATAATCTTTGTAACCCTCTGCTGAATGCTCTCGAGTAGTTCCCTGTCTCTCTTGAACTGAGGAGCCCATAACCAGACACATTGCTCCATATGTGGTCTCACCAGGGCACGCAGAGGGGGAAGATCACCTCCCTCAGGCCTCTAACTAGACTCTGCACCAGTGATGATGGCCCTCTGAGCTCTGCCAGTCAGCCAATTCTCAGTTCACCTCACTGTCCACTCCTTTGTCCCACACTCTCTAACCTCAGCTATGAAGATGTCATGGGAGACAGTATCAAAAGTTTTGCTGATATCAAGGTCGACAGCATCCACTGCTCGAACCCCATCTATGCAGCTGGTCATGAGAATCTTAGAATCATATAATTATTTGAGTTGGAAAAGTCCCTTAAAGATTATGCAATCGAACTCCCCTGCAATGAACAGGAACATCTACAGCCATATCAGGTTGCTCAGTCTTGTCTATCCTAATCTTGAATACCTCCAGGGACGGGGCTTCCAGTCCATCTCTGGGCAACTTGTTCCAGTCCTTCACTACCCTTACCGTGAAGAACTTTTTCCACATGTCCAATCTAAATGTCCCTTGTTCTAGTTTGAAACCATTTCTCCTTGTCCTATCACAACAGACCCTGCTAAAGAGTCAGTCCCCTTCTTTCATATAGCTCCCCTTTGGATACTGAAGGCCTGCTATCAGGTTTCCTTGGAGCCTCCTCCAGGCTGAAGAGCCCCAGGTCTCTCAGCCTGTTCTCATGTGGGAGATGTTCTTTCCCTTGGGATGTTTTTGTGGCCCTCCTCTGGATGTACTGCAACAAATAGAAGACCACCAGACTGGTCAAGCATTATGTCCTCTCAGTGAATCCGTGTTGACTACTCCTGATAACCTTCTTTTCTTCCAGGAGCTTGGAGATAAGCATCCGGAATCAACCGTTTCTTTACCTTCCCAGAGACAAAGGTGAGTCTGATTAGCCTGTAGCTACCTGGGTCCACCTTCTTACCGTTTTTGAAGATTGCAGTAACATTGGCTTTCTTCAAGTTTTCAGGTAACTCTCTTGTTCTCCACGACCTTTCCAAAAAATGATAGAAAGTAGTTTGGCAATCACTTCTGCCAGCTCCCTCAGCACACGTGGGTGCATCCAAAGAAGTTCATGTATTTGTGTGCGTCTGGTTTGCCTAGATGATCTCTGACCAGAACCTCCTTAAGTATAGCGAAGTCTCCTTTTCTCTGGACTCTCTCTACTAAGTCCAGTGTCTGGGATTGCCGAGGGGCAGTTTTAGCAGCACAGACTGAGGAAAAGAAGGCATTCAGTAATTCTGTCTTCTGAGAATCCTCTGTCATCAGGGCACTCAACTCAATCAGCATCAGTCCCTAGTCATAAAGAAGTCAGAGAAGCCCTGGTGGAAGCAACCCAGACTTGTGCGGGTTTATACAGATGACACATCAAGAGTTATGGTTTCTGTGACTTTTTGAGGCCGGGCTATAGAGATATGAACTATTGGAGGTGATTTCTATAGCAAGCACGTGGTATTGATGTGGTGATCTACCTAGTCACAAGCAGAGATGAGTAGTTATTTGGAAAAAAATAAATACATGCTTAGATGTTTTTGATTAAGCTCAAATTGGCCTATTAAAAAAACACATGCACATGCAAAAAGCCAACCCGGAAAACCAAGATGAAAACTATCTAAAAAATAATTCTGAATGAACTGAAAGCATATTTGTCACATTTTCTCCTTATTTAAGTGATTTGGAAATCAAAAGCCACAAGAAGAGTAAATGTCCTGTGTTGAATTAAGTCTCTTACAGGAATTCAGGAGTGAGTGCATACGCCATCTCAGCCTTTTCCTCATGTTCACCCCGACCCTCCCTTAAGCAGCTCCATGCTGTTGCTGTGTGTCCTGGGATGGTCAGCACAGAGCAGAGATCAGCACTGCCCCTATGAGGAGCTGCAGCCACCATGAGGGAGTTGCAGGTCACCGTGAGGAGCTGCAGGCCACCATAGGGAGCTGCTGCCCACCATAAGGAGTAGTGCCAGCTACTGGAGTCAGTTCAATGAAGGCAGTGGGTGAACTGTGCACCGCTGAGGTGGGTGGACTTCGGGGGGTGGTATTTCAGGGAACTGGTTGAGGTTTTGGGATGGGGAAGAGGGTATGACGATGAGAATGGGAGGTTGTATATCCACTGAGCGGAGCTAAAGGGCAGGGCTGGGACTATAGATGGAGAAATATCACATCACCTGGGAGAAGATGCTCTTCAGCCGTCCACTCCCAGAAAGCTGGGGGAAGAGTGTGTGGCAAGTGGAAGTTCAGGAGCTGCAAGAGCAATCTGTGAAGCAGCACTAAAATAATGGTGTCTGGTGGGGGATCTAGTCGGGGGCAGGAGAGACTGCATGGAAAAGTTGGGTACTGCCTCTGTGAGACTGGGCTGCTGGGGGCCTACGGGTTAGGGCAGAGGTTGAATCAGGAAAACTGAGGTTAAGGGCTGTGTTTCAAGACTGAGCAGCAGTGTATGAGGCTTATGAGCACAAGGGAGGAGAGTAGTCCCAAGGCTGGGACAGCAGTGATGTCTAGGCCAGGCTGATACCAACGGTGTGCCTGTGGACATGGCAGTTATGGGACAGTAGTCACAGAGGTTGTTCTCAAAGAGAAGATATCGTAGGGTCGTACTGTGACAGGGAGGTCTGTCCCTTTAACAGAGCCTTGGCTAGTTTTGGCTGCAGCAGCAAGGAGAGCAGGAGGGGACCTTTGCTCAGGCAGCTTTGCTGTCCTCCTCTGCCTCCTCCCAGAGACGTACATGTGCAGAGAGTCTGTTCTGTATGCCCTATATTGAGCATAAAGAAACTTCATTCAGGTGAGGGCTGCAAAGGTAATGCTGGGCATCAGCACCTTATCCCTTCTTTTGTTCCTTCTTTTCTTTGCCTCTAAACACGCTCTCATTTTCTACTTCTAATCAGCTCCTCTCCAGAGGGCCACTTAGATCTCCTGGAACAGCTCCATCTCTAATAGTCTCAGAAGGCCCCATTAAAACACCAGAAAACTTCACTTCTGAGTTTGTCCTTTGCACTATAATTTCAACCTTGTTAGGCTTGTTAGACCAGGCAACGTATAACAAGATTTTTTTAAATTATTTTTTTAATTTTTATTTATTGTTGCTAATTTTCTGTACGGTCATGAGGGAGTTGACAGGTGAAATCATCTCTCAGGAAAAGTGTTGCTAGACTTAAGGCTTTTAATAAGCACATGTTGCAACACAGTACTTCTTGTTTTGTATTTAAAATGAATGAGTTCCAAGTGACCTTATTAGATGTCTGTTTCTGGTAGAGGCTGATGCTAGCAACACAAACCGAACATTACCTTTGAGGTGAAGTATCTTGTGTTTTCAGCGGTTTCTCCGGAGCATGAAGCTCCCAGTAACACCCCTGCTGACATCTCCTTCCGTAGGAGAAACAACGCTACCAAAACTCATGCTAAGTATAAGATTACTCAGAAACTGAGTAGTGTTTTGGAACACTAACTGCAAGACACACCAACACAATGAACCCAGGTTGCATTGCTAGAGACAGGCATGTGACCAGAACATGAACCAATATGTAGATACTAGCGCCAATAATATGACAGGGAGATCAGAGATGGGAATTACAGCTGATCCTTGTCCTAGAATTAAACAGATAAATATGAGATAGTACAAATATCAAGCTGATAGAAAAAATGTTTGGTAGGTAGTCAGACAGGAAGTAGGCATTTGTATGAATGGAGAAAAAGGTAGAAGAAAATTTAGTGGAAATTTAGTGGAATCCAGAGAAATTATTAAGAATACAAACACTTACCATGCACGCATGGTCTTTTTTTTAACAAAGAAATAGAGAAGCATGGGGAATATTTGCAAGATTTCGGCCAATTTTAGAAAATCATTCTGGACAGCAAACTTAAAATTTAAAATTCAGGAAAGATATCGATGCTTATCCCTTTTGTATGTTTTACATTTCCAAGCCAATTCTCTTTTAGAAATGAGTCAATTACTATATTTTAAATAAGAGGTTAATTTGAAAAATGTTAAATGGATGTGAACCATTTAGGAAGCCAAAATGTTTGTTGCATCCGATCATAGCCTCCAAATGTGAAATCATCTGAACTGACAAGAGAGACAAAGTAGAAGCAGTTGGATAGAACACATAACCCCGTATGGTACTGCCAAGCTGCTTTCTCTAGCATGGCTGTGGTTGTAACCCATATGAGAGAACTTCTGGGAGCCTGTAGTGGAGCTAGTTGAAAGCGGAGGTTTTCTTGATATTTCCAGAAGGGCAGAAATATTTTCTTCTTCCTGCATTCTTCATCTGACCTAAGGGTTAATATAAGGCTAAAATGACTTGCTTGAGCTGAGAGGAGAATCCAGTGGGGTGACTTCAAGTATATTTGTTCACATTTGTTTTGAGGGAGAGGCTACATCAACAAGTAGTTAATCTGGAGTTTGTGCTCTAAAATATTTCAGAGGTTCTCCGTGGTTTAGTCTTCCTGCTCTTCTAAGGAACAATTTGCAAGAAGATTGGCTGTAGAGACCCGATGGCAAGTTCAGACAACAAGTATAATATCATAGAATCACAGAATATCCCGTGTTGGAAGGAAGCCATAAGGATCACTGAGTCCAACTCCTGGCTCCATACTGAATCCCCCTGACAGATTATATGTATTCCATATATATAAGCCCATATTACAGACACCATGACTGAACACCAGCACTGAGGACTCCGGAACCTGAAGTTACAGATATTTTTCTTGGATATTAACTAGATTGAAGAAGAATTCTCTGACGTAATTGAGATATTTACTAGCTAGAAGCCCGGTCTAAGTGCAGCACTCATGTTCCACCTGTAGCTGGGAGAGCAGCTTACTTCCTCTTTTTCTCTGAGAGGCGTCAAGTAGAAGCAGGATGAGATTCCCTCGAAGACAATGTAAAAAAACCTCACAGGTCTTCATGTAACATGTGTAGGGAGAATCAAAGTGAGATATTTTTGCACTGAAATCAGTCACCAAGACTCTACTGAACAATAAACAGAAATAGGAACTTCTGGTATGCAACTCATTTGAACTCTCTTTGGCGTCTGCGCAAGGACGAAATTAGACTAGAAATGACTGCTTTCCTCCATAGAGGGGATTATATCAGATGCTTTGTTGATTAAATCTGAAGCAGAAATTAACAGATTTTTATCACTCACACTTTCAGAGCAGCAGTATAGTCAGCCACGTTTACATGTGGCTGCGGCTAGACTCCCAGGGACTGGTCGTGCTGGCGCTGCATGGCTCTTAGCCAAAGTCTCCTCTTGGCCACGTGAGATGTTTTTCTGCATCTCAAACATACTACTTTTTTTTTCTGGGTACACTTCTCCTGCATTCAAATTGTCTGAAAGGTGATGAATGGGGGGCTGCAGCCCCTCAAAGTAATGATTTTGTAGATACAGTGGTGCTGAGGATTTGTGGTTCATTCAGATGTCTGTTGGAGGGGGCTGAGAGCAGGTGTCAGGAAGCAGAGAAGAGATGAAGTTGTGAGTTCTGGAAGAGTACTTTTAGTGAAGGAGCTGGACCTGGCCTTTATTCAAAATCTAAGCTTGTTATTTAGATCTCTTTTATAGACAACACATCTGGAAAGTCCTCCTTTGGACACTGATTTGTTTTAGTTTGCAGGCTACTGCCTGGGCCACCCACAAGAACAAAGTAAATGCTATATCTGTTAGGACAACAGGTGTCATTGCTAGAGACTTTTCCTATCTATGTACAGAAGTTACCACTCACGTACACCACTTATGATGGGTGATGAATCAAATGTTATAACAAGGACACTGACTTTTCAAATATTCCTCTACTTTTTCAGATTTACTTAGTTGCTTGCAAGGCCAGAGGTAAAATCACAATAATTTATTCTTATATGCTCAGTAAAAAGGGCCTGATACTGTATGGATGTAACAGCAAAGGAATGCTAAAATAGCACATCTTTTTGAAAGGCATTTAACTTCTTTCAGAAATACCTCTTAAAATTATTCACCAGGGTAACACTTATTTCCTGTGCAGCTATGAGGAACTCATGAGCTGGACAGAGAAAAGATCAACTGCTTCCCAAGTAGCCTCTTGTTGATGCATTCCCTCAGGCTTTGCTTGACTTTCTGATTCCTCAGACTGTAGATGAAGGGGCTGATCATAGGCAAAACAACTGTGTGAGAGAGGGAAACCATTTTCTTCATATTGCTTGAGAGGCTGGACCTAGGACGCAAGTGAATGATGCCTGCGTGTGAAAAGAGTTACTACCACCAGGTGAGCTGCACATGTGGAAAAGGCCTGCCTCTGGCCCATGGCTGAGGGTATCTGAAGAGCAGCGTGAATAATGAGAAGGTAAGAAACAATGATCAGTGAGAAGGGGATCATCACTGTTATGAGTGTAGCAATAAAAATCAGCAGTTCAGACAAAGCTGTGTCTGCACACACCAGCTTCAACATGGGAGAAACATCATAAAGGAAATGATCCACCTCGTTTCTCCCACAGAAAGGCAGAGTAAACAGCCATGTGGGGAAGACCAGAGCTACAGGTATCCCAGAAAGCCAAGACCCAACAGCCATCTTGAAGCAGAGGTCCCTGTTCATCATGGTGCCATAATGCAGTGGGTGGCACATTGCCACTTGTTGGTCATAAGCCATTACACCTAAGAGAAAGCACTTACATGTGACAAAAAGCATAGCACAACTGAGTTGCAAGGCATAAGCTGTGAAGGAAATAATTTTTTCTCTCCCCCAGCAGAATCAAGAGCATCTTGGGGACAATGCTCAAGCTGTAGCAGATCTCTGTCAAGGCGAGATTCTTTAGGAAATAGTATGGGGAGTATGCAGGGCAGAGTCAGGGGCTGTGATCACCACAATTAGAGAGTTACCTATCATGGTGGCCAGAAACGTGGCAGAAATCGCCATGGAAAATAGGAGCTGCATCTTGCCACGTAGGCCAAACCCCCAAAGTAAGAAGTGAGTAACAGTGGTTTGGTTTCCAGGCTTCGTTTCCTCAAGAATTCTCATCCTAAAAGAGAAAAAAAAACAACAAAAAACACACACACACTAGTAACTTGGGACAGACCTGTATCTCAGAAGTACTTACAGCTGCAAGTAATTCTGGGCATAAAACATGAGATGAGGCTTAAGAATGGATATCACTGTGACCTCTGAGTAAAAGATCTCTGCAGGGGAACCTTACAAGAACATCCTTACAGGCACAGGCTGAGAATCACCTGTAACTTAGGTGCAAAGAAGATAAACCGATGCTTATATTCTACAGAAAGAAGTAGATACCTCCAAAATTCAGGTTATGTTATCATATGAGTGAGATCTGTGGTCAGCCAGAATAATTTCAGTTTCAGTCGGCTGGATGTCTCTCAGTTAACTTCAGTGTCTAAATGTTTATAGTAACCTGGATGTGAGCTAGGCGACCTAGAAACAATTTGTATTTAACAAGGAGAAATATGGCACAATACAGAAACACAATTCGTAAGATGAATGTCCAAAGATGCTCGGATTGGTGGTATCGCTTACGATGATATTCAAGACACAGCGAACAAACAGTTGCATATCTGGTATTAAGTGAAATTCACTTTATGCTTGGTTCTCAAAGCTAGGTGATACGGCTGTCTCTGTGAGTTTCCACCTACTAACTTGACTCAAACAATGATAACCTGACTATTATTTTCATTGTCAGCCCTACCTGCAAAAGTACAGAACAAATCTAACCAAGCTTAAATCCATACAAATATTCACACGCTTACACTTTTTCATCTAATGATATAAAATCCATATCCTGAATTTTAACTTGAAGTAAGCTCTTAGAAGTAAGAAGATGCTCTCTATCAGACAGCAGTCTACATAATGTGGTCACCTGCATCTGCTCCTTGCTGCTATTTTCTTGGGACTTAATCATCTTGTCAGATCTGCCAGTGAGTTTGTTTGTCTGGAAAATGTCCTGGTGCTTCAGCCAAAGTCTGCTTGGCTGATATTTGAGAGATACAGACATAATAATAGAATATATATATGTATTTCTCTTCTGTACTTATACCATCTGGAGTGAGATAACCTGGCAGAGAGGATCTGAACATCAGCTTTGCTGTGACAAAACTAAGAACTAGCTTTTATTCTGCAGGACAGTGTGCAAGTGTCTCAAGAATTCCAAATGTCTAATGAACAACAAAGGGCTTAGTCTACTGTGAAGATATATGTATGCACAGTGGGAATTTGGCTTCAACCTGCAGGTGAAGAAAAGCTCTTATTACCTAAACAGCAATGCAACTGTATCACTAATAGTCATAAAATAGCTTACAGTTTTGGAGTCTTTGGGTTCTCAGAGTTTCTGAACTCATCTTTCACTTTTATTTCGCAGTGGTGAAAGAGAAAATACGTAGATGAGTTAGAGAGACACTGTGATTCATTTGTTCAGTATATTAATCTGCAAAATAGGCTGCTCCAGTTATGAACTTTTTTTTCTTTTTTTTTGTAAACAACAGAAAGAAGAAATAAGCATTTAGTCAGTTTGATTAATCTTCCTCTACCATAGACATTTAAAATAAGACAAGCTACTTATGTGAGGGAGATTTGATTTCTCTAAGACGACCAGGTGATTCAGATATAAAAATCTGTACTGCTAGTGCATAATGGTAGGTTGGATAGGTTCCTTTTGGATATCTTCTCAGCAACTCTGGGCTCCAATTAGAGAAATAAACCATGCAAACACACTTATGTTTTGTTTTGCCTTAGAAGCCAACCAGCAATGAAGAAAAGAAATTGAAATATTACCTTAGGATTCCAAAATGGGTTGAATTCTCTCTTTCTCCAGTAGGGATAATAATTCCAAAGACACAATGGAAGAGAAATTATCAGTACAGAGGAAAAATGAAATTAGTTTTCCTCTGTAAGAAACAGTATCTCCTCCCTGATTTCAAAGGCTGCTACAGCTAAAGGGAGGAGGTATTTGAGTTTTCCTGTGCTCCCTGTAGGCTCAGGTTTCCAGACAACGGTATGCTGCTAGGATGAAATCATGTATTAAGTGTTCTCTTTTAAATCCCTGGTTTATATAAACACGTCTTGTGGTTTAACCCCGGCTGACATTTACCTACCACACAGCCACTTGCTTACTCTCCCCAGGTGAGATGGAGAAAAGAAGGCAAAAGGTGAAAATGTGAGGACTCATGGGTTGAGATAAAGGCAGTTTACTAGGTAAAGCAAAAGCTGTGCAAGAGCGAAACAAAGTGCTTTGTGTGGTAGTTAGATTTTGGACAGTTACTGGAGTCCTACGCAGCCACTCTCTCGCTGCCCCTTCCCAACAGGTCAGGGGGAGTAAACAAGCTGAGAAAGCTCGTGGGTCAAGGTAAGGTCAGGGAGATCACCTACCAATTGCTGTAATAGGTAATGCTTACTTCACTTGGGGAAAATTCATTTAATTTATTGCCAATTAAAATTGGCTGGATGGCGAGAAACTAAGCCAAAATACCTTTCTCCCAGCTTCTCCTTTTTCCTGGGCCCAACTTCACTCCTTCATTCACAGCTCCACCTGCTCCAGGTGACACAGGATGGGGAATGGGGATTGTGGTCAGTTCATAATAGCTCCTCTCTGTTGCTCCTCACAGTGCTTCAACACGAGTCCTTCAGGGTAAACCTGCTCCAGTGTGGGCTCTCCACGTGCCCCAGTTCCTTGAAGGAGCAGTCTGCTTAAGGGGTTGAGGTCAGGCAGAAGTTGTTTATTTCTGTAGGAATAGGAGAGTGTGCAGAGTAGCAGGGATTCAGCCCTCTCTCACTGAGGATGTTGGCATAAAAGAGAAGTACGGGGCCTTTCATATGCTTACAGCAGATGTAAACTGCTTTGTGAAGGCGCCTGATATTGTCAGAGCAGCATCTATCTAGAATGACCCTCAGCAGAAGTTCTTAGTGTTCCTGATATACCAGAGACTGCAGCTGTGTGGCTGGACATAGCTCATGCAGTTCATCCAGCTCTTAAGGTACTTGACCTAATTCTAGGGCTAGAGAGACCAGCTTCCATCCTAACAAACACACAAGCTAAGTTTCTTTCTCAGTAAGATATATCTGAAGTTAATTTTGTCCTGCTCTAGGTCTGCATTTCTTTAAGCCAGTGACAGACAGTTAGGCAACTGATTGTAGCTGTTACCTGAGATAGGCAGCTTGTCTAAAGCAAATGAGCCCTCTGGTTTCTTTTGCTTTTGAGATAATTCTGCTTCCTTTGCAGAGGTTGTGAAGAACCACTCCTTCATTGTCCCCTGAGCCCCCAAGGGTTCTTAGTCTCTGCCTGTCTCTTCAGAGCATTCCCCTAGTTTGTGGTATGTGTGTGCATGCATGTGTGTGGGTATGGGTTCCATGATTGGGCACCAAGTTAATTCCCCAGAGCATCTTGCTATCAGTTTACATGATGAAGGTGCGTGGGATAATTAGAAATGATTATCATTCAAATACTCGTGCTCTGTCTGAGCAAGTAGAAATGCAGTCTAGAAAGCCAAAATCCAACCAGAACTGGGAAAATGTGGATCCACTGCTGAATGGTTCAGGGTGACACAGGGCATGGAAAATGTTGAGATAGCCAACGTCTTCTTTGACTTGATCTATGCTAGCAAGACCAGTCTCTGGGAATCCCAGGCTCCAAAGAGCAGGGGTAGATACTGGAGGAAAGAAGAGAGATGTTTGGTGGAAGAGGACCAGGCCAGGGAGCACTTAAACTAACTGGATGTATATAAGTCCATGAACCCTGCCAGAATGAGCCCATGAGTGCTAAGGGTGCTGGCAGATGTACTTGTGTGGCCACTCCTCCTGGATTGTTAGAATGGATTGGGTTGGAAAGGACCTTAAGGATGATCTAGTTCTAAGTCCCCTGCCACGGGCAGGGACGCCTTCCATGAGATCCGCTTACACAGAGCCTCTATTCAACATGGCCTTGAATGACTCTGGGGATGTAGAATCCACAGCTTCTCTGGACAGGGTCTCACAACCCTTCATAGTATGGTATTTCTTTCTTATGTCTGTTCCAAATCTATCCTGTTTTAGTTTAAATCCATTCCCCTTTGTCCTATCGCTACACTCCCTGATAGAGAATCTATCTCCATTGTTTCTGTAAACCCCCTGTAAGTATTGAAAAGTCACTCTTAGGGCTTTCTGGTGCCTTCTTTTCTCTAGGCTAAACTACCCCAGCTTTCTTGGTGTTTCTTCATAGGAGTAGTGCTCCAGCCCTATGATGATCTTTGTGGTCCTTCTCTGGACCAACTTTAACAGATATTTCTTATGCTACAGTTCCCTGTCCAGGATGCAGTACTCCAGGTGGGGTCTCATGAGAACAGCGTAAAGGAGGAGAATCTTCTCCTCAGACTACTAGCTACACTTCTTTCGATGCAGCCCAGGATATGGTTGACTTTTGGGTTTCATGTGCACATTGCCAGTTCATGTCAAGCTTTTCACCCTCCAGGAATGCTGGTTTCTCTCCTCAGGGCTGTTCTCAATCCAGTCTTTGCCAGGTTGCATTCATGTTTGGAATTGCCCTGTCCCATGTGTAGAACCTTCCACTTGGCCTTGTTGAACTTCATGAAGTTGCGTGGGCAACTTGCTGGGGGCATGCTCAATTCCAGCATCCACGTTGCTAACACGGATATTGAATAGTTTCAGTCTCAATACTGACCACCTAAGGAGCACCAGTCATCAGCTGTTCTCCCGTGGACATTGAGTTGTTGACCACAACACTTTGAGTGCAGCCATCCAGTCAATTCCTGGTCCACTGAGTGAGTAGTCCATTTGTCACATCCATGTTTCTCTTTTAGAGTCAAGGATGTCATGTGGGACAGTATCAAATGGTTTGCACAAGTTCAGGTAGATGACATTAGTTGCTCTGGAAAAATCCTTGATCTGTTGTGGTGGTTGGAAGAAATGCTCAGACTGTGGAGGAGGATAATGTAACTCCTAGATTCAAAAAGGGTAAGAAGGAGGACTCACTGAAGTACAGGTCAGTCAGCAGGATCTTGATCTCTGTTTAGGTGATGGAGCAGCTGGACTTGAAATCCCATTTCCAGATATACAAAGGATGAAAAGCGTACAGGAGTACTGAACTTCAGTGAGGAGAGCAGCAGGCGAAGAACAACCCCAAGCAACAGGACATGCTGGGGGCTGCTCTGATGGGAAACAACCTGTCAGAAAAGGCCCTGGTGGTCCTGATGGACCCCAAATAGACCAAGACTCAGCTATGTTTCTCTTGGGGCAAAGGTCAACTGCTGACTTTGTCCTCTTTCTCTCCAAGTATCTGATCCTACAATTACAGCTTGAAGCTTATCAGTGAGTCTCACAAACACACATAGTCTGAATAGAGAGTACCTTAAATGAAAATTGTTTGGAAACTGAGTTGAATAAGACGAAAGGACAGAGGACACTGATAATAGAATCATAGACTTACCAAGCTTGGAAAAAACCTCCAAGATGATCCAGTCCAAACATCCACCTACCACCTTCTTCACTAAACCATGTACCTCAGTACAACATCTGGAAGTTTCTTGAACACCTCCAGGGACTCCACCAACTGTATCCTGCGCTGCATCAAGAGAAATGTGACCAGCAGGTTGAGGGAGGTGATTCTGCCCCCTTACTCTGCTCTTGTGAGACCCCAGATGGAGTGGAGTACAGCATCGAGTTCTGGGGCCCACAACACAAGAAGGACATTGAGCTGTTGGAGCAGGTCCAGAGGAGGGCCACAGAGATGATCAGAGGGCTGGAGCACCTCCCCAATGAGGACAAGCTGAGAAAGCTGTATTTCTTCAGCCCAGAGAAGAGAAGGCTCCAGGGGGATCTTATAGTGGCCTTCCAGGACCTGAAGGGAACCAACAAGAAAGCTGGGGAGGGACTTTTTATGAGGGCATGTAGCAATAGGACAAGGGGAAATGGCTGGAAAGCAGAAGAGAGTAGATTTAGACTAGATCTTAGGAAGATATTCTTTACTGCGAGAGTGCTGGGACACTGGAACAGGTTGCCCAGAGAGGCTGTGAATGCCCCCTCTCTGGAGGCATTCAAGGCCAGGCTGGATGGGGCTGGGGCAACTTGGTCTAGTGGGTGGTGTCCCTGCCTATAGCAGGGGCTTTGGAACTAGATGATCTTAAGGGACCCTTCCAATTCAAACCATTCAGTGATTCTATGATTCTAGCACTGTGAGACTTGTGTAACAAGTCAGTGTCCATTTTTTTTGGTAAGCTCTCTTGAAGTGCCAAAAGGCCACAGTGAGGTCTTCCTTGTCCTCCAGTCTCTGGGTATGGTCTTGCAACAAGTTCCTCATCCATCAGACAGTCCACCCGTCAAATTCTTATCTTTCCAGCTTTGGAGAGAAGGATGTTATGGGACACCATGTCGAAGGCTTTACTGAAGGCTAGACAGATGACATCAGTGGCGCTTCACTTTTCCACAGACACAGTTAACGCTAAAAAAACAAGGACAAGGTTGGTCAGGCAGGACCTGCCTTTGTTGAAGTCATGCTGATTATGCCATATCACCTTCCCCTCTTTCATGGGTCTTAGCATAGCTTCCAGGAGGATCTGCTCCACGAGTCAAGTTGATGAAGTTAGGAGTGCCAATGAAGCTTCAACCTATCTAAAAGTAGTAGCGATAAGCACATGTAGAATGGCAAGTTGCTCAGAGAGAAAAGCTCTATTTTGTGTAATTTTTTTTTTTTTTTTTTTAATATCACTGAGATATAAGGGGCTGTAGGAAGGACAACACCATATCAAATAGGCAGTAGATGCTGTTACTTTCCATCTTTCTCCTGAGACATCCAATATGTGTCGATGTCTCTTACTTTTTTTCATTTTCTTTAAACAAAATTTTATCTCTTGCAGAGTTCTTCACCTTTTCAGGTATGAAGTTATTCCTCTTTTTCTTGTTTTGACCTTACTGATGGTATCTTTAGAATTTCTCCAATTTTGAGTTGTCCAGCTGCTCTTCAAAGGTGCCACCTGCACCTCTCAAGGATGCCCCTGGTTCCCAAGCCAAGTTCCAAGCTGCAAAGACAAAGTTCCCAGGCCTGGTTCCAAGGCAGAGTCCTCGATCTGAACACATTTTCAACAGTTGATAGCAGCCATTTTATGGCAGTATCTTCTCACTGTAGTCAGGTTACAGTGGTATCTGTTCCCATCAGGAGGTAGTTGAACAAAAAAGCCAGATGTGTGTCAGCAGTGTACCCTTCATGAGAAAAAGGCCAAGTGCATCTGAGGCTGCACTGACTAGAGCACAGGCAGCAGGTGGTGGAGGAGGGATCCTTCTGCTTCTGAGATCCCACCTGAACAGTTGTCCAAGTTTGGACTACCCAGTACTGGAAGGACATTGCTTAGTGGAGTGGATGCAGTGGAACAACCCAGTGAAAGCATGGTGAAGAGTGATCTATCTGACACACGTGAGGGAAAAAGAGAGTCCGAGAGACTGGGTTTGGTCATCCTTTGGAAAGGAAACTTTACAGGAGATCCTGTTGCTTACTGAGACTACTTTGTGCGGCATGGGTGTAGACAGAGTGGGGGTAAATGCTTCTCCGGGGAGCATGGTGATACAATGAGAGGTGATGTGTATAAATCAAAGCATGCAAGATTTGGATTGAGTACTAGGGAATACTTCCTGACCCCAAAGGAATGGAACAGAGCTGTCAGCTCTTTAAAGGCACATTTCTGAGAGCATGTTCAGAGACCTCCATCTGTCAGCATAAGAAATCAAGCAGAGGAAGCAGGAAACCAGAATGGCTGAACAAGAACCGTGACTGTGGAAGCAGGGACACGTGGGCTGGGAAGAAGAGAGGGATGCCATCTAAACATGCAGAGATGGAATCATAAAAGCCAAGACACTGATGGAACCAAACTTGCTAAAGATATGAAAAATAACAGGTACATTGGTCAGAAGAGCAAGGCCCAGGTGATTGCACCTTCTTAGATAAATGGGAAGGGAGAAATGGCAACAACGGACATGGAAAAGGCTGAGGTACTCAATGAATTCTTTTCCTCAGTCTTCACTGGCAGTCAGGCTTCCCAAGTCTCTTGCATCCTCGAACCTCTAGGTGTGAGTCAGGGGAACAAAGTCCCTCCCACTGTAAGGAAGGAGGAAATTCATGACCACCTAATGAGGCTGAATGTGTACAAGTCTATGGGACCAGTCCACATGCATCTCAGGGTCTTGGCTGATGTAGACACTCTCCATCATCTTCAGAGTTGTCTGTAAGGTGAAGTCCCCAGTGAAACATCACAATCACTTTTAAAAAGGGAAGAAGGAACACCCAGTGAGCTTCTGTCCTGTGCCTGGGATAATCATGGAACATATCTGCCTGGAAGCTATGTAAAGACAAGGAGATATCTGTGTCAGCCAGCACAACTGCACCGGGGACACTGTGCCTGCCAACCTGGGGGGTATCTATGGAGTGACAGCACTGGTGAACAAAGGGAGAGGAACTGATGATGTCTACCTAGATTTCTGCAAGGCCTTTTATAGGGTCCCACATCACATTCTTATCTCTAAATTGGAGAGGCATGAGTTTGAAGGGTGGATAAGGAAATGATTGAATGGTCACACCACAGAACTGCAGTCAGTGCCTCTTTATTCAGGTGGGAACTGGTGATAAATGGTCACTCATGGGACCAGTGTTCTTCAGCATTTTAATCAGTGACATAGAGAGTGGGATCAAGTACAATCTCAGCAAGTCTGCTGATGGCAGCAAGCTGAGTGGTGCAGTTGACGCAGTAGAAAGTTGGGATGCCATTCAGAGGGACCTGGACAGGTCAAAAACTGGGCACATGAGAATCTAATGAGGTTTAACAAGATGTTGCCCTTGGGTCAAGACAATCCCAGATATATGTATGGACTGGGAGAACTTGTGGAGAGCGTCCCTGCTGAGAAGGACTCGAGGGTTCTGGTGAACAGAAAGCTTGACATGAAGCAACAGTGTGTGCTTGCAGCATGGAAGGCCAACTGCATCCTGTGCTACATCAAAAGAGGGATGGATGATGGATGGCAGGGCAGGGAGGCGGTTGTCTTCTTAGATTCTACCCTTGTCAGGCCTCATCTGGAGTACTGCGCCCAGGTGTGGGGATCCCAGCACAAGAAAGACATGGAGGTGTTAGAATGGCCCTAGTGGAGACCATGAAGATGATCAGAGAGCTGGATCACCTCTCCTATGAAGGAAGATTCCTCTCCTCCCCCCCAAATAGGAAATAAGTTAGGTGCAAGTCTTTTTCTTTGACTGGATATGTTAATCAGTTCACTACATAAAAGATTAGTCAGCATCTGTGAAATAGACGGGGTATGCTAGATAGATGTTAGAATGTTAGCTACAGAAGACAAAAAACGTGGTTAGGAGGAATAGAAATCAGTGATTAGATCAGCTGTGGTCAACTGAGAAAACTAGGCAGAACCAGCAGACGTTGTGCGACACACCTTGATGCCATAATGCCTTTTCTGAGATGGATTTCAGTGAGGAACAATTCAGCGCTTAAAAGTGGTAAGTAACATTTAAGAAACGGAAGCATGGATTCTTGATAGAGGATAACATCTCTGACTCCTCCAGTGTAGGTGGCTGACTAACATTTTGGTGAGTCAAGAATATTGTTAGATCTAATGTTTCAAATGCCTGTTATTCAGCAAGTTACGCTAAAAGCATATTCAGCCATATACAATGAGTTTTTTTAGAGTGGATATGTATGTATATAAACTGCCTTATGCTACATGTTTGCACTCTCTATGTAACCATTTTAAAGAACATTTTGTTTGTTTACTGTTTTCATGCTAGAAGAATAAGCTAAAGAAGTGTGAGAAAGAGAGTGACTGGGATAGATGTATATCGTAATGATGTTTAAAACCACGTGCTTTCAGTAAGGGTATTTGGTGGAATGACCAAGAAAGACCATGAAATGTGTCTATCCTTGTTTTAGCCTCTTTGAAAAATTTTGGAAGCAATCTTTTTTCATTAGTTCTATTCACCAGCATTAATCGTCACTTTCCTGAAAGCACAGAGGAAAACAGTCATCTTGCAAAATTTGCAGTCTGTACTGGAAGCCACAGATACCTGTGCACTAGTAAAATAATCTCAGGGCTTTTTTTAAAATCCTTTTCTTGTTTTATTATGTATGGTCAGGAATTATGCATGGTGCTAAGCAAACTTACCCAAAACAGAAAAGAAGTGAGAGCGTTTTGGAAGACCAGAGATACTTTTCCTACAGCCTTAGATTTACCATTGTGGTATTGTAAGGGACTGTACGCTTACTCCTGTCTTGTTCATGTGCTGTCACTCAACAAAAAAGACATTGTTTTGGTCAAGTACATAGTTCAGTAACAGAAACAGTTTGTGATCACACACGAAGGCATCATCTTCTTATACTCTCAGCAGCGTGCCAAAGAAATGATGATGTAGCCTTGTAGCACCTTTTGTTAGTTGTTTTTGAAAAAATCTTGAAAATTCTTCAGTTTTTAAGAGCAAAGAACTGTCTGGAAGCGATGGTGAACATTAGAAAGGTGAAAGTTAAAATTGGCTGAAAGAAATGTAGGCACAGTAGTAGAAAGAAAGCATCAAGAGTGATTCACCTTATGAATCTTCATGAATTGTGAGTTAATGAAGCTTTGTTGTTGAAATCAAAGGCTGTAGCAGGGAGCTACAGATAGGCAGAACCGAAAAAGAAGTGCGGCTGAAAATGAAGCAGCAGCATTTCATATCTTACGTATTCTGCTGTGCACAGGTGGAAGGTTTTAATATTTACTTCCTGCAACATTTTCATTCTTTGTTCTTGTTCTAGACAGAAAGCACACAATATAGTTACTTTTGTTCTTGTTAATTTCTCATGTTTCTACTTGATTTTATATTGGATTACACGTATTATGTTTTCCTCTTTTCTGCATTTTCTGTATTAAAATAGAAGAGAAAAAAGGAGTATTGTAATACCAGTATTCTTCACACTGTAAAACCTAGACATTTTGCCTTTGATCTTTCCTGTTCTAGCAATGCTGAACCACACGGAGGTGAGCGAGTTCATCCTTTTGGGCCTTACTGACATCCAAGGGCTACAGCACTTTTTCTTCATCTTCTTCCTGTTGCTCTACCTGACTAGCGTTCTGGGAAATGGTGTCATTGTGACCATGGTGATATCTCAGCCCCGGCTCCACACACCGATGTACTTCTTCCTGGGGAACCTTTCCTGCCTGGACGTTTTCTACTCTACAGTTACTGTTCCCAAGATGCTGGGTACTTGGCCCAGCTCTACTTCTTCCACTTCCTGGGCAGTACTGGGGCTGTGCTCCTGGCCACCATGGCCTATGGTCGCTACGTGGCCATTTGCAACCCTCTGTGCTATACCCTTGTCATGAACCCAAGGACTTGTCTGCTGCTGGCCATGGTCAGCTGGTCTGTTGGTTTTGCACATGCCATGATGCATTCAATCATGACCTCCCAACTGAGTTTCTGTGGGCACAATCACATTCATCACTTTTTCTGCAACATCAAGCCACTGTTGAACTTGGCCTGTAGTAGTACCAGCCTCAACATGACTCTCCTCAATGTTGTCACCACATCAATTGCTCTAGGCCCATTCATTCTCATTGTCCTCTCC
>JAOWBP010004023.1:20181901-20203210 GCA_028571105.1 Tragopan temminckii | reverse complement strand
GACCCCCAGGTCCTTCTCCACAGGGCTGCTTTCAAGGACCACTCCTTCCAGTCTATATGGATGCCTGGGATTCCTCCAGCCCAAGTGCAAAACTCTGCACTTTGCCAGTGACAGTGGAGACTATTATTACTTGTGTAAGATGCTGCTGAGCTTATGAACTTGGGGAAAAAGAGTTTAAATTTCAATGGATTTAGACAGTAGTAAAAGTTTCTAGGAAGCTTCTTATGAGTGAAAATCTGAGAAGTCACTGCCCTTAACAGGGCACAAGAATGCAAACTTAATAATCTACAAGTTATTGAAATCAAGCTTTAAACACCCTATCTGCAGGAGTATGAACTAGGAAATACAAGACCTTCTAATGTATTTTGTGGTTATGAACTACAGTAGACAGATGGCTCTTATGTATAATACTTTAGTCTAAGAATAGTAGAATGACAGCTACTTACATAGAACAACTGCTTTATCTAGAAAAGTGAAACTCAAATGGATAACAAGGAACTAGCTGAGAAAAAAAGTCTGGTTTTAAAAAAGTTCTGATAGTATCGATACCTTAGCAACTGATATTACTTGCATAATAGTCTGACTTTTTACTCTGGGATCTAAAACAGTTGTTCTTACATAAAAAGACATGCAGCAGAACTACCTGTAGATATGTGGAGAATATAACTACTGCCTGATTCTCTCACCTTATGTTTAAGGGCCGATTTGTAGAAGACTACTGCTGAAGTCTGAACTAGGACAGCTAAACTTTGGTTTCAGTGGCTGCTTTGGCACAAATGCATGCAAACTGAAAAAAAAGCTGAGTATGTGGAACAAGTCTGAGTGATAAAGTCATGTAGAGTAAGTTAAATACACTGTTGCTACTCCTTTAGTTACAGGCTACCTCTTCTGAGAGGGCCTCCAAGACTTAGTTCTGGTTTAGAACTTAGTGTTACGAATGCATATGCTAAATCAGAAGTTAAAATGTTACATAACTGAGTAAAGACCAGGGAACTTGTCCAGTTCCTTTGACTTTGCTCTCTTGCAATAGGGAACTTGTTCAAAAGTGCTTTACATCTTTAGGGGTTGAGAGGAAAGTCAGAGGCTTGAAATTACTGATCTAGAGGTTTAAAATTACTGATCTGAGTCTGTAGGCAGTGTCTTGCTCTGCAGTCTTAACATATGTTGACTGCTGTAACGGGATACTTAGAACTTATGTTTGTCAGTGTATCTCCTGTAAGTCTAAGTGCATGATCAATATAGATATTTTAATCACAAAAAGCAGATTTCCTCAAACTGCACTGAGGATGTAAACTTCAGTACTACCCTGTACTTAATTGTAGGCAATTAAAAAAAAAAAACAAACAAAACAAAACCATCTTTTCCTGAGTCAGCAGAAACTGAGTGCTTCAGAAAATAAAAGATTAAGGGATGGTATATGTTTTATTTTAACTATGCTATGTTTCTCTGCTGTTTAGCAGTGCTACTTGTGAATGCAGTTATAGGTGAAGAGAAAACAGCAAATGAGATTGAAGAATCCCTCACAACTTTCATTTGTGAGAGAAAGTATAGCTGAAATTATTGAATATACTTAATCTAAGTATGTTCCCTGCAATAAATATGTAGTTTTTACTTCTCAGTAGCTCCTTGTCAACTGGCCTACTTTGGGGCAGGAGCTATTTTTTTTTTTAACTACCCTACTACTGGCATACCAAATGACTTCAAACTCACTGACTTCATTACAACTTCTGCTTGCAAACTGATAGGTGAGCCATCCCAACACTGTACCTCTGGTCATGATGTTCATGGCTGTCCTCACTTAAGGTTTAATTGGTGGCTTTATACAGAACTAGGAACTTCTATTGCATGGATTTGATTTCTGTTGTGTGGATTTCAGTTTTATTAGTGCTGTCACTGAGACAGAATGTGCTTTCCTTGCCAGATTACAGTGTAGGTAGGTGCATCTGAGGTTGCAGGTCTAAAAGACCACTGATACCTTGAGTCCACCCCCAAGGCCTTGGTCATGTGTCTGTAAGCATAAGTAAGAAAACTAATGGTGGTCATTTGATCATCTGAGCTACAGCTTTCCTGAAGGTCTACAGGACCCAATTGTCAAATCCTTTTTTCTCCTGCCTTACAATGCTTGAAGCTGTGCTGTAAAAGACTGAATGGCAGGGTTTGTGAGCAACTCATGGTCTTTTAGGTAAGAAAAGGAACCTCACACACTACCTTTTTCATTGTTTGCATTTTTTTTCAAATTTTCAAAGACTGCAAGGCTTACAGGGTTGTTTACAAACAAACTGTAGAGGTCACTGCCAAACTCCTACTGTACCTGACAAACTACATTACCAGCTTCTTAATTAGGAAGGAATGGTGGAGTAGATTGAGAAGATTCTAAAGCATTTGTATAATGCTTGTTGCCTACTAATGCATTCTCTTTCAGGTGCAGACCAGGGGTTATTAAACACCTTCTTCAGCAGTTGGGCAACAACAGACATGAACAAACATCTACCATTTATTTATAATTTGAGCAGCACTTCTGTATACTCTTACCTTCCAGCATTTAAAGCGTAAGTTCAAAATTCTAAAAAGATTTTCAGAGCATATATAAACTAATGTCTTGTAATGTAATGAACAGCGTGAACTTGAAAGGTTTTTCTAAATGGAGACCATTGCTGTGATTTAATATACTGTGTATGTTTCTACCCGTTAAAAAAATAAGCTGAATTTCTAGTAATTAAATGAATCATCTTATGATGAAAGATGAGCACTGTAAACTGTACTAGTAACTTAAATTGCTGACTCCTAGTGGTAACATTAACATTGATTCAGAGTAAGCATGTGTAACAGCTCACTTGCAGAAGGGAGAATCACAGCTCCAATACTGGATACTGCTTGTTAGAGCTCTAGCCAAAGATAGTAGCTCTTGAGTCATCTTAAGCTGAACATCAACATGTCGTTGTTGATATTGTTCCTGTCTAGATAATTTGCCTTAATCACTCAAATAACTTAGATTAACTACCAGTTGTGAAATACTCTTATCAAACATTCACATAAATATAGTGAAAAAAGACTTGCATAGAGCTAGAATTCTCACCCAACAGTCTTTCTAGATCTGAGTTCCCCAAGTAATAGTAAAAGGGAACAAAGACAATATATTATTGTATACTTCCAGCATAAGGAGAAAGCTGACCCTTAACAGTATTAAATTAGGCTTGTGAGTAAACACTCTGGTGGTGGCAAGGTCACTCTGCTAAGACAGAAGGAAAGGGGACAGCAGGAAAAGCAAGCTGTAATGTTACACCCAAACCCATATTCATTAAGAGCTGTGAATGCTGGGAGAGGGGGAGAAGTACCAATTGCATGAAAACAATCTGATCTTTGAATGACATGAAGCTATTAGTGTCTAAAGCAGCAGCTAGCATAAGCAGGACTGTGCTGGCTCAAGATCAAACTATGTCTTGTGATCAGAACAGCATCTGAAATACTGTCATGCTAAAAGTGGAGTACTTATTTAAAGAAATACATGCAAGCCTGAGAATGACTAAGTAGTTCAATAACATTTGATAAGCTAACATCTACTGTAAAGTATGTGTTCTTTTCATGGCTGTTTGCTTCGTAGTCACATAACCTTAAATTTACAAATGATCTTGTCACCAGAACGGACTTATTGAACTGGGTGCTCCTGACAAAGATTCTATATAACTGATAAATCAGTTGCCTAGCTGAACTCAGGAGACCTTCAGAAACTATTATGCTGGAAACACAGTCCTTTCATAAGTAGAACGTTCTTTTCAGCAGGTGGAACAACTTCTCTTGGTTAGATCAGCAGTTACTCAGTAATCATCGGCTGACATAGACTGAAATTTAAATGTACTGACATCAATAGCAATGTTCTTTGTAGCATTGTACAGCAAGACTAAATTTCACAGAAGTATCAGTAATCCTTTCTCCAGTGGAAAATGCCAAGTTAGGACAAATGGTGTCTAACTTCAAAACATTGTCTTTTATGAGAGATGAGAAAAGAAAGATTAGTTGCTCTGTCAAGTGTAGACACAAAGCTTTCTAACAGTTCAGCTTAAATGTCAGAAGAAAGTACTACATTTAGAAAGCAGATACTGAGGATATCCTAGAAGTCTGGCATCTGTCATTTGTTGTACAGGTCTTCAGTGAATGGAATACTAAGAGTACACTTCATTTGCAGAAACAGTGTAACATGAAACTTCTTAGGCGTTCTCTAGCTTAAGTAGCCTTGATTTTAAACAATGATAAGTTTCTTCAGAGTGACAGTAGCCTAAGATGAAGAAAACTAGATAGTGGTATCACAACTAACTGAGGTAGCCCTACTGAGCTGAATCTTGACATGTGGGTTTTAAAGTTAGAACCTGGGAAATGACCTCCTCCAGGCAGGTTGTTTGCTTGCAATTACTGCAATTCTAGACAGTGTTTCACACGTGCATGGGTTTTCATTCAGAATGAGCTGTGTTTGAAACATTGGGAATAGTCAAGTATTTCACAATAGCAATGTATATTGCTTTGTTTTGTATATTTTCAAGTATCTGAAACATACCTGTGCAGCCTCTATGTAGAAGAGCTCAAATATCCAAATCCTAGTCAAAATGACCAGAATATGCTTAATTAAAAAGTTATTAGACAAAGCTGTTTAGTATTATACTTTTTAGAGGAAATCCTAACTTGACATAAACAGCTGGATGAGACAGTCACTGTTACTAGAGAATTCTCAAAACTGACTCAAGGTAAACTCTATTTCATGGAATTATATGAGAGCTCCCCTGAAAGTAATGCCTGCAATTTTATTTTGGTCCATGGCATCAGAGGTGGATGTTGGTGGTATAGCAGTAGAGGCTGAACCAGTGTTCCATTAGATTTTGTTGTCATGTGACATATGGTAGCAGAGGGACAGTCTGACAGAATGGTGTCTGACATGGAAATGCGGATGAAGCAGAGGCGTGGAATTGAATTGCTCCATATGGGGAAATAATGGTACCCATTGACATTCATTAGTGCTCACTGAATATTTATTGAAACCAAACGGTGGATATCAGCACATTGAGGTGGTGGGTGGTGCATTTCAGCAGTGGCAACAGATTTGTGAAAGACTAGCTGAGTTCTGGACAGCCATGCAGATTTTTGCAAGCGTGGCATGCAGGCTCTTATTGCTGGTGAAAATGCATAGCGAGTGGTGGTGACAGTGTTGAAAAAGTGTTTTGTAGCTGATAGTTAATACTACAATACTGTTATTGTGTTCTTCTTAGCTGATGTAGTTTCCATAGAAATAAATAGGAGGCATTACTTTCAGAGCAACCTACGTAGAATAATGAAATAAATGCAGTATCTTTTAAGTTCTTTACTGCAGGAGATGGATCTCATTTATATTCATAATGCAAAAAGAACATAGCAGTAACACCTGGAACAAAGCTTGATGCCTATATTGAAATGGGAGTTAAAATAGCTCAAGAAACTTATTTTAATAACAAAACACAGGATTTAGTAAGTAATGGTTGGCTTTCAAACAAGACTTTGCAGTGAGATCAGAAGTTCTGAAATGCCTTGATTATAAAAGGCTTTATTTTGAAGAGGCAGTCTTGTAGAAGGGCCTTCTGGTGTTCCCTTCTATGGAAAGATTTAGGGTTTCTCTAATACACTGAGTATATAATGCTTGTAATGCTTAGCTAGCTGGATCACTGACTTTGCAGTAGAATTTTTTTTCACTTTTAAAACTAGTTCTGATTGCAGTGGCTGCTTGAGACTGCTGTCTCCTGAGCTGTGATCATCACTACCTAAAGAATTGGCTGTAAGTACTTATAGTTCATTAGGTTTACGCTGTATTCTGACTAGTGTAATGTAGAATTGTTTGCATTTTAAGTAGTGATGCTTTCAGCCCCAGTAGGCATTGACAATCTTACCTTTAGTGTTTAGTCTCCTAAATGTATTCATATTTCTATTTTCTGGATACTTAGAAAAACACAGGTTAATTTTTTTTTGTCTGATAGTCAAAGCACTTGTTTTTTAGACACTTCCAAATTATGGGTTCTGACTTTCTCTTCCCAACAGATTTGGTTCAAGTACTAAAGTGGTGCATTTTCTGGGAAGTACAAAGCCATGGAACTATACATATGACTCCAGAACAAAAAGTGTAGAAAGCAATATCAATGACCCTAAAATTGTTCACCCAGAATTCCTCAACATGTGGTGGGATACCTATACAGTTAATATTTTACCCTTACTAGAACAGAAAGAAGTTGATGAAGAAAATACCACAGGTGTAAACATGGTATGTATCTTAATATTCTTGTGGAAATTACCTATGCAAACAGAATAGATTTTGTGCTATCTCACTTGTTTCCTCTCCTGTGCAACTCAAAGCATGGGTGTGGTTTATTGAGATACAGAGATTCTTGTTTTTTTCTTCTTTCATTTCTGGAATAAAGAATAATACAGATTAGAAGAATATTATAGTGGTCTTGGGCATAGCTGACTGTCTGCTTAAAATTATTTAAGTGCAGAATGATGCACCAGAAATGATAGTGTAGTAACTTCAGTAAACTCACCCTTAATGTGCTGCAGCTATTAAAGTTCTCAAACACAAGAACCCCAGCTGAGCATGCAGTCTACACTTGCAGTCTTGCACGGTACAACCTACCTAGATATGCCTGCAATAATTAGAGAATAGGTTACTTAAATAGACTTGCAGTGATAAATCTTGATACTTGCAAAGCCAAAATAATGCTTCTAATTCTAGTTCTAAAACAGAATTCAGTAGTACGTGTCTGCAAACTTTAGTCTCAGATTAGTACAGTGGCTGTTTTAAGTTTTTGATCCTTCTAAGCCTAAAGTTACTGATTTCTGGACATGTGCTCTATCTTTTTAAACTTTTTCTAATGAACTGTTTGCAGCTATCAGGCTTGATCTATACTCTGGCTTTCTCTTGTGGCTTTTGTAGAGAGGTATGAAGAACTTAACCCCTGACCCTCCCTCCCCCCACCTCTTTCCTTGAATGATTTGTTACTGTGCTTTATTTTGCTAGGAAAGCTGCACAGTCTCTGCTTGTTGGTGATGCTTGGTGCTATGCATGAGAACATCTACTTGGTTGCCCTCATGTGGCCTGTTGCTTGCTTAAAGTATGCAAAATCTGTCTGTATTTTTTACTCTGCCTTTTATTGTAGGCAGAGGTTACAGAGGCAGTGTCCCATATGTCGGTATCAGCACCATCACCAGTATTACCAAGCATATCTTCAGAAGAACGCAAGGCTCGGTGGGAACAAGGCCAAGCTGACTATATGGGAGTGGATTCCTTTGATAACATCAAGAAGAAACTAGACTCCTACCTTCAGTAGAAGTGCCATTTTCAAACACTGGCACTACAAGGACTTGTTCCAGAACTAACAGCTAGAAAGATTGTAGAGGATGGACAATTATGCTTGCTAGTAGCTTGATGGAAAAAATTCTTGGCTGAAGGCCACTGCAGTGCTACAGATAAAGACTGAGCAAGAGCTAGGAAGCAGAATTCCTTAGGCCAATTGTAACTGCCCAGTAACTAGTTTTCCTTACTAGATTAAAAGAAAAAAAGGCATTTTCAACTACATTTTTCTTATGTTGTGATCAGCTGGCTCAGTGTATTAATTGAAACTGGGTTTGCACCTTAACTCATTAAGGTGATTAGCATTGACTCCTTTGCTTGCTATTTTAGTTCTAAAATCTGATTTATGAGATTGCTCATACACATTGCCATTCTGCTTTACCATTAGTGAGAGATAACAGTAATAGCACTGCTTTGATCTTCTAGTCACAATTGCACTGAAGTTTTGACCAGGTTTTTACACATAGTGCCTACAGCATGGCAGAATGCATTTGTTCAGTTCTGTATTCTTCAGGCTTAGTAAACTGAGTTTTTCTGTTACTTGAAATCTTCATGCAAAAATAAAAACTTGTCATGCTTTTCTGGTTTTTTTTTTTGTAAACTCTTGTGAAAATAAAAAGGAGAGCTTTGGAGCAATCTAAAATAACCAAGCTTTGTTTGTTCCATTCTAGCTATCATTAACAAATGTCCAGCTTCTAGTTCTGTAATTTTTAACGGAGTATGTAATCAGTTGCCAGGTTGCTGCTGGAAGAAGTACCTGCAGAATGGAGCTAAGAAAAAGAGAATCTGTATTTTGGTTACTAAAGAACAATCTGTAATGTGATATTGTTTTTAAAACAAACACAATGGTGATACTATTTTGGCAAGTAAAGATGAAATAGCTGTACCTACACAGCTATTCCCTGTGTGCATTGCCACCATCGTGCCCACGCATTATATTTTGAGACAGAGAAAAGTATTAAAAGTACAAGACAGAACTCACGGTAACAGTGTTCTGAAGAGAGGGTGGCCATTGTTTGCCTCTAGTTCAGATCCATCCTTTAGCTAGAAGTATAAACAGAACCAAATTACTTAGCATTCAGTTTGGTACCTATAATCTGTATTAGTCCAGAAGCATATATATAGTTTCTTATATCTTTATAAAGGAGGATTTTGGCAGGAAGCTAGTAAGGGTTGTTCAGCTTTAATCCTGGAGATAAACAATTAACAAGCTGCTACTGTTTACTGGTAAAGCAGAAGATACTATCTGCATATGAGAGTTAATTGAGGTCCTGGTCATTATTCAGCAAAAATGGTGAAGAGGAGGTCCAGGTCAAAGTAATTTACAGCTATTTAAAAGTTAATAGCATTTGAACTCTCAGTCATAATGTTCCAACTAACCACTTTTTTTTTTTAAATTTGAAGCTGTTTGAAAGCAGGAAAGATTAGTAATTACAATTTACAGTTACAAAATATACTTAACCCAACAAGTACAAATACTGAAGTTTTGCATGCTCACAAATATTCTATGGATAACTTAGAAGTACTCTTGAGGTCAGCTGAACAGTCTTAGTTTTGCTCTCCTTTTCTGTGCGCTTGTTTCACATTAACAAGTATAGTTAGTAAATAAAACCTGGAAAAAAAATTTTATACTAGCCCTTGACTCATGTTATAATGTTCAATAAATTAACACTGTCATTTACTGCTGTTATTTTCTCCATAATTAACACAGGCCACATTAGCAGAATTGTACAGGCCTTTTAAAATCACCCCATCAGTATCATTTGATACAAAGACTTTTTTGTGGACTTTGTAGTCAGTGTAGTAACTGAATCACTGCTATACTCAAAACCATCATTCAGAAGGATTTAATGCAGGGGACAAAGGTGGTTACTAGCTTTGTCTTTGGAATTAAAGATGCTAAAGTTCGTGATTGCAAAACCTCACTTGTAGACCATGCTACACAACTCCAAGAAAGTACAATAGCCACAGCTTGCTTATACCTTGTGAAAAGTAAGAAATAAAAATAAAAAGCACCATTGAGAAACTCAGGAACTTAAGTCACTGTACAACTCACCACTAACTCAATTAAGTTTTTTATTTGGCTTTGGAACACTGAACCATCATCTAGTTAAGAGAAAACAATATTAGTAATTTCATAATCATTTTTTAAACTCAGCCACTCTGCAAAATATCGGTATTTTTTAAAACAAGCAGTGATGTAGCTTGGCTAGCCATTGAAATGGGTCCCTTGCCAATGGAATTTTAACTTGGAAGAAGGAAACAAAGTCAAATCTCTCATTCATAGTCAGGAATTGTTTCTCCAGCTTACATCTAAACCTGAAAGTTTATCTTACACAAACTATGCAAAAACCTGACAATTCATTTGGTTGTACCTCTGCTTTTCTGCTTGTTTGTCAGATTTCCAGGGCTGTAATCAGCTAGTGGGGCACATTATTCCACAGCTCATGTCTTGTTAATTCTTTGTCTAACAAGCTCAAAGCATCACAGCATGTTTTCCCCGAGGCTAAGAAACTAGCTCCATAAAAGTGCATTAGCTGTTAAGCCGCGTATTTTGGATTCCTTCAGTTAACTCACTATTTCTTAAAATATAAGAAGAAATGCAAGGAATCATTATGGATTTCTAAGGAGGTAATGGAATTTAGTGTATTTCTCAAGTTGCCAAAATGCCTCTGTTTGCTGACACAAGCTGACACATACACACGAAGTATAGCTCCTAAGAAGTTTAAAATTAATAGCTGTGGATTCCGCATTATTCCCTAACTAAATTAAAAAAAAAAATCATTTTATGAAGGCCAAGACCATAACAAGAATCAAGCTCTTAACAACCACAACTAGTGGAAAAAAGACAAAAACAACAACAACAAAAAAATCAAAAACAATAAAAAAAAAACAACAACAACACAGCAGTATGGTCCTCATTAAATTTTTGTTTATTTTTAATATAATAAGCTTTATGTCTAGCAAAAGTGCTTCTTTTCATGAGGAGCTGGATACTTACAAAGGAAGAATACTTACAATTTGTTTTCAGAATACGCTTGTGTACAAAAAAAAAACCCCATTACTGTCTATACATGGAACAAAAAGAATAATCTTTGGACTTACCCTTTCAGTGACTTTGTTTTATGAGAGTAACCAGAGCTACCAAATAACCAGATTTGAAATCTGGCTACCTTGGTTCTATTCTGAAAATAAGATGACAAGCTTTAGCTTTAGATGACAACCAAGATTTAGATTTCACTTCCTGTGAAAAAGAGTACAGCAAATTGGGGAAAAAATTACTAAAGTTACATTTAGTTAAAAGCTCTGGTAAATTTTGAAATTTAATTAAACAGATGTTTTGGGTTGGCTTTTTTTTTTTTTTTAAATACTGTGACCCATAAAAGCTAGGTGCAGCAGCTGTTCTCCAGCCTATGTTTTCTGCATTATTTACAGTGGTTCAGTATCTACTGACAATATACTCAGCTGCAAGTCCTTTCTAATTTTTCATGGAAATTTTATTGTAATTTCTCTTGAAGAACACACACAAGAGGCTGAATACCTGGTCCCTCTTAGAGGCTCTATACTACAACCAGTACTTTCAGAGCTTCCTTTCCCTTAAACTCGTTTCCTAAAGTGAAAATAGTAGACAGTGATGCTTGCTCTCATTTCTCCCTTTGTTGGTGCTGAACATTCTTCCATCATTACCAAATGACGGTGTTACCCCAGAGGCTTTTTTGTTTGTTTGTTTTCTCAACCCCAGTCATTGTCATATGTCTATGATAAATAATTAATAAAGATTTATGTCCATGAAGAAGATAAAGGTGGAAAAACATCTAGAGCTCATGTGACCTAATCAGGCTAGAAAGGTTAAGATTCACCACAAATTCTGTAACTAAAATTATGTAAAGGAGTTTGACATGCATAAAGAGAGTAACAGGAAGAGCTGAACACATTCAAATCTGCCAGCGATACATGGCTAACTTTATAATATAAATTATAATAATTTAATTATTGTAGTAATGTTAGGCAGGAATGCAAAGACAAGATGCAAAAGTCTTCAATAGTTCGCCTCTGAAATAGTCATTCATCCCTACTCCACTAGCTTCAATGAAACAATAGAAATTTCTATGTCTTATTTTTACCAGTTCTTATTGTTAGCAGAAAATACAGTTCTGTTTGTGGGCAGTTTTTTTGTGTTTTTGCTCGTTTGTTTGTTTGGGTGGGTGGGTTATGGGCAGTAGAGTTCTGTGGTCTTTGTGGTTCCCTTCAAGCTGAACTGTTTGGTTCTAAAGAGCTGTCAGTAATCCAGTCAAAATCATGGCCCACACAGGAATGCGTGCATTATCATGTGCAAACGGAGGGAAATTTTGCCAGGACCTCCCTTAGCTAAACCTTCCATAACACTACAGATTCCATTCTATAAAACTAACAGAAATTTAAAACTGTAAAGATCCTATTGCTGGGCTCTCGAGTACAGCTGAGAAAAGACCATTTGCACAGAAAATAACAGCTTTTGCACACAGGTACAAACTGCTTTTCTGAAGGAAACAATGGCAGGAGCCAGGCATTAACTTCAGTCTCCTCCCTCAGATGCAGCTTCAAATGCAACTGATTGCAAATTATGAAAAATCCCGTGTAAAAATTACATAGAAGTTGCATTGGAACAACTGAAATCTCATAGAGGAAAACAAAAAAAAGAAAAGAAAGAAAAAAAATACTGAGTTCTGTAATTCCTTTAGAAAACTTACTTTGGACCAGAACCACCGCTTGTATTTTGCAGAGAAACAGAACGTCAGCACCCCCGCAGCGCACGACCCGCCCCGCCCTCAGCCCCTTTCTCCACAGGCGCAAAGAGCGCGGGAACTCCCCCACCACTTCAGTCACGCCACCAACCGAGCACGCGGCAGTTACCACCCCACGTGAGGAGAAGAGCGCACTGGCGAATCAGTGGCCGCCGTTCGTCTCTGGCCCGGGTGACAGCCAATCGGAAAGCAGCGTGCAAGGGGTCTCCGGACCGTTACCTGACGGCAGTTGCGGCTGTTCGGCGGTGGACGTGTTCCGGTGCGGTGCTGTGCTGTGCTGTCGAAGCTCCTGAACCTAACGAGGCGCCATGGTGGGAGCGGGACCTCGGGTTGGGGAGAGGAATGGGATGGCTTTTGCCGCGGCGGGTTTGGGGAGTTGAGAGTTACCTGTGCTGCGGCGGAGCTCGTGGAGTGCTGCCGCTTGCGGCCCTGCGGCGGCGTAAGGCCGCGTGTGGGAGAGGAGAAATTAACATGAGAACTGAGAGTTCGAGGGAGGTGATATGTAGAAGTTCGCCGGTGGCAAATGAGACAAAACAGGTGGAAAAGCAACGAAACGCCACCGGCTTTGCAGTGCGAAGGACGACGGTTGAGGGACGGTAAGAACGCCTAGGGCATCGGCAGCGCTTCGCGCCGCCATTTCTCGTGGTGCCTAAAACGATTGGGGGCTGCACACAGCCAATCAGAGGAGAGGTCTGTGTCCGGCCAATGGCGTGCCACCGTGCCGTGAAGGAGCGTGGCTGTGGGGCGGTGTCTGCGTCTCTGCTCCCGCTCCAGACTGCGCGGGGCTGCGTGCTGAGAAACGAGAGCCCGGGGTGGTACGAAAGCGTTGGAAACTTAGTGCCAACCCAATAGAAGTGCAGATAAATGCAGAGTCAGCCTCACTGGCAAAAGGCTAGTGACAGAACCACGAGGGTGAGAATTAAAACGTAGTCGAAGATGAGAATTTTGGTGAAGCTTTAAAGAGAAGTGCAGACACCTTAGAGTTTTCTTTTCTACCTCTGTATTTTCCTAGATAAGCTAAATACACAGTAATAGTAAGCTAGAATAAGAGTTTCAGTCTCAGATGTAAAACAGAATTGGGGTTTTGAGTGATTAAACGTAAGTGCCGTGCTTCCTCACCCAGATGATTTAGTAGAGGAACCCAAAGATGAATGGATTGCCTGGCACTAGATATCTGTTTATTGTAAAGGAAAGCATACTTAGAGGTCTTGTGCAGAAAAGATTCTTGCAACATTACTCAGTACATTATTGGCAACAGATCAAGGAAATAAGGGGTTATTACGTAAAGAAGGTTTCTAAAACCAAAGGAAGGTGAAAAAGAGACTAAACAGAATATTACACACAGGATATACATGCTGCATGGTAAGGAATTATGATACTACATTCACCCTGTGTGACCACATTGTATCTAAGATCCTCCAACTTTCTCAACATCAAATCCTACAATTGGTCATGTAATCAAACTCCCCTGCAATGATCAGGGAAAAGCACAGATTAGATTGCCCAGGGCTTGATCCCACCTTGCCTTGTAAGACTCCAGGAACGAGGCATCAACCACAGCTCTAGGCAGCCTGTTGCAGTGCTTCACCACCCTTGCTGTAAAAAACTTTTTCCTTCTATCCAACCTAAATCTACCCTTTTGAGGTAGATTTTCCCCTCAGAAAGAGCCTGCTAAAGAGTCTGTCCCTTTCTTTTCTGTAGCTCCCCTTTAGATATTGAAAGGCCGCTATCAGGTCACCTCTGAGCCTTCTTTTCTCCAGGCTGAACAGCCCCAGGTCTCCTGGCCTGTCCTCATAGGAGAGGTGTTCCATTCCCTGGATCATTTTTGTGGCCCTCCTCTGGACTTGCTCCAACATCTCTGTGTCTCTCCTGCACTGAGAACTCCCTGTCTGGATACAGTCCTCAGGTGAGGCGTCATTAGTGCAGTGTAGAGGGGCAGGATCACCTCCCTCGACCAGCTGGCCATACTTTTGATGCAGGCCAGGATACGGTTGGCTTTTTGGGCTGCAAGGATGCATTGCTGGCTCATATCCAGCTTGCCATCCACCAATACTCCCAGGTCTTTCATCAGGGCTATGCTCAATCCTTTCATCCCCCAGCTTATACTGGTAGTGTGGCTTGCCTTGATTCAGGTGCAATATCTTGCATTTGGATTTGTTTTACTTCATGAAGTTCGCCTGTGCCCACTGCTCAAGCCTGTTCAGGTCCCTCTGGATGGCATTCTGTTCCTCTGGGGTCAACCGCACCCCACAGCTTGCTGTCATTAGCAAACTTGCTGAGGGTGCACTTGACCCCACTGTTGATGTCACTGATGAAGGTATTAAAGAGTGCCAGTCCCAGCATTGACTGCTGGGGGACACTGCTAGTCACTGATCTTCATCCAGACACTTAGCCATTGGCCACTGTTCTCTGGACTTGATCCTGCAGCCAGTTCTTCATCCATTGAACAGTCCACTCATCAAATCTGTATATTTCCAATTTGAAGAGAAGGATGTTGTGGGGTATTGTGTCACAGTCCTTACTTAAGTCCAGATAGACATCATCAGTGGGTCTTCCGTTGTCCATTGATGCAGTGACACCATCATAAAAGGCTGCTAAGTTGGTCAAACAGGATTTGGCCTTGGTGAAGCCATGCTGGTTCTCCCGTATTACCTCCCTGCCTTCCATGTGCCTTAGCTTACAGAGGTGAGACTGATGGGTTGGTAGTCTTGAGAGTCATCATTTTATCCTTCTTAGAAGTAGGTGTGATGTTGACTTTTTCCAGTCACCAGAGACTAATTGCTAGGACTTTTCAAATGTCATGGAGAGTGGCTTGGTGACTACATCAGCTAATTCCCTAGGGACTCTGGGATGCGTTTCATCGGGATTCATAGACTTGCAGATGTTCAGGTTCGTCAGGTGGTCACAAACGTGATCTTCGGTTACAGTGGGCTGCTTCCCCAGTTCCCTCCTACTAAACCAAACATTTGAAGGCTATGTGGCGAGCAGTTATCAGAGAAGATTGTCTCTTGCCTCCCGTTCCTGACAGTGTAGATCAACAGCAGTGAGTAGAGTCATGCTAGCAGCAGACTAGATTGGATCATTTTAATTGTCACTCAAGCAACCGAGGTAATAATGCAGCAGGGAAAGATCACTACAGTATAACCCACAGATAGCAAGTTATTGTGAGAGTGAAATCTAAGTGATGGGTAGCGGCAGATCTCACGTTATCTTTGTCCTTTTTTTCATTTGCAGCGTGAATGCATATCTATCCATGTTGGTCAGGCTGGTGTTCAGATTGGCAACGCATGCTGGGAATTGTATTGTCTGGAACATGGGATCCAGCCTGATGGTCAGATGCCCAGTGATAAAACTATTGGAGGCGGAGATGATTCATTTAACACTTTCTTCAGTGAGACGGGAGCTGGTAAACATGTTCCCAGAGCAGTGTTTGTGGACCTGGAGCCAACTGTAGTTGGTACGTACCTAAGATGCACTTCTTCAAATTAAAAGTACTCCTTTCCTTTCAGACCTTTTTGCATTTTCAAAACATTGGAGGTTCTAAAAGGTGTATAGCTGGATGATGTTTTGACATTTTTGGTTAGTGTTATTTGAAAGAGATGAAATGATGGGTAATGTTTGGAAAACATTAAACTTATTTGCAGATTTTGGATAATCTTTCCAAGCCACTGCACTACATCCAGAGCTTCATTTAATTGCCATCCAGAATATGCCTGTGCCTGCAGTGTAGTTCTCTTGAGTTGCCTCCATGTTCCTGGATGCAAATACTGCTTTGTGAGCATCCGATGTTTTCCCCTAAAGAAAGATGCTGAATTTGTCCCAACTTCTTGCTGCTTTTGTTCATGGAAGCTGTCTATAGGTTTTTGACATTTCCTTTTACTTAGTATGTCATCACTGGGCACCACATGCAGAACTCAACAGATAAATTTTATGTTGGAATATGTATTTTTTCATTTGTAGATGAAGTACGTACAGGCACATATAGGCAGTTATTCCACCCTGAGCAGCTCATTACTGGAAAAGAAGATGCAGCTAATAATTATGCCAGAGGCCATTACACCATTGGAAAAGAGATTGTTGATCTCGTGTTAGACCGCATTCGCAAACTGGTAAGAATTCATGCTGCAGATCAGTATTTAAAATAAGTAAGATACAGCTCTAGAGCTACCTATAGTTATGATTTGTTATGACACTTGTGTTTTCTGGGGGGGAGGGAGTTGTTTGTTTTTAAGAATTTTGTGCATAGATAATTTAGAAAAAAAAACAAAAACAAGAACTTGGTCTCATGCCTCCCCCCTCTTGAGTTAAATAAAAATTCAGTCAATAAAACTTGAAAGTTCTTGCGATATGGAACATCATTATTTGAAGATATTTTAAGGATACCTCAGAAGTGCATTATAAAATCTTTAGACAAGTGCAATCACTTGTTCATTATTTTTAACTTGAATCGTACCATTATGTGTCATTCAAAATATTCCCGGTACCCTGAAACTCAGATTTTGGTTGAAAGTTCAGTAATTTCACATATCTTTCTAGCTTTTCATAACCTGGAGTAATGTAAGAAACTCACATGGCATGACATGAATCAAAGTGAAGTAGTGATTGCCTATGTGAAATTTAAAAATACCTTTTTTTCTAACCAAATTGATACTTGCTAACATATAGAGTACAATAGTAGTTTAAAAGCTGAAAGCCTGCTGTAATTTCTAATAACCTTTCGCAGTGGTGCACAGCTGCTCTTGCTTTCAGTAGGATAAAAAATGCATGAAGGAAAATGCTACATTCAAATGTGAAAATACTCATTCAGAACAAGGTGTGCTATGGTTTTAAGTAAAAGATATGTAAGAAAAAAGTCACCTTTTAGAACAAATGATTAGGAAATAATTGCTTTTGAGTGCTTATTTTAATATTGATTATTTTTGAAAGGGTAATAATAAATATATGTTTTTTCTCTCCTGCTTTTTTCCACCCTATTACAGGCTGATCTGTGCACTGGGCTGCAAGGTTTCCTTATCTTTCACAGTTTTGGAGGAGGCACTGGTTCAGGGTTTGCATCTCTGCTCATGGAAAGGCTCTCTGTTGACTACGGCAAAAAATCTAAACTAGAATTCGCAATTTATCCAGCACCACAGGTTTCTACTGCTGTAGTGGAACCTTACAATTCAATTTTAACTACACATACAACACTGGAGCATTCAGACTGCGCATTCATGGTAGATAATGAAGCCATTTATGATATATGTCGTCGCAACCTGGACATAGAACGTCCCACTTATACCAATTTAAATCGTCTAATTGGGCAAATTGTTTCATCCATCACAGCTTCACTACGTTTTGATGGAGCCCTTAATGTAGATCTGACAGAATTTCAAACGAACCTTGTTCCATACCCACGAATCCATTTCCCCCTGGTAACATATGCCCCTGTCATCTCTGCTGAAAAAGCCTACCATGAGCAGTTATCTGTGGCTGAAATTACCAATGCTTGCTTTGAACCAGCCAACCAGATGGTAAAATGTGACCCGCGTCACGGTAAATATATGGCCTGCTGTATGTTATACAGAGGTGATGTTGTCCCTAAAGATGTTAATGCAGCTATTGCTACTATCAAGACTAAACGTACCATTCAGTTTGTGGATTGGTGCCCAACTGGATTCAAGGTACTTTGATAACTTCTAAAGTGCTTGATTTTGGAAATACTAAGAATTATATAATATTTGGAGGTAACGGTTATTGTACAGTACTGTAATGTTCCTGTTAGTGAACTGCTTACGTTTCAGATTATATTGTTAAGTATAATTCCATGATATTCCATGATCTTTTAACACAGATGAAAACAAGTTACAGAATAGCAATCACAGTTTTTATAGGAACAGGCAGTACTGAGTGTCTGAAAATGATTTACAAACAGGTAGGTACTGAAAAGCAATGCCAGGTTTTACTGCAAGTCTTCAAAAATCTAGGGAGTTTTGTACAGAAGGAATATAGACAAGCCCCAAGCAAATGCAGAAACTGATTAAGTTATTGAATTCAGCGCAGTAACTTCCCAGCAATGTTTTTGAGATACCTTGAAATGGTAGACGCTATCAGTTTCTGGACATGTGGAGCCTGGCTGCTATCACTAGAGCAAACCTATTTTTTTTTGTTGTCATTTATTTAAACATAGGCTCTTGTAAGTAGACTTTTTACTAGATCAGTATCAGATTGTTCAGCTACCTATGTTTGTTCTCAGTTGACTGGCAGTGTCACCTTCCAGACGAGAGGCCCAACCTTCTAGCTACTGTCCATGCATTCGGGACTTGGAAAGACCCAGATTCTTATGTTCTGTCTAGAGTCCAGTAAGCTCTCATGATCTGCTGGAAAAATAATCTGTAGGCCAATGTAGCTAATGCTGGCCCAGTTTGACCAGATTCTGAATTTAGGATTTAGTTAAATATTTTGATGAAGCGCAAAATAATTTTATTTAATTGTTCACAGTTGTGGCTACTGTTGTTGTTAACAGAAATAAGTCTTCAGTGCTTCCCAGTAATTAAAGAAGTTCTTACTTGTTTTCTTGAAGGTGGGCATTAACTACCAGCCTCCAACTGTGGTGCCAGGTGGTGACCTTGCAAAGGTGCAGAGAGCTGTGTGTATGCTGAGTAATACAACTGCCATAGCTGAAGCATGGGCTCGTCTCGACCATAAATTCGATTTGATGTATGCCAAACGTGCCTTTGTACATTGGTATGTTGGGGAAGGAATGGAGGAAGGAGAATTTTCCGAAGCCCGGGAAGATCTGGCTGCCCTTGAGAAAGATTATGAAGAAGTTGGGATAGATTCTGTAGAAGCAGAGGCTGAAGAAGAGGATGAATACTGAAAATACTGAAGTAATGAAAAGTGTGTTCCATAACAGCAACAAACGAATTGCAGAATCCTGTTCACTTGTTTGCTTGTTTTCAGATGCAGTTTTAAATGTTGTACTGTTCATTTTTTTCTTTGTTACTGTTTACACATACAGTTGCTGTGTAAGGACCATTTGAAATGACAGTTTTTGGTAGCATCTAGTCTTGCACAACTTAAAGATTAAATTACAAAATTGTGTATGTGTCAGTAACACTGTGCTCAATTTATCTAACTGTAGTAAGGGTAGGTGCCGTTACACTTTTGGTCTGAACTAGAATATTTGCTAGAAGCATCAAACTTGCTACTTAATAAAATAAAATTAAAAAATAAAAATAAAAATGGGGAGACTCAGCAGACAAAAGGTAAAATTTTCCAGAAATTTTCCAGCCAGCCCCCTTACACTCAATTCCACTTTAGATAGAAGGAAAATAAAATGTCAGATTACCTGCTTTAAAATAGTCATGTTTTGAATTCCTGCACTGACCTATTAAATACTAATGTGTCCTTTAATGCACAACTCTGTGGACGCTTTAAGCTTTGATGAATTAATAAAAATTGCTTTGTCTTATTTTTTACCTGTTCTTATTGTTAGCAGAAAATACAACTTCTATTTGCGGGCAGTTATTTTGTGGTGTTTTTTTTCTGGTTGGTTGGGTGGGTTTGGTTTTGTTTTTTAAAAAAGCCATATGGTTTTCATTGAAAAGGACTGGATGCAATTGACTGGTGTTAACTAGCAGATGCTTCTCTTCATAGATTGTGTGGTAAATTTTTTTTCTAGGTGGAACGCCATTTGAGGCAATCTCTACAAAACCTGCTTTGTAATGCTGTAATTTTACACAATCTGATAATAACAATACACACCCAAAAAGCCTTCAGTTTCAGTCTAATCTAGCAAAACTGTTTTAGCTACTATTTCTGGTTAAAATTAAAGAGAGGGAGAATATATATACGTGCTTTTAATGTAACAGTTAACTCTTTATTAACTAGAATAGTATTCTGCTGCAGACATTTTAAAATTAAATTAAAGCTAACACACCAGATCTGATTTATTTGCTGGGTATTCTACTTTTGTAATTTAAAAAATAACAAAAAAGCATATAGTGATGTATGTGCTGTTTCTACTTTACCAAAGGATGAACTTCTGTCGAATGCCTGTAACAGGTTCTAAGCTTTGACATTTTGCTTTCTTAACATGGAATTTCTTTGTATGCTAGCAGGAAGAAAGAAAGAAATTGATGACTTTGAATACTCGAAAAGTATTACTGAAAGCTTGCAGTTGAATTCTAAATTATATTCGCTGTTGAAAGGGATGCACATCATCACAACATCAGAAGCAGCTTCAAAACAATCTTCAGAGCCAGGAAACCACAGTATTACAAAGTACAGAGCTACTCATTCCTTGAATTCAGGTAGTGCCAGCCCAAACACTAGTCCTGTTATTAACCACAAACTGAGTACGCAGAACTAACTGTAACCAAATGTCTTCTGCTGCTGTCATCTCTCGTACAGGTACAGGAGGATTTGAGGATTCTAGTGATAAACCAGTGCAGTCTAGGTCCATCTTAAGTTTAACAGCTGAGCACTCGTATGCACCTAATAAGCAAGGAGGGGCTCGTAAGTAACATCCTGCCATGTGAGCACTCTCGTGGCTTTCAAAAATCACACACTAAATCAAATTCTATCTTGAACAGGCTCCTTAGCTACATTGCTGAAGCCTCAGGATGGGTGAAGAATCAGCATCGCTGACAGCATTACTTCATCTCTGCATCAGTTGAATCCATCCTTGGAAGCGTGCTGATGACAGGAGGAAGGCGCTGTTCACGCTAGGGATGACAGCCTTGAGGGGGGGGAGGTCCTGGATACATGGGAGCATCGGACAATCATCAACAGCATGCAGTTCAACAAAGGTAAATGCCGGGTTCTATATCTGGTCGGAGTAATGCCGAACAACCTGGCAGATGGGCAGCTGGAGGGCTGCTCAGAAACAACTCGCCGTCCTCACCGCACAGCGGCGCTTCCCGCTCTCGCGGCGCCGCCGACTCCCTTCCGCGCGCCCGTCCGGGTTTGCCTCCCGCTCGTGCAATCCGCAGCGCAAGGAGCTGGTGCCGCTTACGGTACAAAACGCTGCGACGCAAGAGGACGCCCGAAAGTACCGACGTTGCGACCCGATAACGCAACCCGTTACAAAGCGGGCCGTGACGGCGGAGAGGCGTATCCAGAGGGGCGGGCGGGGCCTCGGCGGGCGCGGAGCTGCCCTGGGCGTTCCGCGGCCCGCTCCGCCCC
>JAOWBP010004023.1:20115134-20176096 GCA_028571105.1 Tragopan temminckii | reverse complement strand
AGTTGGAAGGGACACTTAAAAGTCATCTGGTCTGACACCCCTGCAGTGAATGGAAATGCCCACAGGTCGATCAGGTGCTTACAGCCCCATCTAGCCTTACCTTGCATGTCTGCAGGGACAGGGCACCTCTCTGGGCAGCCTGTGTTAGTACCTCATCACCCTTACTGTAAAAAACTTCTTCTTTATATCTAATCTAGATCTCCCCTCTTTTTTCCAGTTTTTTTTTTTCCCCAGTTTCCATGTGCTGTTCGATCTATGGAAATTCTTCACTTGTTAGTACATCCATACTTCTGTTGTAAATTACTTGAGATAACAAATTGATTGTGTTACCTACTGGTATGCTGTTGTTCATGTTCTTTTCAATAGCTACTAGCAAAACTGGTCTGGAACTTGGGCACGTCTGAGAGTGTTGTTTAGGCATCAGGTCACAAAGAAACAGCATGGTTTTGATTTATGAAGTATATGAGATGCCTTTCTTATTGTTATGTCTAGGGAGTTCTGTGACAGCAAACGAGGAAACTGAGAACAAGAGAGAACTGCTGAGTCTCTTCTGCTTTTTTTCTTTGCCTCATGTTGGATATCTCTACTCTGTTGGAAAGTTAGTAGAACTGATTTCTACTTACCAGTACTCAGAGAGGTCAGAGCAGGCAGTTCTTACTCCACAGTTCCTGCATGTCATTACAAGGTAACTTTCTCTCTTTTTTTTTTCTTTTTCTTTTTTTTTTTCCCCTCTTTGGCTCACTTATGAGTCCTTTGCAGCTTCTTGGGTCATTCTGGATAGATTCATGTTTTAGTGCAGAATGCCCTTCTGTCTAGATCACAGACATGATTCTGTCTAGTTTTTGCTCCTGGATTAATTCAAGTTTTCATTTTTTTTCTTCATCAGTGTTTCTTCTTTCCTTCTAGTGAGAGCCTGCAGTGTTACACAGTGCGGTGCAGTGCAGCAGCAGCTCGCGATGAAGATCCATACATTGATACAACTGTGAAGGTGCATATCTCATATTTTTTCTAAAAGAATAAGAGCAGCAATATGGCAATTGTTTCATGCTGAAATCCTGTTTGTTTCTATTCACTATGACAAATAACATCCAGAATCAATATTTTACATCAGCCTGTGGCATATTCTAATTTAATGGTCTGCAGGTGTATCACTGCAATCTATTATTGCTGTTTAAGATTCTAGATGATTAATAGAATATTCTAAAAAATATTTAAAAAACCTGTAAAACCGTGTACACTTAGAACAAAAATCATACTTTCCCATATAAATCTGAATGGAGTGAGCAGAGATTTCCCATATTGCGGCTGACGATGTTTGCAGAACCTGTCTGTCTTGAAACTTAAACTTTGGTTTTTTCTTTTTTTCTTTTTTATTTTTGTTTCCTTTCTCAGGTGTCTTTGAACTGGCAGTTTTCCTAAGAGGAGTGTAAACATTTGAACATGTCTGCCTACCTCATAATCTGTGTTGGTTTTTGTGTTGGTTCTTTTCTTTTTTTTTTTTTTTGAAGAGGAGGACTTTTAATCACCAAGTTCTAGATTTTGCCCCTTCCTCGGTTTGCTTTGCAGTAAAAATCTGCTCAATTACAAAAATTGGAACAAATGTTAATAAAAATACCAGAACAGTTGAGAATGAAGAGTATTTTAAGCTGATCTTTATGGATTTTATTTGAGCATGTAGACAGCAGACATAAAGAAACCACAGAGCAGTTGAAGTATTACAATAATTTCAAGAGCCAAACATTCTCTGACCTCCATTTTCAAACACATGAGAGAACCTGTCCCTTTCTCAGACTCAGGTTTGCATGTGTTTCCAAGGATTATGTTCAGTCCCTCACAATTCCTTCAGCCTGGCAACAGGCGGCTCAGGAAGCTGAGATGATGTGCACATAATGGAAGCCTGCAGCCCTTGTGGTTGTCCACACCACAGCTTGCTCTCCATGGGTCACAGACCCACCTTGGCAAGGGTCTTCCAGGGGCTGCAGTCCCTTAGGGGCATCCCTGCCCTGGTGTGAATTTCTTCAAAAAGCAGGGTATGTGTAAAACATGATGCTGTCTTGCCTTGCTGCACTGTGCATGTTAATTTGTAAATAGAGTATTTATCTTAATGCTATAAATTCAAAATATTTCTGGGCAAATGAGGTTGCTTTTTTTCAGTTTTTAGTCCAGTGTGGAGGATACGGTAATTTTTGGCTGAAAGGTGCACACTGAATGAATCGGGATGTAATACTGGGCGTGAAATGTAACAGTAGGCAAGCAAATATAGTATTTCTATGTGTAATACATTTTTATAACGTAAGTAACTACAATCAGGACTTTTATAACTCTATCAGACAGATTTGCATCTTGGCCAAAATCGAACTACTTGGTATTAACTTTTCCATGTTAGGTAACCTAGCCAAGGTTCAGTTATTTTGAGACACAGCTAAAAATGTGCAACTGCTTTAAAGAGTGAAGCGATTTCTTGTACACATTGTTACAAGGATATGATGATTGAGTATTTTTATTCTTGCTTCAGTGAAGCATTCAAAGCTAGGAAAGCCAGTGAGTATTTTTAGTGTCGTATTATTAGACAAAGATTATATCTTTTCACATATTTTTTTCAATTAAAGACTCAAAGTACATGCTAACCAAAATTACAAAGTGCTCACTTTCTTTTGTAGGCTTGTCCACCTGTCAACTTGGATGTCTGCACATTACGAATGCAGCTTTTTATAGGGCCAAGAGCTATCTGTCATTACAAAAACCATATAATTCTTCTGACTAAGGCTGATACTGAAGATATTACTGAAAGACGAAAGCCTTCAAGAAGGATGCTGTAAGAGTTTGCGTCTTCTGGGGAGATGGGATTTATAACTTTATGTACAGTGCTGAATTTTCAGGTGTTGAAATTGAAGAGAGAGTCCTCTGCAGAAGGACTTTCTGAGCATAATTCGCAAGCTAGTAAACGAAAGCATAAATCAAGCACCGATTTTTTTACTTCTGCAGTATTAAATGACATAGAAGAAATGAAGATGGTATCACAAATAGTTGAAATCAAAATTGTCAGAAGCAACTTTCATAAGTAATGTTGAAACAATATTATGAAGAATATCTGCTACTGAGAAGAAATAAATACTTATCTTGAGAAACAAAAATATATAGGAATAGTGAACCTATGGTCTAACAAACTGTGGTGTAGCATAAAATGAAAATAACTTGCATATGGCTAAAGAATCTTAGAAAGTTGTGAACATCATCATAGTAATGACAAAAGAAGGACCAGACTTTAGTCGGATATACTCTTGTTGTATGGATGTAGCCAGGTGCATTTATGACTAATTCTGTGAGATCTACCTTTCCCATTCTTTGAGGGTTGTTAATTGTTTAGAAGAGTTCAGTTGAGAAATCACATTTGCTAAAGCCTGTTAACAGGAGTTGAACAGCTGTAGTTGGTTGTAATTATTAGAACTAGTCTTTCTTAAAGCATAGAACAAACCTTATTCAAGAGAAGACAATGCTGAGCTGTTAAAAGAGAACTGGTAATTCAAAATACTGTAGTTTTCCCTCTCTGAAACAATTTTTAAAAGCTTGTAGTTGACATTTGAGAAGGAAACAAAGGAAACACGTTTTGCCTTCTGCAAAGAGTATCTGTTGGACATGTGCGAGTGTACTTCACTACCAAAAAAGAGAGAGAGATTCTAGATAAATGCTTACTGTTCTGTTTCTTCACTGTTTCTCTGTGGTGTTTTAATGTTAGGCAGTTGAAGACCCAGCCAATGTGCTGGAGTAAAAGTGTTCAGGTACTTTCTTACATTGTATCTTAGCAGACACTTGTATTTAGATGCAGGGGCAGAAGTGTGGCAAGTCTTTACAAGAAGAGTGAACATCTTAATTAATTTCAGTTACTCAGCTTGTAAGCTTCTCATGTTTCTTGTTTTTAAACCCTGGTGTTGGTTTCTAACCATTCTGTATGAAGGTGCCTATTTATCCTTAGCCATTAATTATGATTTGAATTTATAATTTGACTGCCAGGTGTTTACTAGCCTGCAAACGTATCTGTTTATGCATTTGTCAGATGATTGATTTATTTTCTTTTGGCTGCGTAGTGTTTGTTTAAGCATTGACAACTCAAATCTTTTCCTTTTCTCTAGTTCCAGAAAGGCTGATAGCAACAAATCCAGAACCAGTTCTGAGTCAGAGCCTGGCTGGAATTTGTATATTATAAACACTGTTTCAACCACCCAACTTTACAGAGAAATGGTATTGCTACCTCCTGCTTTTGTTTTTGATTGACTGAAAATAAGTACTTTTAATCTCTGTGCTGAATATACAGTAATGTATTTCTTGTAAATAGCCCATTCTTGTGAATCCTATTTCAAATGGCTACTGCCCTCTCTAGAATTCTTCCTGTTTATTATTTTTACCAGCAGCCTAAGTATATCCTGTGTCTGTTCTAGGTAGATTATAGTAGAACTTACGAAAATGTAAGAACTGAGAGTTGCATCCATCTTCTAAGCGAGGCTCACTTACTAGTCAGAGCAGCAATAATGGACCCTAGTTTCTTTAAATCAGATGACAAAGAAGAAGTTCTGAGAGCATTCAGAGAAAGTTGTGCCTTCTTAGGGGACTGCTACAGCAGGTACGTTTTAGATGTCAAAATGATATAGATGAGCTCTTGTTTCCAGTAATCTAACCTAAAAATAAAAATTCATCATTCTTTTCTATTGTACATTGGTATTGTCTGTATATTTCATGTTTCTCTGCAGTTTAATTGGTTCCTCTGTGCTGTATCTGATTGTTTTTATTGTCAGTCTGACACAGAATACAATGTCACCTTGAGTAATAGCATGTGTTTGCAGATACTGGTGTGTCTATAACTGTTATGTGTTATTTTAGTTCTTACCAACAGCATCAAAAGTGTCCCTTTACTTACTCTTTTTTCCTTCCCGTCTGTTGCTTTCAGGTTTGACACAAAGGATTACCACCTCGCTTTGCCATACTACCGAATGTCGGGTTTATCTGTGACTGAAGTTTTGGAGCGACTAGCTTCAGAAAGTGATGAAATACAGACGTATGAAAGAGGATTAATATTTTATTTAACTCACTCTCTTAATGAAGAGTTAAATGAAGAATTAAGCAAGGTAAAAACAAGTTGTTGTTTTTTTTTAATCTATTGATCTAGTTCTGATTTTTAAGAACGATATATCAAATTTTAATTACAATTTCTATTGATATATTGCACTGCTTACTAAGTTTTACAGTTATTCTTTTTCACATGGTTTTTATTTTCTCATTTTAACAAAATAGCAAGCAACAGCTGCAATGCTTAGAACTGCTGTCATGCAACGTAAGGATCTGGCTGTTATGATGCATGTTACTAATGTGCACACAGAGATACTTTCATGCTACGAAAGTTCTGTCTCAGATTTCTTTCATTCCTCATTTCTGCAACAGTGCAAACTGTTTTTTGATCGTGGACAGATTGTACTGGCTGGTAAAACTGATTCAGTGTGGTGGATGGTTCTAGCTCTTCAGAGTTTCACTCTTGGTTCATTTAATTTCACTGACAGGGAGGAAAGCAGGAAAAGAACTGTGATTTTGTGGCTAAGCTGTATTTGCCTGTTTCTTGTTGTTTTTGTTTTTTTAAAAGCTTCTATCTTAGGCCATAAGAGTCTGTGTATTTGGAAATGGCCAGATTGGATGGGGCCCTGGGCATCCTGGTCTAGTATTAAATGGGGAGGTTGTTAGCCCTGCATGTGGCAGGGAGGTTGGAGATTCGTGATCCTTGAGGTCCCTTCCAACCCTGGCCATTCTGTGATTCTATGTGATTCTGTGAAATGTTGAAACTATCAAATTGCTTTTATTTTAATAGGAATTGGCAGATAAAGTTCTCCAAATATTCTATCTTGCTGACCCTATGCAGCTGCCTCATATCATCTGCAGTCCCTGCATGAAGAATGTATGTCCTCTGACAGCTGTGAAGTATCTTCGTAAAGTAGAAGACATTATGCCATCAGTGGTCCTTACGCTTACTAAGGCTTTCATGGCTCTGAAAATGGGAGACCTTACGATGTACGAATGTGAGATGAACTCCCACAAGGAGGTAAGGTATACCAAAAGCACGAATTATCCACTTTCTGTAAATCCCAGGTCAATGGGTTTGTTTTGGGGTTGTATTTTACGATAAAACAACCTTTCAGTTATTTCTTTCTCCTCATTTGCTGTGTAGGTTCCACTTGAACATCTGCATTAACAGTAGGATCCAGGGCTGATATACAGTGGGATGGTGCTGTCTTTGCAAAGCCTTATCAGTAAACAAAGGATTTGAACATACTAATTCTTATAAATGAAATGCAGTATGCTGGAGCATAACAGGCTCTGCAGAGTCAATGCTCTTCACCATTATGGCAGGGTTGTACGATAGCATTTTTCTGCCTCTCCATCTGTAATCAATACATGCAGTGTGCCCATGCAAACCTACCTTCTGTATGCAAACGACCTTTATAAAATTGCCTTGCACAGTGTATACAAGCCAAAGTTTCTGTATACAGTCTCCCTATACAATTTTTCATCTTCTCTTAAATTAGAGCACTTAATCATTACTAAGTCTAGATCAGAACCTACTTCAGTGCTATCAAAGTAAGAATTCCATGTTAATGGGGGGAAAAATCTTAGTGAATCAGTCATAGATTTTCATACGTGGATTTAGACTGAGACCAGTCAGTAAATTGCTTCTTCTTAAGGCTGATCAGGAGTGTTGAATAGTCAAAGGTTACAGAGCTTGTAGCGTAGGCTTTTTCTGAGAGAGAGCTGATATCCTGGAATTAGGTGTCAAGCTTCAGAAGCAAAAGTTTTGGGTAGCTTTGAGTTAGCAGCTTTTGAATTGCCAGGTGGGAGCTTTGGAATGCTGTTTCAACAGTGTTGTGTAGGATCTCTCACCTGCTTTCCAACCATTTGCAGCAAGGCAAGGTGAAATTGCCATGTTACGGACAAGCTGAAAAAATACACATTCACAGAATGGTTGAGGTTGGAAAGGACCTCTGGATATCATCTGGTTCAAACGGTCCAGCTCACCCTCTCTTCCATTACATGGATGTTATTTAAATGAGAATCAAGTGTTTAGTGTTTTAGTTGTGGAGTTTTGTTTGGTTTTAATTTGACCTATTACAAAAACAACTCAACTTTAAAAATCATTTTATGTGCAGTATTAAAAACAGTGCTTCCAGAAAGATGAAGGAAAGATAATTTCTACAGGTAGAGGTCTAGAAGTCTGAATTTTCTTCCTAGGTCTGCTTTACATTTCTTATGTAAATCGTTTAGTCTGTACAGACATCATTTCTCCACTGTTGTTAAAATGGAAATAGTATGTTGTCATGTTACCTTCAAAAGCACTTTGAGTTGGATATTGTGCAGTATGTTTTGATCATTGTTTCAAAGGTGTTCAGCAAAGTATTTCACTGAAATTCCAGCTAGTGAGTTTTCACAACACCTTATGTGTTTACTGGCTGATTGCATAGTAAAATCTATGTTACGTATACAGTAACTCCAGATTTCATCAGAATGTTTCTTTCACTGTTCAGATAAATGGCATGGTGTTCAGAAGTCACTGGCCCAGCACACAGTTTGGACCTGGATCTTTGGAGAACTGTTCTTTAAATTGTAGAAAATATTTATTTCTCTTTATTTCATTTCATTTGCCTGTATAAACTTGACTGCCTGAGAAATACTGACTTCACTGAGTTGAACTGTGCGTGGATTGAGTTATTTACCTGACTTATATCTGACTGTTCATAGACAATGCTGGCCTGTGGCTTCATTGGACAACCAAAACTCCTGAGAGAGTGTAAAGATGGAATTGTTACTCCAACTGAATTTGCTGTTTATCTGAAGGTGATGCAACCTGGATTACTGGTGGCTGCCACTGTGGCTTTACATGAGAACAGTAAAATTGAACTGGAAGAAGCAGATATGTTTTTCAAGGTTGGCCTATGATCATTTATTCCTTCTTTTCTTCACATAACTGATTTTATGGGTGAGCAAAGTGGGCTTGCTTGCTCCTTCACTCACATTTTAGCATTTCTTTTGAAAGAGGCAGATGAGGATTGATATATTCCAGTGCAGAGAGATGCCTATGAAATCAGAAATCGATCTTTTTGGAAAGAAGAATGGAGGGGGAAAAAAAAAAAAAAAATTCAATTGAGTTATTAAGTTCTTTGTTTTGATCCTGTCACTTGAATGCATAATTTGATCTCAGAGCTTTTCTGACCTTTTCTGGTCACTGAAGTTCTCTGTGTTTGGGAGTAGACAAAACATTTTTTCATTTATTCTACAGTGTAATGTTCGGATTAAAACCATGTATGCTTAGATATAAGTATGCTGTGGATTAATGTCTGTTACTGTGAAGGGCATATGACAAAAAGACTGAGTCGTGAAGCTCAAATTAGAACAAATACTCATTTTCAAAGCCAGCTGTAAACCAAGTAACGGTCCTTTTCACCAACATACCAGACCTTAAGCCCAGGAGCATCTCCCTTGTGGATCCTACTATTACACTCAGCTGAGATGCACAGCATTTCCTTATCATGGCCTTTGCTTGCATTAAGATTCCTCTTCAGAAGACACCTGCTAGGCTATTGGCATCTATAAAAGCCTCCAAATTAGCAGTCAATAAATATTTGCTGACAGTCTGCTGACCGTTCTGACAGTGGAAGAAATCAAATCTATGTTAAAATAATTCCATTAACTTTTAACTTTTTCTAGCATTGTATTATGTAGCATCGCGTCCTTGAGAAGTATCTTGAGTCAAAAAAGGTGCTAAAATCCTGCCTCTAGTAGTGAAAATCTAGTGAAAATCTGTTCCTTTTGTTTCTTCTGATTTCTGCTACTAACAATTGCCATGTTCTGCACTAACTTGTCATTTTCTAATGTTTTTGTTCCTAGATGTTGTGTAATAATGGTGAAGACATGGTTCCTCAACTTTTGGTAGATTTCTGGGAAGCTCTTCTTGTAGCATGCTCTCAGGAAGAAGTACTTCAGGAGCTCTTATTGAGGGTTACTTATCAGTATGTTTGGAGGATATCAAAGAAGCAACTCCCTGAGACTAAGCCATTGAAAACAACAGAGGATCTGGTAACTCAGAAGTTTTATGACTGTACTGTCCATCTAAAGCTATCCAATTACTTAGTATTTGGATGGTGGACAATTTGTAGTGGAAATGCTGAGTCATGGCCTGAACCAGTGATGGAGCACCTGGTGGGAGGCAGGGCCAGCCCAGGGGAGCTCAGGTGAATGCAATGTACCTGATTGATGGAAGGAGTGGAGACAGGATCCATCCCTTCCCAGACCTCATTTAAGGGTTGGTAGTGGAAGTGAGGGTATCTTGCAGAGGTCTTCCAAGGGTAAGAAGCTTTTTTCCTTTGTTTCTGTATCCACAGCTGCTGCATTTGGGCTTGTCTTCTTTTGCTGTAGCTGAAGGCTTTGCCATCCTGCTAATATGACTGTACTTTCCATCCACGTTATAGTGTTACAGCCTCTGAAAACAAACATGCCTGAGAGTAAATAAATAATGTAGTGTCTCCTTACCAGACAGGTTTTGCTGGTTTTGGAGAGTCCTGTTCTTTAGGGATGTTTTAAAGTACGCTCAACAGGAGTGTCACAGTTCTGGATATTTCAAATCAAGGCTAGAATGAAACTGAGAATTTTCCAGGTGTTTTGTGTTTGTTTTTTTCTCTAACAAAAATTTTACAAAACTGACAAAATGAGGAAATACAGAGGTGATGAATTGCAAGATATTTTGAATGAAAAATCTGAAATACAGAAATAAATAGAAGTTTCAAGCTGATTTATTTTTCAATTCTATGAATTAGAAGAAATAATAGCTGCTATTTGAGAACAAAATTTTCTTTGCTTGCGGGGAGCAGGACGTTTGATACAGAAATGTAATAAAAGAAGTATTTATGTTAGTGACAACTTTTACCTTGCTTTTGTAGATAAACTCCTGTGATCATTTTGGGTCAATTTTCCCATGGGTTACTTTCATAATGTCACTGGAATCTCCACTTGATAAAGATTGCCCTGAGGATATTTCAAAGCTACAGGTACGAAATCCCTAAACCTTGCTATTTGCAGCGTAAACCTGTTCTGCAGATGTTCATGCATGCGTTAACAACTTTTTCTAGCAGCCTGTCCCCCTCAATTTATCCAAGTTGAACTGAAAGACCCCTTAAAATCATGAAAGAAAAAAATATTGATGTGACACATCAATAACAGTGATACTTACCTTTGCTGTTAACTGCGTACTCAGCTTTCTCAGTTTTTAATAATGTCTATTAAAATAAATATTACTTTAAAAGTATTGTAAGTAAGGTTGTTCTAAGGTTATGGTTAGTGGTGTTTTGCAAAACTTGTGTTAAATCCAAACAATCTTTTTTGTTGTTGTTCTTTAGTCTATTTTATGTGGTCAATCAATAGATATAACTGCAGCTCTGCCGATCCTGGAGCCTCTGGCAGAGGCTGGCAATGTTGGCCTCACAGTTCGTGTTCTCTGTAGTACCCGTCTGGGCAAGTACGAGGAGTCCATTGACCAGCTTCTCAGACAGTGTCCTGCTGCGGCTGTGTTATACGCTCAGCATGAGCTGAAAGATGACAGTCAGGTGAGCTATTCAGATTAAAGTCTTCTGGATTCTGGCTTATTTTCCCTAGTTAAAGTGTTATTGCAGATGGATCAGATAGCCCAGCCCTACTACCACTATGCTCAAGACCAAATTCATGCTTTATTTTTAAATCTGAAGATGGTTTCTTTGGTTGTAACAAGTATGAAAACAGAGTTGACTATGAGGAAACACAACTAATTCAGAATACAGGTGGAATAAAAAAGTTACTGTGTTTATAGAAGAAATCTACTTCCCCTTCTTCATTCTTATTGACAACATGATGAATGAAAAATACTGCAGTACTTCAGCTGTTGGAAGAGGATCAGCTCATGACACAGAAGTGTTCTAGTAATATCACTTATTGCTTTGCATGGAGCTGGTTGGAACAACAACAAAAAAATTCCCCTTGCAAATCCTTTTCTCTGTAGAGACACCTCTGGGGGGCACTGGTGAGATAATTGTTGAATATGAAAAGACAATACTGAAAACTGGATGTATGTGTGCAAAACTACTGCATTTCAAAGCATGTATAAGTCAGCCTACCTGTATCTGCACACACCTGATTCTTGGTGTATTTTTAGCAGGTCTTTCACACTCTTAACTGCAGTCGTTGTTAATTTACAGTTTTGCTATGGGTTTTTATGAACTAGGCTGTATGGTGGAACAAGCTGCTCCCAGAACTTTGTGAGAGAGCCAGACTTACCAGAAGTGACTGTCCTGTTATTATTTCATCACTAAAAGGTAAATCAGTTGATCAGAGCTCAACTCCAGAAGCCTTTGTATACCATCCAACATTCTAAATATTGTTTTAAGAAACACTGATGTGATGGTTTGGAAAAAAGGGGACTGGTTTCCATCGTTAAAGCTTATAGAGCTCAGCAGGCTCTCATAATCAGAACAGCATTCTGCAACATCCTCATGAAAATGACGTCATTCAGTTTATACTGAAAACAACTGCATTTTGGGAATCATTACTTCTATACTGATCAAGAATAGACACAATTCAAGGAACTTTATCATTAAAGTAATGGATATGGATGGTTTTACTTTCTTTCTAGGATAAGTGACTTTATGGTTGTAAGCAATGACAGCTAACAGGCTACTGTTGATAACCCAGTGGGCAGTTAAGTGTATATTCATGATTAGGTTATGGACTGTAAAAGATACAGTGTGTTACTGATGGTTGGTCATATTAAGCAGAATGAAACATCTGAGTTCATTTGGCAGGGTGATGGTAGGATTGCTGCTCTTTGGTTAGCAGAAACAAAGAAGTGGTGAAACCAACCCTAGTGACTGATGTAGTCCTGTTGCATATTTGTAAGAAGTCAATAACACTGCTCCACTGAGGGGCAAGTGCACTGAATTTCAACAGAATAAGAAGATAGATTAAGAAAAATATGTGTATTAAAATAAAACAGAAATGTGCGCTTCCCGAGAGGAGGAGAAGAACAGATTCCCTGGCTGGACTGTGCCGCACAAGTTGCCATACTGGCAGATTGTTTTGTTTCCATGCAATAACTGTGCTACAAGCATTTAAGATCTTATTTAACATCTTCATCTCAAAAGGTGCTTGCAAAACATCTGATTTCACAAATAACTCTGAGTTAGGATACTAGTAGAGAAGACTGCCAGGGCTACTTCTTCATTTGCTATGAAGCATGTGAAGTATTAGATTACTATTCTATAAGCATTAGTTGTCACATGTAGATGTGATGAGTTGAGGTGTGGTTTTAATTTAGGACGTAATTTCAGTTTACCTCTGAGATTTCCTGTAACAGTGTAAGTTCCCAAATGGCATGTCTCAGATCTTATTTCAGTTAAAATATTTAGATCACTTGATGACTTCAGTTAATAGTGACATTGTTCATGTTCCTTTTGTTCCTGTATACTAACCACAGTGCACTAAACAAGATTTTCTCCTCTGCTTTTGACAGAAACTTTATCAGTAGTTGCGATGGAACTGGAACTGAGGGATTTCCTTAGTCTTCTACCAGAGGATGGAACTGCAGCATTTTTCCTGCCACATCTTCTTCACTGCAGCCAAAGGAAACTACTGATGTAGACACAATGAAAGATACCAAGAATGTGCTGAAATAAAAAAGAACATGAAGGAGTAGTATGTAAGAAGCAGCGCTGTGGATCCACCTACACATAAATCACCTTCTTTTTGAGTTAAAACCTTATGGCAATTATTGAATGACAACTGTTATTTGAGGGAGAGCATTGCTTTTGAAGCTAATAGTATTACACTTTGACAAAGGTTAGCAAACTAGAAAAATTCCTGCCAGGTAGAACTGAGAAAATGTTGGCCAGTTTAAAAAAAAAAGCTATTCAGTTAGTAGGCAGAGGTAACTCATACTTTAAAAGGCCAAAATATCTAAAAAAAAAAAAAAACACAGAAGGAACTGTACAATGCAACCAGACAAACTCTGTTTGCTGAAAGTCAACTAGGTCTTAATTGCATGCTAACTAGTTAGGTCACTGGCCTAGGGAAAAATTGAATCTTAGCTGCATCTTTAATTGTATAAGTGCCTAACACTTCAGAGTAGAACTGGGCTACTTAAGTTTGAATTCCTTTGAATTCCAGCTGGAAAAACTGGTCAGCAGTTCTACCATCTTTGACGCTTGCTTGAGTAAGCGTTCTACTGTAAAGCACTTTCATTTAGCAATTAGTGGGAAAAGGCCATAAATTAAAGAGGCGGAGATGTTCCTAAGTGGGGTGGATGATACAGACTACTTCTTTCTTACTCTTTGTTTTCTTTTTTTCTGCTCTGCTCAGCTGGTACTGAGAAGTATTTCAAGTATCACTAGGTCACAAACCTAGATGAAAACTGTTTCTTCCAGGTCTGCTGGTGAGTGCCTTGTGTCTATGCGTGTATGTACTGATATTTGTCTCTCTTTTGGACAGAATACATCCCTGTGTTTTTCCAGCTGGAATTTAGTCATAATAAACTTTGACCTTCTTATGAATAGTTAGTGTTCTTTGGGACTTTGTAATCCCATGAACATCTGAAGGTCTTATTTGAGGACATTGACTCCGTGAAACCGAATTTCACTGAAGCAGTAATATTAAGGGTTAAAATAAAGGTCAGGTAGAAGAGATCCTCCACATCTGAAATAAATCATCAATGAAACAAAAAAGTAGTTTAATTTCATTGTACTATGTTTGCTACAGCCAAAAGCATTTATTTAATTTACTAGTAGGAAGCTCTCTGGTTATAATAGATGCTTTCTACTTTTCAAGAGAACAAACTTCCCTTATTCTAGTAGCTGTAAAGCCTGGATGTTTTGCTTTATCTGACTGTCTGATCTGTTATTGCTGTTGTCTAAGGTGAGGGATGAAATGAGCCAAAGCAAGAGCTGGCTGCTGTTGCAGCAAAATGAGTCCCTTGCAGTAGCTATTTAGGATACATAGGGGCAAAGCTCTTAGGTGCATTCACTGTATTTTACATTCATGGGGTCAGGCTTGTGTTCACCTAACTTTTGTCTTATAATTATTTTCACAACATAAAAACACAAATGTATTATTTAATGAGTTACCCATTGCATCTTTTAAATTCACTTTCTTGAATGACATTACTGGATAAAACTATAATTCAGTAACTGATAGTTAACATGATAACCAATTTCCGAAAGCCCAATTGTCCATGCAGTGGTTACTAAGAAGTTAGTCTAAAACCATTTATTTATTTTTTAAAACACAGAATTAGTTACAAACTGAGAACAAAAATCCTCACAATGTACATTTCATTTGGCTTTTCCAGCAGTTAAATAACATGCATTAGGCATCACCTAACACATGGCTACCTTGCAAGTTATGATTTTTATTTAAGGAAAACTACAAGCTATTATACTCATCCAGCTGCCTCAGTCTGTGGTCTCTGTAGCTGTGGCCCATCAACTGTAATCTTCTTAACCACGTGGAAAGGAGATAGAATTGCTTGAGAAATACTTCACTGAAAGTAGATCTTAGAGAATCACTGTAGTAAATGGTTTTTTTCATTCTCGCACATGTGGTGTGCCTTTGCACTTGGATTGATTGAATAATCTTGGGAACAAAGACCATTTGTCTGTAAAGGGAAAAACTTTTTTTTCCAATCCTGTCAAAAGAAGAGTATAGGCATATAGGCAGCATAGTCTAAGATGAGGGCAGTGGATCTCAGTAACTTTTACATATTATGAATTTGATTTAAAAACAATTAAAATACACTGAAGGGTATAAAATGCACTGGACTATAAGAGCTAATTATGAAAAATTGCTACGTGCTGCATTTTCAGGTACAAGTCTTTTTTTCTACATGTACTCCGTTAGTTTATTATATGCAGAAATTTGTCACAGTGTGTCATGTAAATCAGCTCTATAACAAGACAGTGTTTAACTATCTAATCTGCATTTGTTAGTATACTTACGCACATCATACAGTTGTGTATCTATATATACACAGATGGACATACACATTCTGGAATACTTGCTCTGTCAATTAAGATAATACATACCTATTATGCTTTGTCTTTTTAGTACATGAAGGTTGCTTTTAAACTTGTATTAGCTTTGTAGAAGAAAGAAATTTCAAAATTCTTCAGGATTCAGGTTCTTTTCACAGACAAGATTGCTGAAGTAATAGTAATAGTTAAGTAGTGTTTGTAAGGCTAAAGCATGCCTTTTAAAAAGTAACTGTTACTTTAACTTTTCAGTACTTTGAATGGCAACTTCAGCTTTTTTCACCAAATAGTTCTTTTTGTTTTAAATGAAAAGTGAGAGGGAATCTGATTTCATTAGCACTTCTTGGGCACAGAAGTACTATGTCTCATGATGAGCTCTTTCTTAAATAAAAAGCTGCCATTTTAATTTCATTGATGGAGAGTTGAAGCACATCCACTCCTTCAGATTCTTTCTTTATTCTGAGCAGTAGCACTTAAGTGTGATCAGATCAGAACATGTCCTTGAGCTCTGTACTGCATCTTTAAGAATAATGAACATTAGTGGGGTAGGTAAGCTCTTACCTTCCTTTGGGAGCACTGTATAAGTTGCTTCCATGCCTGCATGGATGTGGTCAGTAACATGACAGTGCAATAACCAAGTTCCAGGGTTCTGTGGGATCATTTCCACTGTTTGAAATGTTCCAGGGAACAAATCAAAGACATCTGCCCGGTAAATTCCTGTTTGCTTCAAGATGAGAAGAAACCATCATTGAACAGTGTGGCATAACCGGACAGCAGTCACATGAACTGCCTCTTAGTCATGCTCCCACCAAGTCTTTTAATCATGCCCAAATGAAAAGACATCTGTATGTCATTTCATCTGACTTTTTATTTGCTCTACCTCACATTCTTAGCAAAAATGAATGGAAAGGAACTGTCACCTTATAGTCAAAGCTGTGGCCATGAAAGTGTGCTGTGTGAATATCTATTTCATTGCCCATTGCCATCAAATACCAGCTTACTTCATCTCCAACATGCATAGTCAGACCATGTAAATTTCCGAATACTTTTCCATTAATGGCTAAAAAGAGGGAAAGAGAAAACAAGATTTTGTTTATTGCTGTTCTCAAGGCTTTACGAGAGTTAAAAGCTACAGTTAGGCAAAAAGGAACCACTTTGAGTGGTATATAAAAATAATTTTAAAAGGTATTAATGCATTATTATCAAAAAGAAAGGACAGCATATTATGGAATGGGTCTGATTATGTCTTCCATATTTAACTGGAAAGCAAGAAGCAGTTAAAATGGAAGTGCGCTACTGTGCACCATTACTGAAGTTTCTAAAAGTCTGCATTTCCTGTGGTGCATTGTAAAGGATAAGCTTTATGAAGACATGCTTTCAGGATACACATTACATTATCAACCTATTCAGATTAGTTACTTGCTAACATCAAAATTTCCAATTTACATTTTAATCTTTTCATCCTCAAAAAAGTCAACATGGGACTATTTATTTTCATACGTTAAAATATGTAATTCAGTGGCAGGAGCGGTAAAACAGCGTAAAGCAGTGAGTGAAGTTTTTCTGGCTTTCTACCCTATAACTGGAAAATCAGGGAGGATGAGAAAGTCCAATTTATATGTAGTAATTTCAAATACATGATTTTATAATGTCTCCAGAGTTACATCAATTAAGTTAGGAAACATACCATGCATTTTGTTACTTTCAAGGAATTCCTTATTTTCTTTGTCAACAAGGTGTGGGTTGGCAGAATAGGCTTCAATGTTTTTATCCAAATACCATGACTCATTTTCATCAAAAACCATGAAAAGAAGAGCAAAATGAACTTTCTTTCTAGTATGAGACGATGGTAAATAATGTCTAGGACATACAACAAGTGTGCCTATTAATCCACTGTAAGTGTCCTGAAATTACAAATAAAAAATAATTATTAGTGGTGACTAATGCTAGAAGCGTATATAAATGGCAGGAGAACCAGGGAACAAGAACACCAAAGAGTGTGACTTTCAAATTCTGCCCTGACTTTACTGCATTATTCAAGAGACCTTTAAATTCAAAGGCATAGTAGTGGGAGAACGACCTGAGTGATAAAGCAGGGGTTTCAAACCTCTCTCCATTTTGCTGTAAGTTTATCTGTGCTGAAGTCATGAACAAAACTCTTCAGACTGATGCTTGTAGTATACCTTAATGATGTCCACTGTTGAATGGTATGCCCATGCAGTACAGTGTGGATCACCTCTCTCAGAACTAGATCTTGCTGATATTTTCCAGACATACATTTTAGTTTCACCTAAATTAAATAAACATTGATGAAAGTTAGAAGCTTGCAGATAAGCGCACAGAAAGAAGTCCTGAAACAAAGTGTTATCACAATTAACAGCTTATATCGGTCTTGATCTTCCTCTTCCCAAGTAGTGCACTGGCTAGTTTCTTCTTGTTATTTCTCTTCTGCAGAATCTTGATTCTTCTTGCCAATGCTCTCTGTGGCTGCCCGATTTGGAATCACAGAATGGCTTGGGTTGGAAGGAACCCCAAGGATCATGTTTCAACCCCTTGCTACAGGCAGGGCCACCAACCTCCAGATCTGGTACTAACCCGGGTTGCCCAGGGCTCCCTCCAATCTACTCTTGAACACCTCCAGGGATGGGGCATCCACAGCCTCTCTGGGCAGCCTGTTCCAGCACCTCACCACTTTGTGAAGAAGTGCCCTCTGACATCCAATCTAAACCTTCCCTCCTTGAGCTTAAAACCATTGCCCCTTGTCCTATCACTGTCTACCCAAGTAAAAAGTTGATTCCCCTGCTTTTTATAATCCTCTTTCAAATACTGGAAGACTGCAGTGAGGTCACTTCTGCAGCCTTCTCTTCTCCAGGCTGAATAAGCCCAGCTCCCTCAGTCTGTCTTCATAGAGGAATTGCTCCAGCTCTCTGAGCATTTTTGTGGCTCTCCTCTGGATCCTCTCCAACAACTCCACATCGTTCCTGTGTTGGGGGCCCCAGACCTGGACACAGTAGGCCAGATGGGGTCTCATGAGGGTAAAGAGGGACAATCACCTCCCTGTCCCTGCTGGCCTACTGATGGGAGCTCCTCTACTGCCCCCCTGGCTCTTCTGATGGAGCCCAGGATACCATTAGCAATGGCATTTTTACCATATTTAATAGAAATAATTGTATCCTTTGAAAAGACCACAGAATAAGTTTTAAAATAATAGCTAGTATAAGCTATGCTTTCTTTATGTTACTAAATCTACTTTCTTTCATAAAAGATATGGCCAAGTTGTGTCAAAAAAAGTTACTGATATGTCAAGGACTGGACACATAACAATAGTTATGAGGGGCATTTTAATTGTAGAAATAACTCAGCCATAATCAGCATCAAAATTGTAAGAACCTGAGGTTAAAAATAAACTAACAAACGTCAAGTCTTTTCTGCTGCTCTAAAAGTAAAGCTTTGCTAAACCTTACTAGAAGGCTTGATGTAAAAATAACAAGGATGCTTTGATACCTGGGTTGGTTACAGCAACAACAGAACTGTCTGTTTTCACTCCGTGGGCATGTATAGAATAAGGTCTTGATGCCAAGTTCTTAAAAACTATGTTAATTTTATCTCCAACACTTGACATAATCAGTGGCCCTGTTCAATTGAAAAGATAGGTTAAGGTGATTTTGTAAATAATCAGAGCAGAGAGAGCAAGCTTACTGTACTGAAACACACAACAACATTAGGATATAAATCATATTTCAGCAAAAAACTAGACATGGATAACATGCATCCACAATGATAAGCCAACTTGAGCAGTTGAAGTTAAGCAACTAAACAAGGATGTAAGTTTCAGCACCTTCACAAATACTGTAATCAGGCAGCAAACCTGTAGGTTGCTCATTTCTCCCCTACTCCCCCCCTCCCCCCCCCCCCCATAAAGCAAGCAATGAAATCTAGTAAAGAAAGCACTGTAAGAAGCAATTCCCTGTAGGCTTGGGTACTCTGTGTGGCTGGAACTATACTCAGTATTGTTCAAATTGAATTACCTTGAATTTGAAGGTGTTGCTCTTCCTCTGCTCTGCTTTTTGGAGTACTGAATGTCTGATCTGTGTACTCACGATATACTACCTTTTTGTATTTTGAGCCAATGAATGTGTCATCTTTATTTAAAAACGGATTGCCAGGGCTGAAAAATAAACAAACTCCAGTAAATAGATATGAGAACATAGCTGACATTTCTTCATTTATTTTATACCATCTTTTGCAGGTTTTAAATTAGCCAAAGAAAAATCTAACTCAGTGGAATGGTAATCTCATGTGCCGTATCTTCATGAAAACATTCTTGTTAAGCTGGCAAGTCCCGTATGGCATAAGAGGAAAAAAAAACAAAAACCACTATGAACAGACTGACTTTATAGAATTTGAGAGAATGCTGAGTGCTTTAGCTGGGAGAGAATTCAAATGGCAAGAAGTCATCCAACAATTTGCATACCAAAAAATAAAAGCCCTTAGTAACTTCTACGGTTTTGGAATATAGCTTAAATCTTGTAAAGTTTACATCACTCTCTGAGTTGAAAAATGAGGCACTGCTTCCCTGCTGATATCACTGGGGCTGGAGACAGAGGAAAAAAAAAAAAAGAGAAAAATTAACACCAAAACAAGCTTCTTAACAGCATAGTCCATATTACTTGTGCTTAGAACTTTGAGGGAATTTGCTGTGGTCTACAGGGCAAGGGTATCTGCTATCAGGCTGAAAAAAAAGTAAATAAAACATTAAAATAAAACAAAAGCAGTTACTGTCTACTTCTCAAGTTTATAGGCTGAAGAGGCACACACAAATTCATCAGTTCATTATTTATCCTCTTCCAGTAACCAGCTTGAATTATTCGATACCATCAGTTCACTCAGTGAAATTCAAATACTGGGAACAAAACAAGGTGATGAGCTTCACAATGAATGGATTCAATCACAAACTTAACGTCTTGTGTAGACTAAATAAGACTAAACTAAACTGAGAGGAGTAAAAAGGAACCTTACTCACACTTCAGATAAACGTTAAATTTTGTAAGTAATCAAATATCAGGACAAAATAGTCCTATCTACAACTTGTTGGACATCTTAAACATTCCACATCAAGGACAATACCAAAAGCAGTAAATAATAAATGCATGTGCAATACCCAGGATCCAATAGAATTTGCAGCTGGACCATTTCATCAACAATGCCCAGGCAGTTCTTGAGCAGCGGCTGCCCCCACCCTGGCCAGCTCCCTTCACTTTTGCATTTTTTTCACATGATGCCATACGGTATGGGATATCTTTTTGGCCAGTTGAGGTCAGCAGTCCTGATTTGACGTGTCCCCTCCCAGTTCCTTGTGTCTCTGGCAGGACACTAGAGGCTGAAAACCTGAGCTGTCCTTGTGTGAATACAGCACTGCTCAGCAACAACTAAAATATCAGTGTTGATTTTTATTACAAATCCAAAATACATCATATCGGACACTATGAAGAAAATCAACTCTATTGCAACTAAAACTAGGACACATGGCAACATTATCAGAGAAGGACCATAAATGGACATATATTTTTAGGGCTCACTTGAAAAGAAAATGTGTGTCGAAATGCCAGGATTGCAAAGAGGAAATGGTATAGAGGAGAACTTGTTCCTTTGCATTCTGTGCATTCTTTCCCTCCCTTGTATACATTTTTAACATACCTTTCCTTGTGATATTGATGCCGCTCAAATTCCCATGTCCTGTTAGGGGAATAGTCCCATTCAACTTCCACGGCAGCAATATAATGTGTCTTCTCATGCAAATACAGGGATGGATCCACATTCCACCTATGACATGGTTTCACTTTGTATTTCTGTTTCATGCCCCCTCTGTAGTGATCCGTTGTCAGGCACGATACTTCAAAAATTCCTAGAGGTTGTACTGGAAGTTAACACTTCAAGACAAAAATCTTTTTGTTACTCTTAAAACTGTATCATCTCTTTTGATCTAGAGTTTAGAGACCAAAACACAAGCCATTGTTCATGTAAGATTGAAATTCTTTCTGTAACACGACTACTTGTATTACTACAATTCAGCACAGATATAAGAAGCTAAAAAAAAATCAAAGCTTTAGCATGAAGAGCTTGCACACTATTTGCTACTTTTCACACACAGCTGTACACAGTTTTAGCATCCCCACAGATCAAAATATCTACTGTTTACAGTTGCTATCTAAGCATAACATGCTCACAGGTAAGCAGTTTCTAAACAAGAAACAGTATATTTCAAGCACTGAAGCCTTCAGATATCTTGTATATCAGTCCTGCTGAACCAGAAAGGAAGAAAGAAAAGTCTACATTTTTACTCCTTTCAGTTATTTTGTTCAAAATTAAAAATATCTCCACACCATTTCTTTCAGAAATTACTTCAATGTACTCATGGTCAAACCTGTGTTTTTTAGCCACAGTCACACACACAAAAAAGATGAAATAAAAGCCTGCTCTTAATTGTTTTATGAGTACAATTCTACAATTTGGCACATGAAGACAACATAGCACACTGGAGCTAGTAGAGTGACTACTCCAAAATCTGGTGAGGTTCAGAAGGAAAGCAGGATCCTGCCCATTTAGTGGCAGAGCTATACAAGAACGTCAAAGGACTTCAGCTAAAGGATAGATTCCCTGGAAAGTCTGTTTTTGGAAACACTGTTTGTATCCTGCAAACCAGCTGTGAGCTGTGACAAGAGAGCCTTTGTCAGGCAAAGGCCAATAGCAGTTTTTATGCCAGTCAGAGGAAGCGCTGCAATGAATCTCTATAGCCACGTAATACTGCTCTGTCTGGGATATAGGCTGAAGACAGACAAACAAACAAACAAAAAAACGAAACAACCACCACCAAACGGGACACTTACCTTCAGAATCAGGCTTCATAATAGCTGTAACAAATGTGTGTGGAAATAGATTTGCCGTATCCTTTTTTGTTCCTTTTGTTATGAATGTATTTTGTGAAAAGTATATCCCATGAACATCGACTTCTGACCCCAAGCCCATCAAATGCCAGGAAATCACATCACCTTTACACATCTCGAGACCAGGTTGATTTCCATACATGTAACCATTAATGGCTGTAGAAGATTTGCAGAAGTAAACCCAACTTTGATTAACACAACTTAATTCTGCAATACAAATTAAATTACATTTAAATATGATATTTAAAAATAAATATCACTTTAAATCTAATGTGGTGTCTTAGAGTGACAAAGATATTAATATTAAAATACTTTATCACAGCAGCAAAAGTAGAGGATCAGTTCAAGCAAAAACAACTTTTTAAACCTGGTACTTAAAAACAATTTCAAACTGTTCTCACTTACAGTGTCGAAAGCACAGGGACCTGACCACCTGCAATTTTCACTACTTTATACTGCAAGGATTCTATACTCACACAGCAGAGACGATCCCAAATGTTGCTAGTTCAAGTTAATAATTCTTACTCCTGTGTAGACCTTCCAGAGGCTGAGCCTTTGCCAGATGCCACTGGAATGCTTACTATTGAAGCTCTGTAAATAGTAGAAACGCCACTTTCACTGTAAGGCGTCCACAGTGCTGGTAAAGAAATCCAGCTATGGACAAAAAAGTACTCCTTTCGGCGACATCTTCTACAGGGCAGAGGTCAGTTCCTCTTGTTACCTGGCTGCATTCATAGGGGTTGCACATGGGCTGCAGACCTCATTCTTTCATGTCTTTTGAAAGAGGTATGTAACAGTGCCAAATAGTCCACTGCTGACACTGAACTGTGGTCAGTACATTTTGACCTGATAACCACGCTGACTTGAAATTGAATTGCTTTCAAATATGGTCTGTTCCAATTGAAAGGAAATTAGCATCTCTGTTATCATACAGTCTCCCAATCTCAACTATGAGCTCGCAAAAATAAAAAAAACTTACAGTAGAAAGGAAGCATTTGACTAGCAAAATATAAAAACCAATTTTCTTACAGTGCATTTTGTTAGACTCTTGGAAGTCCTCGTTATCTTTGTCAATTTCATTAGGATTTAACGTAAACATCAAAATATTGTCATCCAAGTACCAGCTCAGGTTCTCATCAAATACTGTGGCAAGTAGGAAAAACTCCTTGGTCACACTTCTCTGTTGAGAAAAAAATAGCACAAAGGAAAATAAAACTTAGTGAAGAGATCATGCCAGGAAAAAGAAAAAAAACACAAAATCATTGAATGCGTATATTAATTTGAGTATAATCCACAAACTAGCGTAGATGTGTGCATTGAAACTTCATTCAGACGATCCTAAAGCTGTCTACCTGCTGTCTGAGGTGGGTAGATATCTGCTGCTGACGACCCTTTCACCAGCAGGAACCACCTCCAGAAACAGATTCACATATTGATCTTTAAAGTTTCTACAATTTTCTAGTCATTCTCATCCTACGTAAGACTGGAAGGCTAACGATTGTGACACTGATTTCATAACACAGTGTCTGCCTATGTGGAGCCAGGCTGATTTTTAAAAAAAAAAAAAACACAACTTTTTTTCCCCATTTTTTATACTCCTCTCAGTGCATGGGCTGGATGGTGATGTGCAGAGCCCAGTTCAGGAAAAGAAAGCAGATTCAGTTATAGTGAGGCAAATGCTTCCATGTTTTTCCTCTTTGACTGACCTGCTCTGCAGAAGGAAGGAGAGCTCCTTTCCTGCACACCAAAAGAGGACCCACAAGGCCCGAACTGGTGTCTCTGACTGAATCCACAGCTGAGTAATAAAACCAAGTTAAGCAGTCTGGATCTTGGTCTGTGGGGCCCACATCTTCTGGCACATTCCACTCGTATGTAAACGTAGCACCAGGATTGACATGGGAGGCTGGAGATTCAGTATCTGTTATAGAAATCAGAATTAGGAATTAAGCCTAATGAAACCTGTTTATTTTTTCACCTTTAATGCATTAATGTATGCAACAGCTTGTTCTCTGCTGCTTGCAAGATCCCTCTCCACAGGCATACCTCTGGAGGCAGTTCTATACAATGCTCCCTCGTTGCTCTTGTGGTAACTCACACCATGGGGCTGGATGCTAAATGGGCGGCTGGCATTATTTCGGAAAGTCACCCTGATGCTCTCGCCCACTTCCGCCTTGATAACAGGTCCTAGAAAAGAGCACAACATCTGATTTTGTGTCAAGTGATGTAGCAATCACCACGAGCTCATAGGAATGACTACCTGCTTTTCCCATTGTAAATTAACTGCCCCTGAGCTTGTCTGGCCACAGGCAAGGTCCCTGCTACACGGCCCAAGTCTCATGGCATCCCAGTTGCAACTGGACTGTTCACCTCCCATGAAGGCCCTGCATAAACAGGACAGTTCCTCCCTTTGGAAAGGGACTTGCAGACATTAGTACCAATCTCAAACTTACTCCCAAACCATGACAGAAGCAGCCAGCTTATAAACAGGGGCAGAATTGCCTAATCTGGCTTTGTAATTCAGGCTTGCCCTTTGACGACCATGGCATACTCCCATAGGCAAGTTGGGGATGATCACAGCATTCCCTTTAAGAACACCCTGAGGGGGCTTTTGGAGCAAGCTGCAGGCATCAGTGTCTGAAGGAGGAAGGGAGCACCGAGGAGGGAGGAGGTGAAAGGGCACTATTGGCCAGTCAGTAGAAGTCATACTTTCCTCTGATAAATCTTTATTATATAATCTTTCTAAATATCTTACCTAAGAGACCAAGATGTTCTTCCTCTGGGAGCCTTTTTTTATGTGCTGCGAAAGTACCATCTGTATATTCCTTGTAAATGGCTTTTTTATAAGAGCCACCAATTCTCGTCTCACTTCGTTCAAAAAATACAGAAGATTCACTATGTGAAAGAAATTGGAATAGATGCAAAAAAATTCAAGTCATGACACTGCAATTCCTCTTCAACCCAGTGACATTACTAACACTTCAGCAAAATTTATCTTAAGATCACAAGGGAAAAAAAAATGAACTAATTTGTTCTGATATTTATCTTAGCATTAATATTTAAACAGAGCTGAGGACAATGAGAAATTCTACTTAAAGGCAAATTCTACCATAAGGCTTACCCCTATTCAGCAATGCTCATATCAGCTCTGCTTGAAAGTGAAACTTCTCAGAGGCATTTACCTGTCAGCAATTAATTCCTGTCCTGTAAAATGGTTAAGGGCAGATGGGCCGTAATTCCAGATAATCTCTTCAGCAGCAATGAAGTATTGTCTTATCTTTGTAGTTTCATTGTGATTTATTGTGGATTTTCTGCAATTTTCTACTTTAAAAAGGGCCTGCATACCACCTGGAAAAAACAATGTAAGAAAATTAAAGAAGCTGCAATTCTTTTTTTTTTTTCCCTGTGATTCTAATAGCTCCTTCTCTTACCTGGAGTACTGCTAGTTGGCACTTTAGACAAAACCAGGTACTAAAAGACAGACCAGGTTTTCCTCTAAATCTAATCAGTGGCTCACTTGTGAAACTCTTAGGTCTTTGTACCCTAGGAGACAGATCCAATAGTGAATCTCCTTGCTGAAGGTACAAACAGTTAAAAAAAGTGCCCTTTTTACAGCTAAATTGGGCCAATTTGTAGGATTTTCATGTTGCCTGTGAAGCACCATCCACACCAAGATATTGCAGGATGCTCCAGTTAGCTAAAAACTTCTATCCTGCGCAGCTGAATTTGTAGAACAAACATGTTCCTCCCCATGTCAGAATTTTCAGATCCTAGAGCCTGATTTTGAGTTCTGTGTTCTTTCCGACTTTTGTGACAGATGACTTCTGTAACTTACATGATCTGTGTCCCTCTAAGTGAAAGTGTGGCATTAGCTTCTACATATTTCATATGGTTAGAAGACCGTGGGAAATACACTAAGAGACAAGGAAGACAAATGCAGATCATCTCTGATTATTAGCCAATGTTCTTTCCAGAATGTGTCACTGTCAGCCAAGTTAACCTCTCTGTCCCGTGTCCTTGCCCAAACATGAAACTAGCACTAACTTTTTTGCTGGCAAACAGAATGTTGTGATCAGTTACTGTCAGTAAGAGGTAAACATCAAAATATTGTTTATCTAAAGTCCAAGTATAGAAAAACGCAGCGATGCCAATTGCTGTCAATTGATAACAATTTCCATTAACAATAACAATATTTTTGATTCTGTGGGTACATTCCTAAGCCTATCTAATACACTTGTAGGCACTTCATTTGCTATAGAGAGTTGTTTGGTTGTTTTTTCTTGTTTGGGTTTTTTCTTGTTTTTTGTTTTTTACCTTGAGGAGAACATTGTCTGGCAAATAACCACATCAGGAGTAGGGTGAAAGAGACTCATTAAATTGGTAGCTCAAGCCAAAAAAAATCCTGATGTCTGTGATTTATTCCGTACCTTCTATATGGTCATTCACTTGGCAGCTCAGCAGCCATTCCCCGGGATTCCTTGGTATCATGAAAGCATCAATAAACGTGGCTGGGAAGAGGTTAATGGTGTCAACTCGATGGTGTCTTTCTATTAAGGTCTGACCATGAAAGTAGGCTGAATGGATGTCAGCTTCATTACCCATGCCAAAAAGATACCATTTTACCTTATCTTCCACACACATTGTGAGATTTGGGAGGTATCCATACAAGTACCCATTGATTGCTAAAACAAACAAACAAACAAACAAACAACAAAAAAACAAAAAACCCAACCACACTAATTATTACTGTTACATTCACAGAGCTCAGGATCTTTACTTCATAGGTGAGCGACATACAACCATACAACTCTATTTTTCAGAATAAAGAGAATCTCAGAACAAAACACTGGACCTTTGAAAATTAACCAACATCAGATGTAAACTTTCTTCACATCTACCTGCAGCTCCTTCTGTGATTCTGGAAACCAAGAATGAGCCAAGAGTACTTTCTGTTGACACTAGCAGTAAAATATCTTTTTCTAAACTGCAATGTTGAGGAAATTTTACTGCCAAAAAAAAGTTTTGGTCCCTAGGAATCTTCTTTCACAATTCCAAAGGGTTGATTGTACAATACTGGTCATAACTTTTTTTTCCTTTTTTTTTTTTTTAATTTTTTTTTTTTTAATTTTAAAAGGAGTTTAATTCTCCAAGAAAAAGTTCTGTTTTTTAAAAAAATCTTTAAAAGAGACAACCCATAAAAAAACCCAATACCTCTTTACATCAATGGCAAGTAACATTAATATTAAGTTCTCTCACAGTGCATTTTATTGCTTTCCTGAAAGTCCTCATCATCTTTGTCAACTCCGGAAGGCTCAGAACAGTACGTCCTGATATTGTCCTCTAGATACCAACTGAGATTTTCATCCATCACAGAGAACATAAGGATAAACTCAGCATCGACATATTTATCATTGTCCTTATTCATTGCACCTGAAAAAGAAAGTAGCATATTCTCTAGCAACTGGCAATATCTGTTCGGTTTTAAGCACAGTATCAGTAAGGATGAGGGCTGCTTACTTGACATTTTGTTATTTATCTTGAGTGTAACTATACGTATAAACTTACAGCCATATTGGGAAAACAAAGGTTGGTTTTAACAGATGCTATAAAATAACTTTGCTACGAATAAATATTATATGTGATAATAATGTTAAACATTTGTTCTACATATCAATGTTACACTTTTGCATTACTAGCATGAACACATTTCACTCATTTGCCTAGCACACAAAATCAAATTAAATCCCATCCTATTATTAGAAGGCCGCTAATTGAGAAGCCAAAATCCACTATTTCAAAATGAACTGTAATTTCCTCTTCCAGAAAATTAGGTCATTTATATTTATCAATTGCCATTATCAATCACCTTGCATATGTAGTAGTTAATTCACATTTTACCTTTCTTGCAAATTATTAAAGGCCCAACAAGCCCTGAGGCAACATCTCTTGGAGCATCTATGTGAGAGTGGTAAACTCTGGTTATGCAGTCTGCATCTCCTTCAGCAGGACCTTGATCATCTGTCACATCCCACGTGTAAGTGTACTGGCCTCCAGGCTTCACAGCATCATCTCTTTTTTCAAAACCTTTGGTATTGTCTGGATAAAAAGCACCTGAGAAATGGCACACAGTCAACATTAACATAACACATTTCACAATACAGTGTCAGAATAGTGCTTTGAAGTTGACTACATGCTGCAATAACATGGATTGAATACTCGAATAGAGGTAAAACAAATTTTAATTCAGATGGATAGACCTTTCCCTTCTGCTAGAGTTCCTTTACTTGACTTCGAGTTCTGCAGGTGCGCTTTGACAAATAACTTTAAATTGAGTTCTTTGTTAAGAGGGCACAATATACTTCTGCTAAAGAGACAGCAGCTAAAATATTTGTAAAACATTTGTTAAATATTGATCTTGGAATCTATTTTAAAACATCGCATTTCTCTCCAAGGAACACACAGGTGTGGCTGAAATAAGAGCAACAGTGGTAAAACTGTAAACATTATTCTATATATTACCATACAACATGCTGTTCTGCTCCCATAGTGTGTCAATACCAAGTCACATATTAGACGTAATGAAAACCTTTTAAAAATATTAGATGTTAAACTAATATTTCATAATTTTTTCCCCACTGAAAAATTTTCAAAGACTACTTTTGACAGCATCTACTCAATAATTCACACAGTTTTTAAGGCATCTTAATAAAACTTCCAGTGGCTATATTTCAGTGCAGTCTTTCGTGCAGATAACAGTACGGAAAACTACTCAGTGAGGTGCATCTGACAGGGTAAATCGTCAGGCTACAGCCTCAGGGTTAGATGTCATCATACTACATTCAGTAGTTTTCAAGGAGGAAACTGGAATCACAGTATTTCCTCAGGAGGGACACGCTGCTCTTTCTGACAGATGACACATTCATGGGTTGCTGTATGCATAAAAGATGCTACAAAAACACTCTATAGATGTTAGCATTGTCCAGAAGAAAAGATTACTTTTTTGCCTATCAATATGCAAGGAATCCACTGATTTCCATGAAACTGCAGCAGTGTTTCACAGCCTGAAAGTCCCCCACTATTGCCAACAACTGTTGTCGTCACTAATACCAGTAACACTGCTACAATACATCTGAAAGCGTGACAGCTTTCTATTTCATGAATTTATTTACCTAAGTTGGAAAAATTTCCCTGTTTTAAGGAACTTGTGTATCTTATATCTTGTATATAATTCAGAATTCTTAATACCGTTAAGAGTTATAACTTATACAAACAGTATTTTCTTTACAACAGCATCATTTTTTTTCCTTCAGATATCCCTATGCTACCCTTATTTCAGGTGGAATGTTGACCTAAAATTGCCTTCTATATGAACCCCACTTTTGGCTCAGTATTTCACTCTTGAACAAATACCAAAAGTTCTTAATCAGCTCCTATTTTAAATTGAGTGCATCTTGTTTTAGAAAATAATTTGCTTAGGCAGTTGTATCTTTGATGACAAAGCTTTTGTTAAATTCTGACACAGAATGGACTCAAGCTTACCTTCGTTTTCCTTTGTATATTTTACACCATGTGGATGCAGTGTGTAGTTTCTGGAAGCAAAGTTTTTCAAGTAAACAACAATGGAATCACCAACTTCTCCCTTAATGATAGGGCCTAAAAAACCCAGCCAGGAAGGTTTCTCAACTATCACATCATATAAAATATTGGTGTACTGAGTGTAGACAGCCTTCTTATAAATGCTTCCTATCCTTTGCGGTCCTCTTTTAAGGAAGACTTCAGCTTGCCTGTAAAGAAAATACACAAACATCTATAACATCAGATATTCACTTTATACTTGAACAGTGCTAATTAGTCTCAAACAAAGACCAGGTCTCTGTAACACTGTGCACAATCTGTCTTTAGAAGCAAATACATTCATATTCCTGAAGAGTGCAGGCACTCAGATAGAGACTAAATGCTACACACCAATTAGGAATTTTTTCTACTATTTTGTAGACTGAAGATAAGCGTATTTGATACCATTTGCTGCTGCTTATAAGTCAAACAACAGGTCTTCCTGCTCAACATTTTTGTAGGTGCTTCAAGTTCTGCACAATTTTCCAAAGCCAGTTAAAACCAACAAGTATCATGTTATGTTGACTTCACAGTCAGCAAGAAGACTCTTCTTATTTGTGATATACTTCTTCACTCTTCATTTAGTATAGTTTTACTTCATTTTAAAGGCACTGAAAAAATAGAAAGGACGACCATTTTTTTCCTGTCCAATACTTTCTTTGGTGCCTCTAATATCTGAGTTTTCTTTGTTTTTATTTATGTCTTCAGGGTATCCCCTTTCTCCTCACCACACTTATCCTCTATTTCTCTTTCTCATGCTGCACAGAGCCTTTTTTGCATGAAACATCCCAGCTGCTGCACCTCCCCAAGAAAGTGACCACTGCCAACAACAAACATCTAAAAAGGAAAATTGTGTCCATCAGAAAAATTTCAACGTGTTAAACTTCTGAGTTTAAAAATGTAAAAGCAGAAGCCTTCCCTTCATCACTGCCACTTGGCTAATTCAAAATAACACTAGGCATTCACATGATCACTTCCTTACTTCTAATTAATAAACATTTCATTACGATAAAGTCACAAAAAGAACATTACATTGTACAACATTTTTAATCAGCAGAGAGTTGCAATTTAGTTCTTAAGCAAGTCAGGAAAAAGTAAATACTCCCTTATATGTCAGCCACCAAGTTCACTGACACTAGCACAGTTCGTTTCACCAACTTCACCAGATCTTAATCTGCCCTTAGCATCTAAAGCAGACAATGCTATTAAACAAAACTCCATCAGTGTGAACTACATTACTTACTCTTCTTCTGCAAAACGTTGTCCAGATATGATATCAGTACTGCCAGGAGCATAGTCCCATGCTGTCTCTATAATCCCGATGTAGTACTCCCTGGTCACTGCCCCAGTTCGGCAACAGCAAAAAAACAGCACGTTTAGCAAGTATAGCTTCATTCTGCATTCGTGAACCTTGTGGAAAGCGTGAAATAAAGACACATAATGGGTACATGCAATTTCCCTTTATATGGTCTTTCTTTCCCACCCCCACCCTTACTCTCCTGATTTGCTTTGGCGAATATAATAAAATGTTGCACAATGTCTCTGTGTGTGAAGTGTAAACAAGAGATTCTGGTAACCTTGTTAGTTCTCGTAATCTTCAAAGGAATTTTTTCCATTTCTGCCAACTACTAGAATGCAAATTACTACTTAGACTGTTATCAGATTGTAAATCTTGTAGTTTAACTGAAGGTAAATAAGTTTAGCTACCTTCTTCATTGTCTTTATCCCTGTCTCTGTAGCCTGTATACTACTGAGAAAATAATTTCTGTGAAGACTGGCTGAAGAAAACAATGTTTTAAGTGCGCTTTGAAAAGCAATAAATGACATCAGTTTCTCTTGCTGTGTCTGCTTCTGTGTGGACATAACTGAAAGCAAGGCACGTTCTGCACGTGCAAACTTCTGCTGCATATTTACTTTGTGCTTTCTGAATCTACAGATCTCTTCTGCTTCCCCTTTGTACAGGGATTACTGAACTGGCAAGACAGAGATGAATGAAGGAGGACTGAGGTTACTGCTGTCAGAGCAGCACTTAGATACTGATGCATACTTGGATAAGCTCTGCTAACCTACCACGGTTACAATGTAAATATAGTTTTAGCACGAAGTATGGAAAATATAGCTAAAGAAGAAATGGATACATATTCAAGGATTGAGGCCAAGGCAGGAGAATGGTTGCATTCCATTTCCAAGCAATTTCAGTACTGCTCAAATGGAAAATAGGCTCAGAAATTCCACAGAATTAACTTCTTCTGTTATCCTCCTTCAGGCCTGCAACCAGACAGGATAAACCACATTCCTCAATGATTAAAAGCACAATAGACGCATGAAGCTCAAGATTATTTTAACAGCTACTGTTATCTAAATTTACTACTCATTCTTGAAAGTTATACTTCTGTTTTATTCAAATTCAGCAAATATTCTGTATTGACTAGTTCCACTGAAAAACAACAACAGAATTGAACCTTAAACCCAGGACTTTTAAAAAGCACCTAACCAGGCTTGGAATTTTTTTTCAAGCATATATCCATGCTGTCATGGTTCATCTGAAGCTGTAAACATATCAGGCCAACTGAAAACTTGCAAATTGTAAACACTTCTTTAAAAAAAAAAATATTCATACTCACTTGGGCTCCCTTAAAATCTCTTCTGCACTCTGAGCACTGATCGCACATTAAAAATGACACTTCTCCCTTTATGACAGCATCTTTGAAGCTTTTTTCATAATTATGATTATTTTGGATGGAAGACTAAAATTCAGACCATAACTAAAGTGCAATAGGTTTCCTTTAACAGCAAAGAAATCTAAACTTTGTGTACCCGGACCAAGCTATATAGAAAAATTACCAATAGTAACCACAATCCATGCAGAAAACATCAATCACCACCACAGTATCATCTTTTGGAACCTTCTGAACGGCTGAATTAAATGAAAAAGTCCTGCTTCTGTCTAAAAGATTGTAACCAAAGCCAAGTTTTGAAATTTGACTAGATCTATCATGAAACTTTGGAGTTCCCCAAGTTGACATCATGCGCTCACAATTACTTCCACCCAGATTTTTTATTTTTCTTTCATGCAGAAGAAAGTCAGTGATCAGTGGACAGGTCAGTTTGTCGAGGCTGCATATTCCTCTTTGTAACTAACTGAGGTAAAAAAAAAAAAAAAAAAAGTTAATCTCCTCTTATACTACTGAAATTCAAAGTCATTCCTCAATACTCAGCTAGTATACGTGCACATATAGGGGAGCTATTTAAATGTGTTCAAAGGTCACTGGACTGAGAAAAAAATGCACACAGCCAGTGTCCTAGAGACGCTGTTATTTATTTAAAGGTAAAAATATGAGCATTTCTTTGTCTTAGGGCTTTGATGCTCCTCAATTACTCTGCCTTGATTTGAGAAATGCAAAGAACTGCTGACAATCTTACCTCCAGTTTCAGCATCAACTCCTCACTAACAGACAGTTATGAACTCCAATCTGCAGCTTCCTTCCAGGAGTACCATGGGGTATTTAATGTGTAAATCTGAGCAGACAGCGCATGCATTCCAGGTTCAGGAAACTTTCAAAAAAGGGCTTCTTGTCTGCCAACATGGTGTGAGCTTTATCCAGACTCCACAGGTCACATTTTCCTTCTATGGTTGAAATGAAGCCTGTATTCTGCAGCTGGAGGACCAGTCACATCCCAGACATCACCATCAGAGCAGTCAGGTACATACGGATTTCAAGTCAGTTAATATTCCTTACAGAAATCATCTTGCTGTGCTGTTGTTTTGGGTTTGTTTTGTTTCTGGGCACCATTTATGAGAGACTGTACATTTAGGATTGAATGGAGTCTTTGAGTGATTAGATCAAATTTAACTCTGCCTTACCTTTAGAAAACCTGTGTCAAAAACCCACTTTTAGCTTTTAGTATTCACACCGTCAATTTCAAATGAATAAACTGCCTATTTAAAAGTTCAGAAATCAAGTCACAGTCTAGTTTTGGCCAGGGCAATGAAGATGCCAGTATGTGGATTACGGATAAAGAGGGTTGCAGAATCGATACACTCAACAAGGACTACATCACGCATCTCTTCTTTTGTTTTATGCCACTAAAATAGGAGACACAAGCCTATGGTAGAGCAGAAATGTAGATTCACAGGGCACAATCACAATAAAAACATGAAGTAAGGACAGCCAAGCCTTGCCAGCGGTTAGCTTGTCACTACTGCTGATAATATACTACAGAAAACACTTTGAAACCTTTGTGCCTGCTGCCACATACTCTCAAGATTTCTCATTAGAAGTGACAGATGTTACTGGAAAGTGGAGAGGATAGACACAACAGTAAGAAAAAGGGTTAAGTGTTTTCAACAGCAACTTCCAGTTATTACATCACTCTTATCCGGCATAAGAAAATCTACCTCAGTAACTCCTGTATGTCTAAAAATAAGCTTGTATTTTCCCTGTGACTGAGCTGGAATCTGAGTAGAACGCCATTTGATTTCCTGGATGAACTAGGGCCCTTCACCTTAGCAATATTTTGCAATTTTAGGGACTTTCTACTCTAAATACATGCTCCACATGTACTAGTTTTCATCCAAAGAACCAAAACCTTTTTTCAAACTTTTTCAAAATGAGTAACTCCACTGTTTACAGGCACGAAATCAACAAGATTCTCCAGGATACTGGGTTGTTAAGTTTGTGGGGTTTTCTGCCACCTCTCCTCAAACAATATTCATAAACCTGTAAGAATGTGAGATTATCATTTAAGTAGTTATATATGACACACTTATGCCTAGGGAAAAAACAAGTGTGCTGTTGCAGAATCCGCATTTTGTCATCATGCCTTTTTAGCACATCTCTGAACATCCATGCCATCTTGAGTTGTCATTCAAAAGAGTAGACCCATTCATAAACAACAGTAACTTTTTATTACTTCTTTCAACTTCATATAAACTAAATTAAAATTTAATATACATTACTCAATTTCTGCAGAAAGAAAACAGCTTTTCAAAATATTTGCCAGAGGAATACCAACACAAAATCTCAGAATTGTCTTGAAACAGAATTAAATTACTGAAATTCTGAATGTTATTGGCAAGAATGTCAGCCTTCTCCTGCAGCAAAGTCAGGATATTTACAACTACTAACAAACTAGCACTTGGAATTCACAGGGTTTCCTCATATATTTCCTAAATTCTCATAATACTTGATTAAAAGCAAAAAAAAAAAAAAAAAGAAAAAAAGAAAAAAAGCCTGCCTCTTGAGTAAAAAAGAATCCCAGGGCACCTACTAAAGAACATTAACTAGTATAGCTGACTTTGGAGATGCATGTCTCATCTTCAATCAGGCCTAGATGCCTTACCTTGGTAAGACTTGCTAGCCTTTTTTCAGAAATTGCTTTGTACAGTTAATAAGCTTCTAGGACAGAAAATGTAGCATGAGCTACTGCCTGTCATGACCATTATGGTCTGTCCGTAACTAAAATTCAGTCATGTAGAAACCATGGCTTTGTCCAGCACACTAATTCTCAAGGGAGAATTTCTCTTGGCATGCTAGGGTTTGAATCAGGCCCTTTCAGAACAAATACTCTCATTTTCTAAACAAAAAGAGGGTACTATAAATACAGCAGTTTATTCCAAAAAGATGGTTTTACTACAAAAGGGGTTCCGCAGTATTCAAACCTCCCTACTGTCAGAACAAGCTGGAGGGTTAAAAAAAGTTACTGCCAGAGACAACTAGACAGGTAAGAAACCAGCTTTTCTTTAGGAAAACAGTGGTTCAGCATTTTGCCATTTTCAGAGAATCCCAGCCTGCAAATGAAAAGGAAGGAAGTGTAAGGCCTGTTGGTTATTTTCTTTTTCTTTCAGCTCAAGCTAATATATATCTTGTTTGATTTAAACATTCATCTACTAACCTAAACTCTTCATGCACACAAATTATAGGAGAAGGTTGCACAGAAGCTTTTGCTGACATGGGAGTAAAATTCTCAGCCTCGTTTTTTCATTAATCATAGCACTAAGGGCTAGAGTGAGAAGTCAGCCATTCTTGAATGGCAGACGGCTAGGACGCAGCAGATTTACTATCAGCACATATCTTCTGCTAATAAATATGCAGTAGCAAAGAGAATGCACAAACTAAGAGGGAAGGTCATCTACTGAGATAAACTGCTGAAACTAAACTGACCTTTAAGATAGTGAAGAAATGACCTCAGGTCTTTTGTTACCTGAATAAAAACAGAATAGGTCCCACACAGTGTACGTTTCAGCTCAGCAGCCACTTTAAGAAAACAGATTATCAACTGCAGTCCACTAAGAGTCATCAGAATAGAGAGTAAAATGATGGTCCATTCCACAGCATTAGCAGGTTCAGCACACTGAGACCAAGCAGAGTAATCTGTGAGGTACCTATCAGAAAAAAAAACAACATGAGGCAAATTAAATGTGACTTTTCCAATTAAATTTAAATACACATTATTTTACCTTTCCTATATAGAAAACGCATACTATGCCTTATATGCTTAAAGTTTAGGAGCCAGTGGCTGGTCTTTCATTACAGTAGAGTAAGTGCTAGATAAGTTTGCCAAACTCAGCTGAATAAAGACTTGTGTTCCTCAACTGCTTCATTTACTTCTCAGTGAGACACCCAAATGTTAGAGAGATGTTGCTTCCCCCCCCCAAAGGAAGAAGCCAAGTCTAAAGAAGGGACTTCCTTTCCTGATTTAATTTCAGCTTTTGATTATGTCTAGATGACATAACTACTGTGCAAAGAGCAAGAACATCCAAAGGTCATCATTCTGACCAGTGGATGCAGCCTGGGTGGCAGAGCTGAGGCGTGTCACCATATGCAACTTTCAGAGCCACATTTTGCATCCTTGAGGAATGTATGTGCCAGCTGTGTCCTTTTAACTGAGACATGCTATAGCCTGGCGGTTCACTGCAAGAAGCTCTGTTAGAAGCACTTGCTCAGTGATGGTTATTTTCCAAGCCTTCACCATTTTGAGGACATTGCTCAGCACCTGGCCCTTTAAGTTAAAAATCAAGCTTCCATTTTATGCACATGTATTTCCAAATGGGATGGCAAGGCTGGCAATACATAACAGAGACTGCAGGATGCATTTCAGGATGTTAAAAGACAGCTGATTTCAGTCAGAGATGGCTGTACCTGTATTATAGGAACTACTCCTGTTGTATGCTGAAGAAACGTGCCTATGATTCACTGACAAATTTAATCCTCAGCACATTCACGTGCAAGTGGAAGAGCCTGGTATCACATGCCACGAAAAATTCAAGTCTTGTAAAACTTTGATTTTTTTAAAGGGAGAATGTAAAATCTTGTGGAAGCATCCCCACATTACTGATCTTATGAAATGTTTCATGCTTCTGGAGTCCAAAACACCAACAGCACTTTGTTCAAGTGTTTTATGAGACATTGCAGCTGTACACATAACCTTCCAATGATCAAACTGCAGGCCTCATTGAGTTTAGGTGTTAAAGGGAAACCTCCTGAGTTATTAAATATTAAAATGACATTCATAATCTTTGAATGAAGAACTTGAGAAATTTGAGAGAATATTGTGGAAGTATACATCTACAGCACATCTAATCTTTTATTCTTTACTACACAAAGTTGTGATCATCACCAGATAAAGGCCACTTGTCTCTACAGACCTCCAGGTCTGATCAGTACAAAGATTTTTACCTTTAGGCATTTATCATTAGGAGGTAAATACCTTTCTTTGAAGATTCTGTTGCTCACTGAACAACTTGAAAAAGTCCTACAGTATAGGTTTTGTGTTCAAGAGACTGTGCCATTTTGTGTAAAATCCTGAGAGAATTTGTTTGACCATTGTTTTGATGAACAGTTTATTCTACCAGTTAAAACTGATGTTTCTTACCCTCCAACAGTATCTTTGAAGATGTAATCCCATCCACTGGATGAATTGCAGAAAGGGCCTTGGATCAATCCCAAAGTAAAAATGATGCAACTGTATCCAGAGAAAGCAACTCCAAGCATGGCTAGCACAATTGAAATAAAACTCTGAAGAGAGAAAAATATTTCTGTATGAGGGCAGTCTCTACATCATATGTATTCACTCTCCCTGCCAATCATCTTCTTTGGGGTTGAATTTCACATGTGGTTGTCCCAGTTTTCACTACTGAGAGAAAAATACTAGGCAACAATCAGTAAGCTCTATCTTTACTCAGTATGTGTAAGGCAGTTTCATAACTATCAGTTAAGTACTGATGTTTTTTAAACTCACATTCCTACAAAACCATACCCCAGAACGCAAGGGGAATACAAGCACATATTTAATATGTTTGCATCCCAGATATTGCATACTGAGTTGGTACTGGAAAAAAAAACAACAAAGAAAACACAAGGAGATGAAACTATTTAGTTGGAGAACTCTGTTAGAACACTCCAGCCTTCTTATTTTATCTTGCTTCATTCTACAAAGATTTTTTTCCATCCTGAATATGCATCAACAGGAAAGAGCTGCCCTTTCTGTGACCTCTCAACCTGACTCAGAATCCTTCTCTGTGAAAAGCAGCAGAACCAGAGCAGAGGAGAAGGATGTACTAGAGACACAAGAGCAGGAAGCCACGTAGAACAAATGCCAGGGACAAGCAAAAATAAAAGATAAACTCACTCTGTAGGTTTTGTTACAGCTCTCACTTCGGCAGCACCGATAGAATGCATTACACTCCAGTGCTATGAGAATTATTGCCAACAGAAGAATCTGTAAGAGAACACAGTGAGTGAGATGACTGCAGCTGTAGTCAGACAAATTCTCCTCCTTACCAACACATGTGCTAGAAAAAAAAAAAAAAAAAGTCAGTAGAATGGTGAACTTTCATTTGCTTATTGGATTATTTGGATCTGATACTAGAAGTTCAATAAATAAGATTTGGACTCCAAAATCACAAGCTGCCGCTCAGAAAGGCACTCCTTTGAATAAGGAAAAATGAGCAGTGTTTCTGAAACGGTTTGGAAAAACAAAGAAGGCCCTGGATTTGTCACTTGAAAGGGCTGTTAGTAAAAAACTGCAAGAAGAAAGAGCTAACTCCAAAATATAATGGTTATCATCATAGCAGCATCTTAGGTAAATCACTGTTTGGAAATACATAAAATGAGCCACCTGAAGCTTTGCTGACATTTGCACTTCTACTGCTGGGATGAGCTCTAGCAAAACATGCCGGCTAAAGTCTAGCACTGTTCTCTCACAGCCAAGAGATGTGTTTCAGTACCAATCACTTCTGAAGCAGCTGAAACCCCTTCATATGCTACCAATAGCTCTCTTTCAGTTGGAGTAGAGTGGACCTTGGGTCCTCTGTATCCTCAACTCCAAAACCCTTCGGATTGACCTTGAGTCTCCCCTGGGGCTTTCTGTCAGAGGCTCCAAGTGGGACCACTCCCCCCGCTGCAGTGTAGAGCGTAACTTTTTTTTACATCTTGTCCTGTCCAGACTGGCCCTAAGGCTACATCATTATCTCCTGTGTTATTTGTTCAAAGGCTTGTTGTTGCTCAGGGACCCATGGGAAATGATTTCTCTTCCAATACACTTAAATTAATGCATTGCAGGTGCTCAAGAGGTTCTCCCTGCTCCAATACAGCCTGAATCAGCCCATGCCAAATGATAGAACTACATTTCCACACCTGGGGCAGTTGATTCCAGGTGTACTGGGCACTCCCCCAAGCAAACTGCTTTAACTTGCTGCCCTGTTTGTAACAGGAAAATATACATGCTAGTAATAAATTGTTAAAAATCTGCAGGCTAAAAATGTTTCGAAGTATGACTGTAGCTTTTGCAGTTAACTTTTTTTTCTGCTAAATTTTCCAACTATGTTTCTCCATTAAAATTCTTTGTGTGATACCCTTTTCCCTATGCTCAAAAAGTTAGGATTTCTTCTGTTTTAGGAAGAATATTCAATTACAAAAATAAAGTTTTTGTGTCTCTCCCAGTTCAGCAACATCATAAAAACACATAAATCGTGTACATTTGCCCTTTTTAAATACTGATTTTGTTCACACTCTTTTATTACTTTACTGCTTTCTTTTCCTGAGGGTACAGATCTTTATGAACTTGGTAAACAGCACGAGCAGTAGCCAACACCATATAATTACTGCAGATGAGCATATTACAAATGTAATGGGGAAAATACATTTGCACCAGTCACAGTGAGACAATTCTCTGTATTTAGCCTAATAACAGTGACACTGTGAACTGCATCCACGCCTCTGTATACAGAGCTTAAAAACCTACAGACAGTTACGATAGGCTTTTACAGATCTTTGCTTTGCCTTGCTAAAGAGCTTTAATTCTACGTCCATAAAAGAACAAATCAAAATAGTGCATGACTCAGTAACACGAGTGTAAGTTAAACATAAACAAAAAGCCAATGGGAAAAATAAATCAGCCTTGCAAAATCCCACATATGAAATAAGGTAGCATACAAAGCATGTCATTCAATACATTCACAATTTCTTCAGCTTGATCAAGTTTTTCCTGTAGTGCTGCAAGAAAGAAATCCATACTTCCTTTAGAAGTGTAATTATCTCACTGCACAGTAACTGAATATGACATGCAATTCTACTGCAAATAATTAAAGATCCATAAAATCAACACTTACCATCACACCTGAGAAACAGATGCCTTCAAAATACCACACATAGTTGGGATGATGGTAACTAGCAACATACGAAGCATTCCCATTAGGGAAGTATAAAAGGACATTAACAACAATGCTCCAAAGCGCAAGAGGGACTAGCAGACAGCTCAAACAGCTTCCACATGTTTCTAAAGCCATCTCTCAAGAATATCAGAAGTTTTGCTCTTCTAAGCTAACAAAAGATTACAAAGTTTTAAATACAAAAAGTGTTCTGACTCCTGTTTGATTCAGCCACTTCATATGACTCCACTGCTACAGAAGTGATTAATTGTTGGTAGAACAATAGACAAATTCTGATGCCTAAACTACCTGTCCTTTCTGAACATGTGTCTTTAAGTAGCAGTTTCCCTTCTCAAAGATCCTCCTTAATGATCTTCCTAATGAAATACGTCTACAAGTTAGACTCAGGAAGGAAAACAAAAAAAATCTCACTTCCTAGTGACCGCTTAGAAACACACTCCTCTTGTTGAAATGGATTCCTGTGCAGCTATTCTGCAGCATGAGGCAAATGGTTCATCATTACTGTAGCAATAATTTTTCTGACCTTACACGGGACGTTTGATGGATGTCAAGCATCTGCACAGAAAGTCCACATTGCCTCAAAGTTCATGCAGATATTGGCCTAAGAGCAACAGCTATTACTATTAGAAACTTGTAGCAATACAAATCTAAAGGAAACAGAGGTCCCTTTAACACTCGACCACACACGAGAGCTCCCATGGAGCCCAGCACTGGCTGCTGAGGTGAGGTATCCCTTCAGAAACACTAACTTGAGTCTCGGGCACAACACAGGGCGCACAAAAGCCCAAGCAACACCGGCTAGAAACTGCCAGGCAGATATCATCACATTTTGTTACTATTTTCAGCAGAATGATGAACTGTTTGATGAGATAAATCCTGCTATTTTGCAATGTTTTAATCTGTACTTACACTTGAGTATGTATGGCTACAGATCTGACCTAAATACACGATAAAAGGTCTGGCTGCTTTTTGAAATGCATTTGTGGCTCTGCACTGTGAGAAGCAGGAGCCAGGCATTTTCCTCATTTTCATTTGTCATTGTTCTAAAAGCCCCATGCAACTAAGCATCCATTCCAGTACAGCAGAGCCAGAGCTGTTTGAATGTCAAAGTACAACACATACCTTCTTCTCTTGCCCTGGTAAGTTATCAGAAAAGTAATTCAAGATCAAGCTTAAGGTTTACTTAATAGGAAATTCAACATTAGAGAGAAAAAAAAAAAGGGGGGGGGGATCTTTTAGAATCAACGATGTCATTTTTTATATATTTCCCAAGGAAATGGGCATGGTGGTACTCATGCAACTGCACCGTTTTTTTTCCTATCCATTTTCTGCTGTGACTCTCCCTTTCTCACTTCTTTTCCTCCCCAAGAGATTCACTGTAAAGCCCTCAGACGTTACCCTGAAGTTCTTCCCATATTTCCTCTTTATTCCCTGATCACCATGGGCATGTTTTCAGGTCCCCCTCTAACTGCAACCAGTGACAAATCTTCCCCAGCACACTCACAGATGCAGTATTGGTACTATGCCTTACTGGTAATGGAAAACAGCTAAATTAAAAGCAGGTACATCAGAACTCAGGATTGATTTTTATTACTAGACTCATAGTTCATTTAGTAGGTCAAAATCCTTTTTTTTTCTTCCTAAAAGCAAAGACTTGAATTACTATTGAGTGGGCAACTTGCCATAATAATCTGCTCTGTTTAGAAGAAACTCACTAAGAAAATGACACCTGAAATAGCATCCATTCTACAGTGTACCAACACACCACATTACTCACTTCATATTTAAACTGCAAATGTCACATCAAGGAGTGCTTTGCTGCCACACTGTACTACCAGAACAGGACACCACCATTTTACACCAAGTATTAAGCCTGGCAATTAGTTTCTCAAATATCTTAAGTGCTGCAAGAGCTGGATTCCTGTTGCTTGCCAACATCCATGAGTCCATGCAGAGCTCATTACTGAAAACCCTTTGTTGACTCTGAATGAAGGACTCTTCTGCTAACCAAAATGAATCTAACCCAAAACAACTGCTTTTCTACAGTGTAAAAAATAAAACTCCCCAAACTCAGCCATTAGGCATTGAAGGAATTCAAGCAGCTTATTTTAACAATAGCAACATAAACACTGAGTGGTGACATTAGTGGTGCTACACAGATCTGAGCTACAGTTTTAGTTCTAAACTCTCCCCTAATCATTCTGTTCATTGGCATGTCTAACCTAGTTTCAGTTCCCTAATTAGTTATGTGTATCAGAAAGACAACTAATAACTATGCAAGTGTATAGGTTAAAAAAAAAACACTTTAAATTTTCTGGGAATTATATAATATTCCCATCAAATTTTGTCCTCTTCCTCCTATCCTTCATTTCATACCCAATTTAACCTTGCAGATCCTCTTTCAAAGTGCTTTTTCATATACAAAGACAGACTGCACAGCGACAAGGAACTGAGTGTGCATACATGCACATCTTTCCCACAGCAGAGCAAGACAGGAATAAATACAGTGTGCAGAAGCTATACTAAAAAATGCCCTCAACTAGTTCTGCATACTTCATGTACGAATGAGCAATATTGCAAGAACTACTTATGCCGAGTTTCTAAACACAAAGCCCTCCTATTGAGGGGTTATTTTTTTTTATTTCTTTTTGCTGCCACAGACCTGTGTGTGCAATTTCCCATTTTCAGTTAACTTCCTTTAACAAAGACATAGCTGTAGGTGACAGGCTTGGACAGGAGGAGAGACTGAAGAAAAATCTCAAGTTTCTGGCTACTTTTAAAGACCACTCTCCTAGTTAAAAGTAGGACTAAATATGCACTGACACCTGTGGGAAATTCTTTTTCCCCACAAACATAAATTAACTTGTCCATTTTCAAATAAGACATTATCTGCTAGATTCCAAAGTGGAGAAGTCATGGTAGTCAATTTTTTTCTTTTTTCTTTTCTTTTTTTTTTTTTTTAAAAACCAAAGTCATGTTTTGTTCTTTCTTGAAAAATGTCACTGCCAGCAGCATACTGACCTTGCCAGTAATGCTGTTGGCAGCGTATCATTCAGGTTTACTTTACTATGAGGTAAAATATTTGCTGCAATATGCTGCAAGATAAACTTCTGACTCTTGCACAGGGTCTTTGGATACAGGGCACAGGTTTCTTATTGGTGAAGTGTAATATTTCAGATTAGTCTAGTGCTGCTGATCTGAATTTGAACTATACTGCCATGCCTGGGGGCAGCCTGGAAACGTGAACCCAGACCCATGCTTTTTTTGTTTCAAGACTAGGTAGTCAGGAGGTAAGCACTCCTTGAGAGTAAAGGAGTTTGAAGACTGAAGCACCTCTTACTCTGACAGTATCTGCTGAATGGAAAAAAGGAGGTTATAACTTCACAGAATCACAGGGTTGGCAAGGAATTCTGCAGGTTATTCAGACTAACCCCCCCCTTCCAAAGCAGGCTCTCTACAGCAGGTTTCACAGAAAAGCACTCAGGGAAGTTCTGAACATCTCCAGAGAAGGAGACTTCACCACTTCCTCAGACAACTTGTTCCAGTGCTGTCACCCTTGAAGTAAAGAAGTTCCTCCTCAGTTTCATATTTATGTTCTATGCTACCATTATCTCTTCCTCCAAGATCAAGAAAACAGCTTCAGCAAGGCAGAAACACTGACAGCTGCTGGGTAATTTTAATACAAACCCATACTTGAAACAGGAGCAGCTTAGAGAAATCCACACTTTTTTTTAATATCCTAATACTTTTCCAGTTCTTTAAAAGCAGAAGCTCATTGTTGCCCTTGGTCATCCATATTTTACTGTTGCTTTATTTGTTGCTCCAGTTGAGAATTCATTTATTTCCAGGGCAGACTACAGTTTATGTTCATTTCAACGTCAGAATGAAAAATGCAACTTTATTGGGAAAGCAGCCTGAAGCACAGAGCTGTTGTGTGAGTACAAAAAAGAAAAAAATAAAATAAAAAAAATCTTTATTGATCCCAATTGTCTATACTACTATGAAATGAACCAAAGCAGCTCATTTTATCTTCAGATGCAGGCAGGTCAGTGGAAAACATGCATATGAATTCAATAACAGAACCCTAAGTCAGTTAAATTGGTGGTCACCACACAGTTTGACAATGAAGTGTGCATTTCAGTATACGTACAATATTTAAGAAACCAAAAAACAACACAACACAGGATACTCAATGCACCACGCATATGCACCAACTTCAACCCATTTTCTTGTTTTCTAGCAAGAAAGTGTCTGTGAGGGAAACAAAAAGAAACAAATGCATATTAAGTGAAAGAATGCTAATATTTTATTTAACAATTAACTCAAGTAGATCTAGAGAGCCATAGCACAGCATTGTAAACTCCAGTAACAGCACAGAAGATTGGAAGCAGAAGACAGTAATGCTTTCAAAGTGCCACAACATTCAACCATGTCAAATCAAAATGTGAAATGCTCTTGGCCATAACATGCACGTTATAAATTATATCACTTTCATACCATAAGGCAATTTCAACGCTACATCTATGAGACTGTAATGCTACAATGTGATGGAAAGCACAGCAATAATAGCAGGGGTGCAAAGTCCTATGCTGCAACAACTGAGGAAGAGCCCAAATACAGCAGCTGTGGGCACAGAAACAAAGGAAAAAAAATTTGCTTACCCTCAGAAGGCCTCAGGTATACAGGCATCTACAGCAATAGATACCCTCACCTCCACTGCCAACCCTTAAATGAAGTCTGTGAAGGGATGGATCCTGGCTCCAGCCCTACCAGTCACTCAGTACATTGCATGCACCTGAGATCCTCTGAGCTGGCCCTGCCTTCCCACCAGGTGCTCCATCACTGCTTCAATCTGTGACTCCGCATTTCCACTACAGACTGATTTAGCAAAAGTCTCAAAGTGTCTAACAAGATGCTAAAGAAACTAGCAGGAAATTCCCCTTCCTCACTCATTAAAAAACAGAAACATACAGAAGCAAACCTTCAAAAAGTCCTTCAGAGCTGTCTGTCAGCTTTACTATGTGTGCACAGTTTAATTCCTTCTCTTACCCCACATCTACTAAGCAAGGTTTTTGCTGCAGTTTTTATTACATATGACACACATATTCTCAGTAGTCTGTCTGCTCCTGTGAGCAAACTATGAGGCTAAAGTAATATAGTTAGAGGAAGCAGCCTGCCACAAAACTCTGTCACACTGCAATAATGGCTTAGGCTACAACAAAGATCCCTGCCAGTCTCAGATACATATTTTTGTTGTATCACCTACACAGTGCTGATGACTATATGTACCACAGTGTACGTGTGGTCCTTCCAGTTCACATGAAGACTAACTTCATTGCAGACAGCTGAGCAAATAGCTAAACTCATGTAGTCAAATACTACATGAAAATGCTGAACACAAGAGGGTCACATTAAAAAATATAAATAAATTATACACTCATTGCTGCTTAAGAATGCTGGAAAACCAGCTGCTAAGCCTCTGCAGTGCTATCAGTAACAATACTCTTTAAGTCTCTTAACTCTCTGAGAAACATGGTGATTACTTGCTGAAAAAATGACTTACCTCATCACTGCCGCAGCACAGTCTACACACTCCTCCAAGAATACCATTGACTATCTGTATGGAACACAGGATGAACTCTATTCCTCCCAAGACCAAGAGAATGGAAAAGAGAGTGACATTCCACTGCACGATGTTTTGAGGTTCTTGACATTTAGACCACTCATTATAATCCAACAAGTACCTGTACACATCAAATGAAAGTATAGTAAAATTGTGTCAGATTAGGATGCTGACAATACAATAGAAATAAACTTCATTTGGTATGCAATTGCATTAAAGATAATCACTCTTAGTGGGAATACAAAATGTAAGGGCTCATTCCATGCAAATCCTACTCTGTTTATGTATGTGTTGAACTATGAATCACACATTTTGGTTAAGTCTTAATTTCCATTAAAACATTTGATTTAGAAAGGCAAAATCTTCTATTATTGATCAAAGTGAGACACAATGTCAAGATAGCTGAAAGAGCAGAACAACTTCTTGAAACAAACACAGAATTTTCCAGAATAGGACCTTTAAAGGCAGCAGATAGTGATTTGAAGCCAGTGGGTCACTTCATTTTTTGTGCTGCTGCCTCTGGGCCTCCACATGCCTAATCTGCACTAGTCACGCACGGAATAAATTCAGAGGAGTATTGGAGTAGATTCCAGCAGCTCCTCCTCTGCCATTTTGTCAGAACACAAGCACTGATGAGCCATGAGCAAGGAATTAATTCAGCTCTTCTGTATTCATCCATAAGTTGAGAGGGGTGGGGGAGAAGAAATGCCTCTTCTCAGAAGGGATGCTACTGAAACGTAAAATTCCAAATCTCTGCTGCAAAGGATCTTGATGTGGCTCAAGGTTCCCTCAAAGTCCTAAAAGAGTACATCTTATGCTCACATAAACTGTATGTGGTATACAGATGCCTGCACATACTGGGAGAAAGAGACCTATACAAGATAGTATTTTATTAACGGCATTTATTAACAGCATCATTCAATCACTTCCAAGTATCCTTTATCAGCTTGTATTAAGAGCACCATTTTGCACATCCTTCAGATACTTAATGTCACAACTAATGAGCATATTCAGATATGTAAAACTGAGGATTTAAATTTATTTTGTTTTAAACTACAGCAGTGTGAGCAATTATGATCCCATCTGTTTAGCTAGTGAATAAGGAGCATAAACTTAATGGATGGATCTTGGTACGTTGTTACTGAATGTTGCTGGAAGGTTCAGGAATAAAACAAACACCATATGTACATGCAGAAAGATGTAATGCACTGACAAACAGACAACTTACCCTCCAGAGGATTCAGTGAAAGGATAGATCCAGTTTCTTTCTACACGAGTAAAACAATATGGTCCCTGAGACAAGCCCAGTGCTGAAATGATTATACAGTACCCAGAGCCAAGGATCCCAACACAGGCTGCCAGAACTGAGGACAGCATCTGCAGGGCAAACACAGACACGAGAGTTGAGCACAGTCTTCTCAGTGTCCTGAGGGCTGTCTGGGGCTGCAGTGTGAAGGCTCACTTACCGCACAGCTTTTCCCGCAGTTCTTATGGCCAAAGCACCCACAGCAGTCATCATTGTGAAGTCCAATGAATACTGCAGCTGGAATGAGCACCTGGGCATGGGGCAAAAAAACCACACTGCTCTCTGTTCTGCTTTGCTACACAGACAAGGTAGACAAAACATAGCACTCACACTGCATTCACTTGCATTGCTTGTTGGGAGTGTTGGGGTGCCTGTATAGGTTATCCAGTTTTACATTTATTTAACACAGTAGGAATCTCACTACTCATCTCAGTAGTACCAACAACAGGATAGGTATAGTTCTGCTTGTACTTTGTGCATAAACAGCACTTAAGTGCACAAAGAGCCAGTTGATTAAGATCACGTTGTGGAATTAATGTACTTTGAGATGCTTTAACTTTAAAATGTTGTTGTTCTCCCTAAAGGCTGTATACAGCAAAGAAAAAGCTTTAAAAAAAAGAAGAAAAAAAAAATCCCTTCATTTACTTTCTGCCAAAAGAGAACTACATGATAAGTCTCTGAAATATGTTTCCTTAAACCACCAGTAAAATTTCCAGAGACTACTTACTGAAGTGTAGTTACTATTGTCTGTGTGACAAATATCCTAACCAATTCAGTCAAACATCTCACTACAGACATCTAGCTTTTTCTAGGATTTCACATTCACAGAATCTTCAGAGACAGAAGAGCAAAGCAACAAAGCAGACACCATCCAGAAATTTTGGCATAAAATCAAGGAGAAACAAACACAGAGCTGATTAAACAAAGTATATTCCCACCAGCAATAATAGGATTTAATAGTACTTTACACTTACACAAAGGCATCACACCCAGAAATACCTCAGAAAACCATATAGAAAGAGCAAAGTGAACGAACAGCACAGATTTACTTAATGAGACAGAGCAGAGTCACATACTAGTCACAGCCTTTACTAAAACCTTTTTCTAAGCCCCACTGCTTCAGGTGCAGAAGAGGTTGGGCAAGAGAGTGTTTGAGAAGTAGCTTCATCAATTTCACTGGGATTAGTCTGTGTGGAAAATCAGTCTTTTTAAATCTCAGTCTAGCTTCTGATAGGGCAGTAACACAGCTTGTAAGCACTTCTCACAAGACGGTCTTATCATGCAGTGGTTTTCAACCTGTGATTTACTGATACCTTGAGACTAAGAGGACTGCTAAAAGTGAATGAAGAAGGAAGCCTAGATTTAGAGAACGTAAACATGCTAAATTCCACTCTGCAAAATTGAAAAGGCAGAAAACGATTGCTTAAGATTAAACAGGCTCTTACAGTGAACACATTCAGTTCTTCATCCTTGGCTATTACTCTAATGTAAAGCTCTGCTAACTGCTATTTGATTCCTCTGAATAAAGAACTAAAACAGACGAACAACTGTTGTCTTATCACATACTAGATATCATACATTAAGGAAATGTAATTAAATACTAGTTATCTATGGACATTAAAAAGAATAGCTGACTAATAGAATAAAAATGTAATTTAATGCAATTTAAATAAAAACATCCCTCTGAAAGGTCTGGTTCCAGTACTGCATTTGGGGTCTACAACCTATATCCTAATTCTCAGCTCAAAAGTGATAGAGATTTACAGATATGACAATTAATAGTAACTAATAATACTATGGTGCAATGTAGCTGATTTTTTTTTTAATACAACTCCAGAGATTCTCACTGAGAAGACATTCAACAAATAAATTAATGCAATGGTAAAGAAACAGTAATACCAAGTAGTTTCAAAATAAACTTGCAAGAATGCGTTAGCTTGTTACTTACCAAAAGGCCTCCACCTAGAATGCCATGAAGGCACTCCACATATTTGCTGAGATGATGCTCAGAAGCAAATCTTGTTTCTCCATTGGGAAAATAAAGTAAAATGTTGGCAGCAATGCTGAGCAGGGCAAGGATGAGCAACTTACAACCAATACACCTGGCACACCTTCCAAAACACATGTCCACAGCTTCTCAAATACTTCTTTCACTATTTCAATCCAACCTATCTCATATTTATCCACACCTAAAAGAAGATCAGTCTTTATTCTCACCTCCTTAAATACTCAGGGTTACCTAGCTACCTGGATGACGTTTAAAATGTCTTAATGACTATCATTCCCTCATTGTCAAGTCAGGGAACAAGGACAGCAGAATGTCATCACCCACTTTAAATGAAATAATTGTTGACAAACCAAATGCAATCAAGGAAATACTGAATGCTAGGTAACTTCACTTTATTACATGATGCATGACATGATCACCAGTGAACATAATTAGACAAGAACAGTGGCCTCAAACAACAACAGAAGTTCTTTTAAGAACTGAAAGAAAAAGGTTTTGTTTTCTTTCTTTGAAGCAGCTTTAACACTTAGATTTATAGACTGATTCAGAACAAGCTGAAGCTAGGGAAAGACAAGGCTGACTTGCTAAATTAGAGATTTGGGTATAAACAGAATAAAGTCTACAGCAAAGAGGAGTACATAGGGGTGCCTCTTGTTTTGCTACCTGGTTAATGGAACAGGAGCAAACATCATCAGGAGGTTGGAAAAAAAAAAAAACGAAATGGGCAGTTGGGCTTTTAAGAAATGCATTTGTTCTTGTCATTGTAAGCTGAACTTAGATTAGCAACCATTAATTAAAGCTACATCAAGAAACACTGGTGAAAAATACTGCTTTATAAGCAGATCATAAAATAACCTTCTTGTAATGAAAACTCAAGTTCCAGGAACAAAAAACAAAAAACAAACAAACAAAAAAAAAACCACAAAAAACAAAAAAACTCTCCAGAAAGAGAGAAATGTATTTAATCATGGGTTTCCAAATCCTTGTAGATGTACTGGTAACATTAGCTTGCTTAGTAAAAGGACAAACAAAGCGACCTGGAAAAACTAAGATCTATCCTGTTCTCTTTTTCCTCATGAAGATGTTGCAGATGTTGGGGGTATCAGTGAATGAAAAAAACACGAGCCAAGAAAATGTTCTTGCAGTCCAGAAAGCCAACTGTATCCTGGGCTGCCTCAGAAGTGAAGCCAGCAGGGCAAAGGAGGTCATTCTCGCACTCTGCTCTGCCCTTGTGAGACCCCCTCAGTCCCTCACAGAGCTGCGTGCAGCTCTGGGCCCCAGCACAGGAACACAGACCTGTAGGAGTGGGGACACAGGAGCCCACAGGGACGCCCAGAGGCTGCAGCACCTCTGCTGCACGGACAGGCTGGCAGCCGGGGTTGCTGGAGAAGGCTCCGGGGAAAAATTATCATGGCCTTCCAATACCTAAACAGGGCTTATGAAAAAGATGGAGAGACTTTTTACATGCGCACGTAGAGACATGACATGGTGTAATAGCTTCAGACCAAGAGAGAGCAGACTTACGTTAGATATAAGAAAGAAATTCTTCACTCAGAGGGCAGCAAGGGCCTGGCACTGCTGTCCAGAACAGCTGTAGGTGCCCTATTCCTGGGGGTGCCCTATTCCTGGGGGTGCTCAGGGCCAGGCTGGATGGGTTTGGGCACCTTGTCAATGGGAGGTGCCCTGCCCACAGCAGGGGTTGAAACTGGATGGACTCTGAGGTCCCTTCCAACCCAAATTATGTTATGAATCTGTGATTCCATGATAACTAACAAATACACAGGATACGACAAGTTTCAGAAGATGTCGCCAATGGTATCACCATAATACAATACAATTCCATCACAAAAATACAGTAGTTAGGCAAACTGAGTTTGAGAACATTGAATTTGTTGAAATTAGATATTAGGAGACTGTAGCGAGACTTTCAGTTAACCGAGGGGGAGAATACTCATCACTGTAAACAGAAGTCCAACTTAAATCCACAGTGTTCTGGCAACTTTTGTGATCAACACTGAAGCTTAAAGCGAGATGAAGGAAGAAAAAGTAATGGTTAAAAAAGAGAGCAGTCTTACACAGATGTAGTGATGTAACCACTCCGGGTATTGTAGCTGTTGACCTTGGAGACTTCCTTCATTATGAGAAATATCCTCCGATTGTAGAAACATAGGCTTACCATTATTGTGCACTTCACCTTTGATGACTAAAATGAGCACAAACATCATCCTGCACGCTTCCTCTGCAGAAGATGACTCCTCAGCCAAAAACTCCCTTCATTGTGTTATGCTAAAAACAACACACACCCCTCAAAAAAACCACACAACCTCCCCCATCCATCACCCTTGATTTGACATAAAATTTCACGTAATCAAGAAGTTCCCATATTTAAAATAGATTTTTTTAATAGATTTTTTTTTTTTCCACACAAAGTAATTAAGACTAAATACTCTGGTCTGAAAAACCCAAATGAAATGAAGAGTTCAAGTGTTTAAGTACTATACTCTCCAGCCACTTAAAGGCTGGTCACATCAAAAGCACCCTACTCTAACTGTCTTTGGGGGAAAAAATCAAGTATTTGATCAGAAGGACAGCAAACACTCCCTACCTTAATTTTGTTAGTGGATGTGGTACATATAAACATTCTCTTGTTCTGTATACTATCAAGTCCTAAGTCTACCTCGTGCAAAGAGGAAAAGCCTATTGAGGACTCTCAAAGTCACTACACAAATACTTGCTGAGAAAGAAAACAAACAAATGAACAGCCCCCCTCCCCAAATTGTATTCAACTGCAATCACATCTCACATCTCTGTCCTAAGCCAGATTCCCTACTAGAAAGCAAATCAAAGGGTATGCCGCCATATCTGAACTTGCTGCCCCTTCATGCCACAACTCACTTAAACAGTGAGGATGCCATGAGAACTTCTTCCCTTAGCTCTCCGGCATGTGGTTAAGACACAGTCTGGCTGTGATTCCCTTCACAGAAAGGAGACTTTTATGGCCCAGTTATCTAGCATTAATTCTGTTAGTCCTTCTTAAACTGCATGTTGCTCTTTTTTTTTTTTAAACTATTTTATCACCACCACTTCAAAAGAGGTTTTTGTTTCTTACACCCAGAAAACAGTTAAAACATTTGTAGTAATTGTTTCTGACATCAGTGTTTTTTGAGCAAATACAATCTCCTGGTTTAAATTAAAGATCCCAGACAGATGGAAAATAGTTGTGAGTTTATACTGAAAAACATGATTCGCTTCTTCTCAGCAGTCACTTCTTTGCTCCAAATGGCCAGCATTACTGTCTTACACCGCCTTACAGTCACTCCTAGGCTGGATTTACTAAAAGACACAACTGAAAAAGACCCATGACAAATGACTTGCAATTAACTTGAAAACAATTCAAAGAACAAAACAAAAAGCCTTGAAGCAAATAAAAAACCCTTACATTTGGACACTATTCCTCAACTTTTATCAGAAAGCTTCTCATAACAACTTTTCTTGCACAAATTCTGGTCCCACTCTCCTTCAGGCAGCACAGTAACCCTTACGAAGGCTGAGGCTAGTAACTGTGTGACAATGGTAAATAAGACACAGCTTGGGAAACAACAGCATGGGCTGCACAAATGCATTTGGAAAGACTCCACAATGCAATGCACTTGTGCCAATGCAGGTTCACGCTTGCATTTCCTTGCAAACTATTTTCATTTGTTCCTCTCCTACTGCTTTGCAGGTTACTGCTCACAGTGACAAGTACCAGTTCAGACTACTGGGAACACAGGATGAGTATGCAGTCATACGTTAACTAAGCTAAACTAAAGGAAACTTCTTTACCACCTGTTCTAACAATGCTCCTAGTGACTTAAAAACACTCACAGCTTCCCTTTAATCAAATGGAGAAACACCCATCCATGCTACCCTATATTTCCTAATGTCCAAATGATGCTTGGCTCATGTTTGCCAGCCATCATCCACTAAAACCACTATGATATAGCTGTAATTGCCCTCAGGCATTCCACCTCAGAGGTATATGTCAGTCAGTCAGCAAACTCCACCTAGACAGCCAGAGGAGGAAACTGCCTCTGTTTAGAAATAGTCTCTGCTCAGAAATAGTCTTTGGTGCCTGTAGTCTCCTGGTCGCATCCAGGAGAAAATATCCATATTATCTTTATTAGTTACATGACAACTACTTGGATGAACTAATGAACTATTTTTGAGGAGGAGCAGACCACCTGCTATCCTCAAACAGGTCACTGAACATAAAAGAAATCCTTATATAGCTCTACAGCTTGTATAGTTTTAACACATGCATATTCTTGCTATCTCTGCCATTAATTTGAGACTGAAAGCTGCTCTGAACTAAGGACGAAAACTTGAAGAAAGCACTCACAATTTATTGCAGCAACACACAGAACTACCACATTGAAATATACAGACAAGATTTATTAGTAATAATGCTGACCTAAGATGCAGTCAGCAGTGATGCAACAAAAAAAGGTTTTGATGGTTAATCAACCAGCTCAGAGAACTGAAACCTTAAAATCGTGGTGCAACTACCACTAAATGAGTCTATGAAAGCTTTTCTGTCTGAAGAAGAGCCCATAATCCTTATTTAAGGACAGCTACTATTAACCCAAACCAGTGCTACTGTAACCTCACTCCACAACCAAATAAACCACTTCAAAAAACTGTTTTTTTCTTGGCATACAAATAGTCTGCATTCATTACCCCTCACAGCAGTGTTATTATGATAAAAGTAGAACAGTAAACAAGTAAGTTCTATTACTATTTCTTGTCACAGCTTGAGAGTGAAACTCTTGCTAAGCAAAATGCCTCATAGAAGTTTGCTTCACTTGGACTATAGCATTTACACAGGCTTACTGTGTGTATTCCTATTCTATCCTTAAAATTGTGACAATATTGCGAGCATGAAGAATTGTCACCACTGTACTATTAGCATACTGTTCTATCCTACATGTACGCAACAGCTGTACACATCAGAAAATTGAGTTTAGATTAGTAACATATACCTCTGCGTAACACAACATGAGGAACAGACTATTTTCAAGCTTGAAATAGGACAATTTTTTACCCTCCTCCTCTGTTCCCCAAGTGTAGCAATGCACATAAAACAAACATCCAATAAAAGATATTCATAAAGACTCCCCATTAATTCCATTAACTCCCAAGATTTTAACCAATTACATTCACCCTGAAGTGAACTCGTAAGACTTACTATTGTCCTAACTGAGAGCTATTCAGGGGTACAAAAAGCTGAAGAAAATTAGAATGTGTTTTTGGAACCATTGCAATTACAACATCAGCACACAGTTCTTCACATGCAGTATTTGTACCTGGGTTTCTGACTGATCCAGAATCTGATCAATGGCCAATGAGTGTACAAAGATTATTGTAATGGAACGAGATTTCATGCCACCTCCCAGCCTGGAAGTGCTACAGCACTGTTCCCCTGGATCCCTGCTGTCCACATGTACACTGAGAAATGCTGCTTACACAGTGATCACAGTCACTTCTGCTACTGTACTTTTGCTATGATGGGAAACTCCTGGACAAAACCACCTACTTGTAAAACATTAAACTTTCTTTGATGAGTTCAAGAAAAGCCAGGCTGTGACTAAGGCCTGTTGAGAATCCATCACTAATTCCATATTTAGTAGCACCTTCAAAAAGAATAAGCAAAGATCTACTGTGAGGTAGAGAATATGTAATGCAATAAAATTCATGAAACATTTTCTGATACTTTACAGGAAGACTGTTAATTCACATGTAAGCTATCTTTGCGGAAATTATTATAAGTTCATCTTTAGAGGCCTGGTTATTTTTCCTCATGGAAATTCAGTGAAGAAATTTGGACGTTAGCAAAGTCAAGGGCAGCTGGAAACAGAAGCTAAAGAAGCAGAACTTTGCTTGTGTCCTATATTACCATTCTTGACTCACTATGCTCTGATGAAACACATCATTAGAGCCCACAGGAAAGACATGTGCTCATGTCTGACGCAACAGGAGCTGGGGTTTCCAGCAGCCCCTCAGAGCATTGCAAAGGAAAGGAAACTGGAACTGGATTACTGCAGTGAATAAAGCAGATGTGCAAAAAGCAGCATAAGCTTAATCCAACTCTTCACCATATCAGCCTTGTAACCTCTCATCTTCCATTATCAAGGATTATCAATAGGCATACTAAACTAAACTCCCTTGGAGTGCTGCAGCCTGGGGGATTCCATCCAGGCTGTGGGATGGGTCCTGATGGGATGAGACTATTGTGGGGACCCCCAGACTATGGGATGGGTGCTGCCATAGTGGGGGTGGGGCGGCTTAAGGGGTCTGTGTGCCTGCTTTGTGCGGGGGAAGCAATCTTGCATAGCCAGAATGGCACTTGGAGGGGATATCCAGTGCCAAAGCCACATGGATCCTCTGTGCACCCAGGGCGCCCCTTTCTCCATCACTCAACAATTCAGGATGGGGACTGGCAGGGGTCTCATGCCCTCTAGGTCCTGCTGGGCGGCCTTTGTCACTGGAGAGGAGGGACACACTGAGTACCAGGCACCTGATCCCCCCAGTGGCTGCACCAGAAACCGTGGGCTCTCCATCACTGCTGGTCCTCTCTTCAGCAGGTGTTGGCACCGGTGGGCACAGAGCTTTGATTCATGCACAGCGCTTAGCGGCAGTCACAAGATGACAGCAGGCTTTGCAGACCCAGGTCACTGTCCCCATTTGGTAGGTGCCCAACGCAGTGACGGGGAATCAGGATCTCAAGGTAGCATCCAGCCCTCAGGCTTCTATTATTATTTGCCAATTAGGACACTTGGATTTTTAACTCCAGAAAATACGCAAATATACCAGCAAATACAGGTCAATTGGGTGATAACACACAAGGATTGAGATAGTAGGGCTCAGTGTGACTGCTGGTTTAAACTGGCTGCTCAGAGAAGAAAACAACTCTCCAGAGGCAACGCAGTCTAATCATCCATCAGTAGATTACCAAAAAGCAAATGTAACCTGAACATGTCCTTGGAGCTGCCTGAGACCTCCCATTGCTCTAAAGAAGCAAAGAAATCCCTCACTATCTACAGCAGACACTAGGGGAGGAAGGATAGTGTAGTGTGGATGTTTCCCTGGTGAAAGGCATTTTTAGTAGCTACTAGATAAGAAGAATTTAACTCAACACTGAAAAAATGTAAGCATAATACATAATCGAAGTGATGAAATTATTAGACACCATCCATGCAGCTGAAAGAACAAGTAACTTACAGTAATTGCGCATGACAGCCACCAGGGCAGATCCAATCAGCTGGTTGGTGGTTGTAACATCTGAGATGGTATGTGGCGTCACATGCAGGACAGAGGGCAGCCTGTCAAACATTCACTGGATGGATGCAAAGCTCCACACATACACAGGCAGATACAGAGGGTTAAAAGGGTGCTTTGAACACAGAAAGACCAATGACTAACTGTGGACACTCATTCCTCTGAAGGAAAAAACAATCCTGGAAAATAAAGTCACACGTGTGGTAGTTTTAGAATTTTATACTTTCTACAAAACCACATCCCAGCTCTCCAATAAGCACAGAGGACTTCTTTGCAGTTGTAATGTTTAGCCTTCCTAAATGGATACCTAAGCCTATCTTCTTTACATGCCATAGGCTATCACCATAAACACCTCCATAGAAACAGCAAGCTGCTAAATGAAATTTAAACGGCTCATTCTCTTCTGCCAGTGTTCTCACTCTGCATATCAGACATGAGGTTCTGGGGTGAGCGCTGGCTGATGGCGTGTGTTGGCTGGGTCTGCATCCATTTTTCTTCATCATATAATAAATCATAGCTTTCAGATGTGTAACACCTTTGGTCCCACTGGCTAAGTCACAAGATAAATTTTTCACAGGGAGTTAAAAGCTGACACTCCGTTCCTTCTCAAAGATACAGAACATTAATGTTACAGTCAACATGATGCTGTAATGAAATACCCTGCCACTACATAGAACACCTTTCTGGATTGTTTTCCTATATACTCTCTCTTACAAAATAACATCAGCTATACTACCAATTGAGTTATTGAGTGGTGAATGTGATTTCAGGTTTGTTTTTTTCTCAACTGTGAAAAAAAATCAGTACTATTTAACTCTATGAGCAGAGTTTCAAATTACACTGATACTGTCAACGTTTTTTATTAGTCCTTTACAGATGCAAACAAAAATGCCTAAATAGTACAATGCACAGTATCACACACAATAAAATACTATTAAAGTTTATCATTACTTAGTTTTGATAGTTCAAGATTCTGAATTAATGTTGCCTAAGAATTCCAATAATTTTTTCCCCTCAAGTTTGATAGCTCATTGTCTATATCAAACCTACACACCACTGCTGATCTTTGGTGGTTGGATGCAGTTTCTGCTGCATTTCAGATTTAAAAATAAATTATACTTTTAATTACATTTAATGATAAGAGAACCATATAACCTGCTATGTTTAATGTTTTCAAGCAACCCTCTAGCTGCGTAGAATGGTGGCAAACAAGGAAAGAAAAGGGGAATATATGTACATAGCCACAGAATATCCACTCTGAAAAACAACGAATAGAAAATCCTCTTGCCATACAAGTGCTTAACTGATGCAAAGGTTATAAAACAGTAAACCAAGAACCATAAGATACTTCAATTTTTCTCCCTCAAAATAAGATTAAGATCTAGAATTTACAAACACACCTTGTGAAGAACTTCCTTAACGTTGTAAATTATGTTTAAGAAGAGCAAAAACAAGAGTAATCACTACTGGTTACACACAAGAGCTCTAAGTGTACATGATACAGGTTCCACAGTTTTCATGGCATTATAGCTTTGGATGGCTAAAGAAATAATTTTTAAGAATCTTGAAAGCCATGGAAAACGTTTCTATCTTTACTCGCCTTCAAGAAAAAAGGCTCAGCTTTGGCCGTAATGCCTTAAGGGTAACTTCACCACCACTGCATTTGCCGGGTTCTGCATGGACTCCAGGCAGACCTCCTGAGGCTGGTGAAGGGGTGTAACCACCCTTCTTATTGGACTCAGCCAACACACGCCATCAGCCAGTGCTTACCCCAGAACCTCATGTCTGATATGCAGAGTGAGAACACTGGCAGAAGAGAATGAACTTCACCCCTGTTCTGCTGCTGCAGAAAGCAAGCTTTGTGTGAAACAAAACCAAAATCTCTCAGTCAAACAACTTCACAAGAACAGGAAGCATGCAGTTAAAGTATCTGAAAATGTACTGTCCTATCCTGATGCAACAGTACAGTTTAGACTTTCTGACCATCTTCCCTAATAGACTTCACACATGTTATACCGGGAATATTTTCTGACTTTTAGAGTGAATCCACATCTACCTGAAACCACTCCTGTGCCAAAGCCCACATAGTGGTTACTGACGAAAGAGCAGGCAATGCCTTGATGATCCAACACAGTGAAGAAGACTGTGTCACTTCCAAAGGTAAGAGATTTTCAAAACTAGATTTGTTACCGCTGTAAAAAGCAGAAAATATGAAGATTAGCAAACACCAAAATTCCATGTCAGTTAAAAATAAACCATCGTACACCTACATGACATGACTCACCCTTGCTTGTGAACATTCCTACTGGAACCAGAGGAGATACTCATACAAGCAAATAACATGAATACCATCCTAATCCTAATGCAGGCAAGTGACAAGAATACCATCCTAACCCATATTTGCTTTAATTAAAGCAAAGGGCTGAATTAGCCTAGATTCCTTACAGTAGCACAAAACTGGGGAAAACTTAAAGAGAGTAACTCCAGAGTGGTAATACAAAGCATAATCTGAAACAAACATGACGCAACTAGTTTCAGATGGATACTTTGAAATGACAGATGTTATCATATGAAAGATAAAGTACTGGATGGATCCAAAGTCCTATTATAGCCACGTAATGCCTTTATCAACAGGGCATTTCAACTTTATAACTAATATTTGGTTAAGTTCAAGCACAATCCTGCCAATAAATTAAAGTAAACACATCTATCTAGAGTACATAAAAGCAGACTAACACAGGGTGGTACTTAATCGCATGGGAATTCCTCAGTGTGCATGAGTAATCACTGTGCTTGTAGGACTTTCTTCATTGTGTTTCAGTAAACCTGGTGTTGCACAGAACATTAAGATGACTTTTAACTACGAGGTCTTGCTAAGCACGAGTTGTGCTGAGTTTATCCAGACTACAAATCCCATTGGCCTGGAAGATTTCATTTCTGCCCTTCAAACACATTAATCAAACAGAAACATTAGATGTAAAGAATTGTTTTGGAAGCTGAGTAGTAGGGAAGCAGAACCACACCGAGCACTTCTGGGGGGCTTTACTGCAGTGTTCACCAGCTCTTGGATGGTGATCCTCTTTCTGCTCCACTCTGTATGCAAATATGTATGCACCCAAATTTTTGCTTTCCTGGACAACTGTTAGCAGAGTCTTGAACAACAGGATATAGCTTCCTGCTCCTCCTCTGCAACCTGTGGTGCCTTCAGCCCTTTGGTCCTTAAGGCTACGTGCAAGACGAGAAGATTAGTCCACTATCTACTGATGAGCTTGGTAAGGAGAAAGGTGTGGTTTAAAATGTCTTCAGGCTGAGGAAGGCCCGGACACCTCAAATTCTATAGCTGCACTCCAAAAGTAGCAACATTTGCTTCATGTTAAAAACGGGCCTCTGAACACTGGCTTGCCACAACATACTGAAGAATTCCACCATCCCAGCACAGGGCAGCCACAGTTTCCACAGCACAGGTGTTGCAAAACCCACTGGGAAATCACGTTAGTTCAGAGGCCCCTTTGCAGATCCAGTCATGAGCCACATAAAGACAGATTCACGGCTCTTCCAGTATTCATCATCTGGCTTAGCAGAGCACTTGTGCAAATATACGTAGCACTTCAGATGCCAGACACATGCACCTGCTGAGCATTAAAGGAAAAAACCCGCCTAACACTGAGATGACCTTGCTAAACCTACAAATATCTTGTAAAGCTTTATGTCTGCTTCAAAAACTGCTACATATCTGTATGTTTTGGTTTCAGTATTACTCAGTACATAGATTTTCCGCTTTGAAAATAGGAAATTCACTAGTCTAACAGGTAGTTGATTAGTCTTAAGAGTCTGTCCTATGCTCCTTTGTGCTGGATGCAACTCCCATTGATGTCATTAAAAAGTTTCCTCAAGTAAGGTTTACAGGCATGGGTGCGCACTCAGCCAAGTATTTCAAAACAGCCTCCGTGAGCCATGCTGCAGACATTGCTCCCTTCTAAAAACATTTCTCAATAGGCAGTGGGTGTGCTACTAAATGACTAATAACTTTTTCCAGCAAGCCTTGGATTAGAAGGAATGCTTGCTCTTGGCAGGGAGAAGCATTATGAAACTATAATACATCATGTCAAATATGTGGGCGTGCAGAGTGTGCTGACCTACCTGCTGAAATACTGCGAGCAGTAACTTCCACTATGGTAAGAACACAACTCTTTTCTCCCCATACATTTTGCAACCAACTACCATTTTATTAGGTATAAAACAGAACTCCATAAGTACTAGAAAGTCCAAATAATATCAGAAAGTATAACCAGACAAAGCTTGAACATCTAATAAGCAAGAAATTAAACTTTGCTTTCCCATGCATAATTCTTATAAGAAATACCTATACGCATGATCTTATCTATGTCTTTTAGGTAGAAACACTTC